>LR738715.1:143967346-143993593 GCA_902687465.1 Secale cereale
CCACCGGCCACTAATTTATTACCATTTCTGTCCTTTATATACGCGCTGACGGGTGGGCCCTATGGTAATGTGTGCTACTGAATGTGGGCCGTTTGACTGGTCAACTGATCATGTCATCAACAAATTACGGAGCTGTATGGTGAGCCAGTGACCGTATGATCACCCTAAAATGTATTTTATTATCACAGTACAGACTCAAACTACCATTTCTTTCTTTCATATACGGGCTGACAGGTGGGCCCCACGGTTACGCGCCCCGATGGTGCAACACTAGTTGCGCCACGTGGAACATTTGACTGGTCAATTGATTGTGTCATCAACAAAATATGGAGTTGTACGGGTGACCCAGTGACCGTGTAATCATGACATATTTTTTTAACATGGTACAGATGCAAGGGCTCATATATACGCGCAAGCACTCGCCGCTATAAGCGCACACACGTAGACCCTACCCCTATGAGCACCTTCGAGAGAGTGGGCCAGCATATAATCTTGAGATTTTTACGAAGTCACCATAGGTGCCTGGTAGTCGAGTGGAACGTCTCCTCCCACTGAGCGCACATCACCGGAAAATACTGAAATTAACCTAGGATAAATGCGAGCACCGGGACTTTAACCCTGGTGGGCTCGAGAAACCACTGTCCTCCTAACCATCCAGCCACATGTTGGTTATCATGACAAAATGTGTGTGGTGACCGTGATGAGCTTATTCTGAAGTCCAATGACCATACCGTGCTTTTGCTTCAAATACAATGACCGTAAGTGTCATCAACAAAATACGGAGCATGCATCAAATGCAAAGTCTGTCAGTGTCATCAAGAAAATACGGAGACGTATCGTGAGCTAGATACCGTATGATCACCACGAGAATGTATACGGTGACCGTAATGAGCATATTCTGAACTCCAGTGACCGTATAGTGCTTTAGCTTGAAATACAGTGACCGTCATGTGTGAATGTGTCATGGGCATGCATACTTTTAGAGGGCCGATAGATAGTTTGTGTGCGTACGTGAAAGTGGTGTAGAAAGAGGGGATGTTCGGTGGAGACAAGCAGAGATATGCCCTTCGTTTCTCTTTCCCGTGACTAATATTTTAGGAGAATATATAGACATTCACAATGCAAAACAAATATTTTTGGATGCACCATGCAATTAACTTTCATGTATAACATTGTACTATTGTATATGTTCTTTTCTTAGTGGCCGATTGCGTGTGTGGTGTGGTGGGCACATAATTTCTAGTTGTGGTGGGTCAACATGAGGACTCATGGGTCGGTTCCATCTTGTGCCACATAGGTTGGATCGAGGCGCGTTATACAAAGACCCATGTGGAGGACTCAGCATACAACACGAAGCTAGCTACCAGAGTCGCGGAGGACTCTATCCCCACTGGTGATAAGCCGACTATATATGATTTGTAACCCTAGGCCCCCATTATGTTATAGAAGCTTGGGGCCTAGTTCGTCGATAGTATACACACACGCACAATGCCTGGTTGTCGGGGGAAACTTTCCACCACGAGCACCTATGGGACCGGAGCCCCTTGTACGTTGCGGTAAGGGAGCGGAGGGAGCACAAAGAGCAGATCGTAGAGCACACGCGGGCAGTTTACCCAGGTTCGGGCCGCGATGGACGCGTAAAACCCTACTCCTGCTTGGATTGTATTAAGTTCTTGGGCTCGGGAGCTTGGAGAACTAGCTACACCGAGTGAGAAAGCTGTCTAGGTTCCGAACCCTTTCTACGTTGTGCATGGGCCTCCTTTTATAGCTCAAGGGGTCACCGACAGGTGTCAACGTAGAGGAGGGTAAAAATGTAACTTTGGTGGTAGTTGTAACAGTGCGGGAACAGTGCATGAACAGTGGATGAATAGTGGTCTTCACCTAACCTTGACAGTGGGGGACAAGGGCATTAAATGCCCGTCACCGTCGACCCCAAAAGCACCCGTCCATGCGTCTCCGTCCGCCACGGCGGTAGCCTCGTCACCGTGGCGAGCCACCGTGTCCCCCAGGCTGCACAGCCATCCGCCACGCATCCCTGGAAGGGCCCCAGGGCGACGCGTGGGCCGATGAGCTGGAGCGCGGGCACACAGCGCAGGCTTCCCCCGGCAAGCACCTTGCCGGGGTCTTGATCTTGCCGGGCCCGGAAGCTTGTCGCTCCCCGGGTCCTGCCGGGGCGCAGGGTGCGCCGAGGCATGTCTTCTGAGATGCAGTCTTCTGGTCTTCCTGGCAAGCTCCTCTTGCCAGGGTCTTGTGTTGGAGTGATTGTCTTGAGCCTGGTGCGGCCTTCCCGGCAAGCTCCTCCTTGCCGGGGCCTTGATCTTCTGTCTTGTATACTTTGTTCTTGAATGGTTTTATAGGGACCAGAGAGGTTTCCGGCAAGCACGTGGTAGACCCTGCCGCGGGAAGCTGCTACTGCCCGTGCACAAGTTGGGGTACTAAGGTACCCCTATCTTAGTACACCGACAGGAGCCCCCGGGCCTGGGCCACACACGGTGCCGAGCGCTGTTGGGCCAGGCCCAAAACAGTGCACGGGCACACGCGGCCCACGGCAAGCCGTAAATCCCCTTCCGCATCCGCCGCGTTCCGCCCTCAGCTCCGACGACGACGAGGAAGAGGAGTAAGTGATTGCGATTTGTAACTTCTTCAATTCTGTCTTGATCCTTTTGTTGATGATTCTGATCTTGTTCTCGTTTTACTTTCAGGACCCTGACCCAGCGGATGGCGAAGAGGGCCAAGATCCCCGTGGTTGAGGTCGACGACGACTCGCCCATCGCAGCGACAGGGGACGTGCCGGCGACGAACTTGCCGGAGCAACCTGCTGCTCCGAGGAGCAGCCCCCAGCGCGGCCCCCAGCGTAAGTCTGGTCTTGAGCTTTCCGTTCGTCGGGCGCGCTTGAGGTCTTCGCTTGTACTAATATCTTGCTGTCTTGTTTGTCTTGTGCAGAAGTGGAGCCGCAGCCGCAGGACCAACCGGAGGTCACCCCCGAGGAGCTGCATGTTCCACCCTCCCCGCCAAGGACGAACTCCCCGGCGAGGGAGGACGCTCCGCCAAGGACGGGCTCCCCGCCAAGGGCGAGCAGCCCGACAAGGGAGAGCAGTCCGACACGGGTGGCCACCCCGCCAAGGGAGGGCGCGGGCGGCCCTCCGCCAGCAGGGGCCACCGCTCCACCGCCAAGGGAGGACTCCCCGGCGAGGGAGCCTGTCGTCGAGGATGTCCGCGAAGGTGAGTCTTGTAGCTTTATCTTCTTGGGCTTGTCTTTTTGGATATTTGCTTGATCTTTTATTTTCTTCTTCTTCTGTTAGATCCTCCTCCCCCGGAGCGGATGGAGACGGAGGTCACCATCGAGGAGGAGGCACACGGCAGCGACGGCAACGCCACTGCCGCGGAGGGCATGGCAGGAGCCGACGAGCATGCTGCTGAGGAGACTGCCCCGACCGCAGACGCCGCGGCCGGAGAGGGGGACGGCGACCACACTGCCGGCCCGGAGGCGGCAGGAGCGTCAAGCGCTGCACCGGCCACCAACCCCTCCGCCACTAAGGAGCAGCCGGGCATCTACCTTGAGGCCCCCAATGGCGTCTTCATACAGGTCCCTTGGGGGTCTTCATCGCGAGCCCCCATGGAGGGAGAGACCTTCGATGGAGAGGTCCTCGCCTCCGCGGGGCTGAAGATTGTCGAAGCGCCTGGCACGAGCGACGAGCCCGAGGAGGAAAAGCTGCTGCGTCGGCTCCTGGCCCTTTACTGGGCCAGGCAGGCGAAGCTGGACTCCCGGGAAGCTCTTGCCGCCAAGGCTGGGGTGGACTTGGAGAAGCGCGCCGCGGAGCTCCGCGCCGCCAACCAAGCGGCCCTCCGCGACTTGGCGGAGGAGCGAGAGAGGCTTGCCGGAGAGCAGCAAGAGTTTCTCCTGGAGAAGGCTGAGGCCGAGGAGCAGCAGCGACTAGTTGGTGAAGAGCTGTCCCGGCGAGAAGGTGCGCTCAACCAGCGGAAGGTTGAGCTCGACGCCCATGACGACGAGCTCACCGCCCGGGGGCAAGCTATGAAGGAGGCGAAGGAAGCCGCAGTTGCCGTGGAAACCGCCAAGAGGGACCTAGAGCTCAAGGTTGAACAGTTGGAGCGGTACCTGAAGGCCAGCGAGGACAGGGTCACCGCGCTCAACGTAGAGCGCGAGAAGGACGCCCACACCAACTCCGACCTTCAGGTACGCCTCTCCAAGAAAGGCGACGAGCTTACCGCCGCCAAGGACTCGATCGCTGATTTGGAGTTGAAGGTCTCCACTTTGAAAGATTCACTCGACGCCGCCCGGGACCGCGAGACCAAGCTGAAGGAGGAGCTCCGCAAGGAGCGGGAGCTGGTGGAGAGCGCTGCCACCTCTGCAAACAACTTCAACCGGGCGGTGGAGCAATGGACGGAGGACCTGGTCACTTCCGCCACCAATATCGACAAGGAACTGATGGCGCTGAGGGTGGAGCACCTTGTGTACTCTCCGGACCCGAATCTCCCCCACAGCGCCAAGCTAAGCCTTTTCTTTAGGGGGATCGCGCCGGCACTAGCACGACTGCAGGAGAAGCTCCCCGCGCAGCTGGCCGAGGAGTCGCGCCAGCTCTGCGCGGGTACCTTGGAGCGCGTCCTGACGAAGATTGTCTACCGCAACCCTGGTATCAATCTTGTGAACGTTCTCCGCAGCTTGCCGGCCGATGCGGATCTGGAGGCTCTGAAGGCGCAGGTCGCCCACATGATCGCCAAGGTGAACAAGATCTCCAGGCGTGAAGGCGATCGCGTAGACTAGGCCTCTTTCTTTCTGTTTCTTTTGCTGCTGCAAAGTGTGCCATGAACATGAACTTATTGGTCATTGCGACAAGTTATCCTTGTAATATACTATCTTATTTCTGATCAATCAATGCATTGTTATCTCCCTTGTTATTGGTCCTTTACTTTGTATGCTTTTTACCCTACGCTTGTAGGGAACTTGCCGGCAAGGGGCCCTTGCCGCGGGCGCCGAGTGCTGGACTCTGAGCAGCCTGCCGGCAAGGGACCTCGTCGGCAAGTAACCTTGCCGCGGCTAGTCGAAACACACTTAGCTTGCTGAGCGAACTCGAAAACGAAGCAAGGGCGCGCCACTTGTCGCAGCTCACTTAAATCGTTGAGCGTACTCGAAAACAAGGTAAGGGTGCGGCTAACCACGGGTAGGTTCCTCTGCGCACAGGTTTTCCATACAAAGTGTGGTTGTTCAAGGAAGATAACTAAAATTTTAAAAATTTGAACTGCTCAAATTCTGGTAACTTTGCTTTTATAGTTCGTCTATTCCCCGGCAAACTTCTCTTTCTTGAACAGCACTTGGTTCATCTTCCACTTCCTCCCCCCCGGCAAACTTGTGCGCGAGGAACGTTCCTTCTGCTTAAGAGGGAAAGAAAAAGAGGAGGGGGAAAACAAGTATATAGCCTTTTGGCCTGCCAATGCTTACCGGGTATGTGTATTGCACAAGATGCCAAATAATGCATGCAAATGACCAAGAAAAGCATGGAAATGGCATATAGCACGAAAACACAAAAGCTTTACTGATGCACGGGATCTGCGCCCGGCTTTTTACAAAGGATTACATGCAACAGCGGCAAGACTTGTACAAAAGGTGGTTGCCGGAACGGATCACGGCAACCGCGCCTTATGGGTAAAACTTGCGAAGATGCTCTATGTTCCAGGAGTTGCTCACCGGTAAGCCTTCTTCGGTCTCAAGGCGGACAGCACCGGGCCTTGTGACTTGTTTTACCCGATAAGGGCCTTCCCACTTTGGCGTCAACTTGTTGGAATTCTTGGCGGACTGAACACGCCGAAGAACAAGGTCGCCTTCCTCGGGACTCCTGGCCCTGACCTTGCGGCTATGGTAGCGACGCAAAGCTTGCTGGTATCGAGCAGCTCGTACAGCAGCCTGGAGACGTTCCTCCTCGAGGAGCAATGCATCATCTTGTCGCAGTTGCTCTTGCTCGAGCTCATCTTAAGCGAGCACTCGAGGAGATCCGTATACGAGTTCCGTGGGGAGAACTGCCTCTGCTCCATAGACAAGAGCAAAGGGTGTCTGTCCGGTGGCTCGACTTGGTGTCGTTCTGATTGACCAAAGAGCCGCCGGCAACTCCTCTATCCAGTTTTTTCCGCACTTGCGCAGCCTGTCGAAGGTTCTTGTCTTGAGTCCGCGCAGCACTTCAGCATTGGCCCTCTCCGCTTGACCATTGCTCCTCGGGTGAGCAACAGAAGCGAAGAAGACCTTGGCGCCAAGGTCTTGGACGTATTGCATGAAGGTGCGACTAGTGAATTGGGTACCGTTGTCGGTGATGATCCTGTTAGGGATTCCGAAACGGCAAACAATTGACCTGAAGAACCTGACCGCTGACTGTGCTGTCACCTTGCTCACTGGCTCCACTTCTGGCCACTTTGTGAACTTGTCGATTGCAACGTACAAGTACTCAAAGCCCCCGACAGTGCGGGGAAAGGGGCCGAGGATATCGAGCCCCCAGACCGAGAAAGGCCAGGACAAAGGGATCGTCTGGAGAGCTTGAGCTGGCTGATGAATTTGCTTCGCATGGAACTGGCACGCTTCACACTTGGTTACTTGTGCAGTTGCATCTTGGAGGGCTTCTGGCCAGAAGAACCCTTGCCGGAATGCCTTCCCGACAAGTGCCCTTGCGCCAATGTGGTGACCACATATGCCTCCGTGTATCTCTGTCAACAGCTCCTGTCCATCTTCTCTGGAAATGCACTTCAACCTGACACCATTGAGTCTTCTTCTGTACAGTTCGTTGTCCACGAACTGGTACATACTTGACTGCCTGGTTATCTTCTCTATTTTTTCTGGGTCGTCGGGAAGTTCTCCAGTTTGCAGAAAACGGACAATCTGCTGCGCCCATGCTGGAGCTCGAGGCTCAACGGCAAGGACTAAAGGCGTGAGGGCCGCTGCGGGAACCTCAGCTTCTACGGCAAGAACCTCTGGCTCTGCCGGAGCTGATGGTTCCCCGGCAAGCCTGCCGGGGCAGGGCTTGTCGGGAACGCTTGCTTCAACTGCACAGATCCTTGGATCTGCAGGAGCAAGCTGTTCCTCAGCGTTCTGGTTGTTGGTCCTGGGGACCTTGGCGGCGGCTTCGGGAAGATCCGCCGGCAAGTAATCGCCGGAGACCATCTTTCTCTTCTTGTTCTGCCCAATTGATGGTGTAACGGATGGCTGAGTCAGCTTGAGCAGGAAGGTCCCTGGTTCCACAGGTAACTTCATTGCATCACACTTTGAAAGGCCATCTGCAATATCATTCTGAGCTCTCGGGACGTGCTCCATTTGCAGACCTTCAAAGTGCTCTTCAAGCTTCCTCACTTCATCTACATAAGCTTCCATCAAAGGGCTCTGGTAACTCTTGTTCACTTGTCGGACCACCAACTGAGAATCTCCCCGCACAATCAACTTCTTGATCCCAAGCTCGGCTGCAATTCTGAGGCCGGCAAGCAGGCCTTCATACTCTGCAGTATTGTTTGTCGCTTGTTCCCTGGGAAAGTGCATCTGGATAACATACTTGAGGTGCTCTCCGGTGGGCGCTATGAGTACCACGCCGGCACCGGCGCCTTGCAGCGAGAAGGCACCATCGAAGTACATTACCCATTCACTGCTTGCTTCTTGTACGGGGACGCTTGTCTCTGGAACTTCTTCATTGGGCGTTGGGGTCCATTCAGCTATGAATTCTGCCAAAGCTCTGCTCTGTATGGTTGAAGTACTCTCAAACTTGAGGCCAAAGCTTGACAGCTCCAGTGCCCACTCGACGATCCTGCCTGTTGCTTCTGGATTGTGCAATATCCTCTTCAACGGAAAGCGAGTGACCACTGTTATCTCATGTGCTTGGAAGTAATGGCGCAGCTTTCTCGAGGCCATGAGGAGGCCGAAAAGTAGCTTCTACACCCCAGGTATCTTGATCTAGCCCCCTGCAAGAGGGAACTCACAAAGTACACTGGGCGCTACACCATCTTCCTTCGCACTTCTCCTTGCTCCTGCGCAGAGTTGTCCTTGTTGGGGCCAGAGCTTGCCGGAGGAGCCCCCTGCTTGTCGCTGGATTCGCTTGCCGGTGGTGTAGACTCCTCTTTGGCCTCCCTCTCCGCTACTAACGCAGCACTAACCACTTGATTGGTTGCTGCTAAGTACAGCAGCAACTTCTCTTGTGGCCTAGGTGCGACAAGTGTTGAAGTGGAGGATAGGTACCCTTTCAAGTCTTGCAGCGCTGCCTCCGCTTCCGGAGTCCATTTCATAGGACCTGCCTTCTTCAAGATTTTGAAGAAAGGAAGGGCGCGTTCTGCAGACTTTGAAATGAACCTACTGAGGGCAGCTACACAAGCTGCAAGTCTCCTTACGTCCTTGACGCGCTTCGGGGCTTTGATCTGCTCGATGGCTTTTATCTTGTCGGGATTAGCTTCAATCCCCCGCTGGGACACAAAGAACCCGAGAAGCTTGCCGGAGGGGACTCCAAAGACGCACTTCTCGGGGTTCAACTTAAGCTGGATCTTGCGCAGATTCTCAAATGTCTCTTCCAGATCTTGGATCAGGGTATCTTTGCTCTTGCTCTTGACCACTATGTCATCCATGTAGGCTTCCACATTTCTGTGAATCTGTGGCTCAAAAGCAGTGTATACCACCCTTGCAAATGTTGAGCCTGCATTCTTCAATCCGAAGGGCATGCGTATGAAGCAGTATGTGCCGCAGGGAGTAATAAATGCAGTCTTCTCTTCATCTTCCTTGGCCATGAATATCTGGTGGTAGCCTGAATATGCATCAAGGAAGGAGAGCAGCTCACATCCGGCGGTGGAGTCAACAATCTGGTCAATACGCGGCAAGGGAAATGGATCCTTAGGGCATGCTTTATTCACATCAGTGAAGTCTATACACAGTCTCCACTTCCCGTTGGCCTTACGCACGACAACTGGATTTGCTAACCACGTGGGATGGATCACGCCTCTAACCAGGCCTGCTGCTTCTAGCTTCTTAATTTCTTTTGCAATGAATTCTTGGCGCTCCACGGCTTGCTTCCTGACCTTCTGCTTGACGGGCCGCGCATGAGGACAAACAACAAGCTTGTGCTCAATTACCTTCCTGGGAACGCCGGGGATGTCAGATGGTTGCCACGCAAACACATCGACATTCGCGCACAGGAAGGCAACGAGCGCGCTTTCCTATTTGCTGTCAAGCGTAGCACTGATGGTGAAGGTACCACCAGTGCCGTCCTCCTTGGCGGACACCTTCTTGGTTGCCGGTGGAGCGGCCATCCCCTTCTTGCACTTGGCAGTGGAGCTCGATGGAACGTCCTCGACGGCAGCGCAGCACTCCGAAGAGGTGCGTTTGCCGGAGTGGGCCCCAGAGCACTTGCCGGACTTGGTCTTGGTCTTCTTCCCCCCGGGAGCTTCAGCGGCAAGTGCGTTGCTCTCCGCTGCGGCTGCTGCATCCCGGTAGATCTTGTCGGCGCAGATAAGCGCGTCTTTATTGTCGCCAGGGACAGAGATGACGCTTATCGGCCTCGGCATCTTGAGTATATTGTAGGCGTAGTGGGATGCTGCCATGAACTTGGCGAGGGCAGGACGTCCAAGTATCCCATTGTATGGCAATGGGATATCGGCAACATCGAAGGTTATCCTCTCCGTCCTGAAGTTAAGCTCCCCGCCAAAGGTCACTGGCAGAGTAATCTTCCCCTTGGGCTTGCTCCTTCCCGGGTTTATTCCTTGGAACGAACCGGTCTCTTCGAGCTCGCCATCTGGGATCTGGAGTTTCTTGATCACAGCTAAGGAGATCAAGTTCAGGCCGGCCCCGCCGTCAACCAACATATTGGTGACCTTGAGGTTGCGGATAGTTGGCGAGACCAACATCGGCAAGCACCCGACCGCAGTGGTGCGGTCAGGGTGATCCTCAAGATCAAAAATGATGGGCGTGCTGGACCACTTCAGGAGCCTGCGTGACTCGACGGGCGGCTCAGCTGCGTTTACTTCCCGCACCCACTGCTTGAGTTGGCGGTGGGAAGTGTGCAGAGAGGCGCCTCCATCGACACACAGGACCTCTATGGCCATCTGGAACTCTTGCTCGCTGTTATCACCTTCCTCCATGTCGTCGTCGTCGTCGTCTTCTTCGTCATCCTTGTCGCGGCCCTGGGGAGGTCGATCACCTTGTCGCTGCTTGGCCTTGCCTCGGTGTCCTCCCCGGCCATTGAATGGCCGCTTCTTGCTTGGCTCTCCCCCGCCACCTTGGGCCTTCTCCTTGTCGCGCCGCTCGTATTCAGCTTTCTGCTGTTCGACGAGGTACTCGACTCGCTTGCAGTTGGAAAGGTCGTGGCCCTTGGTGCGGTGGATCTTGCAATATTGCTTGTCGGAGCCGTCCTGCTTGTCGGCTGCCGCCACAGGGGCAGGCTCCTTGCCGGAGCCGCCAGCCTGTGCTTTCTTGGCGGGAGCCTCCTTGCCGGACTGCTCGACGACTAACACTTCCTTGCTCTTCTTTCTTCTGTTGTTCCGCCGCCGGCTCTTCTTTGCCGGGGCGGCATCCTCGCTGTCGCTTCCTCCTGCGCCAGCATCCTCCCCGGGGAGTCTCCTCCCCTCTTCGGCGCGTGCACACTTGTCAGCTAGAGCGTAGAGCTCGCTGACATCCCGTATCTTGGTCATGGACATCTCTTCTCGCATGCGGCGGTTACGCACGTTCTGATGGAACGCGCTGATAACCGCAGCAGGGTGGACGTCGGGGATGTTGTGTTGCACGCGGCTGAATCGCTGGATGTACTTGCGCAGGGATTCTCCTTCCTTCTGGGCCAAGATGTGGAGATCGCTCTCCTGGCCGTGGGGTTTGTGGCCGCCCGTGAAGGCGCCAACAAATTGGTGGCACAGATCTGCCCACGAAGAAATGGAGCCCTCCGGCAAGTGCATAAGCCAAGAACGAACGTTCGGCTTAAGCACTAGCGGGAAGTAGTTTGCGAGTATCTTCTCGTCGCGCCCCCCGGCAGCCTGCACCGCGATGGTGTAGATGGTGAGGAACTCTGAGGGGTGCGTCTTGCCGTCGTACTTCTCAGGTACGTCGGGCTTGAAGTTCTTCATGCTGGGCCACTGGACGCGCCGCAGCTCACGGGTGAACGCAGGGCAACCTGCCGCGTACGGCAAGTCTCCTGGTTCACCGGGCGCGTGCGTGTCGACAGCGGCCCAGCGCGCTGATCCGATTGTCGTCGGGCTTCTCGCCGGCGCTCGATCGTCGTCCGTGCATCCTCTTGCCGCCGATCGTCGAGGACTTGGCGCTGGTCCCGACGGGCCCGTGGATCTGATGACGCCGTAGAGTCGTCGTCGACGTTGATCCGGCGGGGTGGCGTCTTCTGCTTCCGTGGCGGGGAGTGCACGGTAGTTGCACCCCCGGCGGTCTTGTTGCCATCGGCCTTCGTTTGGTCGACTTGCCGTGGCTGCGAGGTCGCCGGCTGCTGCGGCGTGTCGTTGTTGGCGAAGGTGATGAGGCTTTGGATTGTCGCCCTCCAGTCTTCAGCCTTGTCTGCCGCTGGAGGGAAGTCGAGGAGCAGTTGCGCTCTTGCGAGAGCTTCTGCTGGAGAGGAGGGGAGCGGCGGCGAGCGGTGCGAGGAGCGAGATATGCTCGGACTCCTAACTAAGTTAGAAGGAGCAGCTTCTCGCCCCGGCGACCGCGCCTTGCTCGTACCAGGGCGGTGGCCTTGAGCATCCCGCGATCCTCCGGCTTGTCCTTGGCCCAGCAAGCGAATGGTACCTCCTGTACCACGGTGCTGCTGGCCTGTCGTCTGCTGAGATGGACGTGGCGCGTCTACGGAGACCGAGGCCTTGGAGTTTGTCTGGTCGTCCGTCTTGTCCTTCGACTTGGCGGTGCCGTGAGTTTCCTCGCCGGCGACCACCCTTTCGCCGGCGTCTCCTCCACCCACCGTTGGTTCTGGTGGTGGGGGAATCGACGCAGACGGGCCTGCGACCTCCGAAGCCTTCTTCTTCGGGGCCATGTTGCTGCTGATGAAGTTGTTGATGAGGCTGGAGAGGTTGATGAAGAATGCGCCCGCGTGAGCGCTGGATCAGGTTCGCACAACCTCGACGCCCCCTACCTGGCGCGCCAAAGATGTCGGGGGAAACTGTCCACCACGAGCACCTATGGGACCGGAGCCCCTTGTACGTTGCGGTAAGGGAGCGGAGGGAGCACAAAGAGCAGATCGTAGAGCACACGCGGGCAGTTTACCCAGGTTCGGGCCGCGATGGACACGTAAAACCCTACTCCTGCTTGGATTGTATTAAGTTCTTGGGCTCGGGAGCTTGGAGAACTAGCTACACCGAGTGAGAAAGCTGTCTAGGTTCCGAACCCTTTCTACGTTGTGCATGGGCCTCCTTTTATAGCTCAAGGGGTCACCGACAGGTGTCAACGTAGAGGAGGGTAAAAATGTAACTTTGGTGGTAGTTGTAACAGTGCGGGAACAGTGCATGAACAGTGGATGAACAGTGGTCTTCACCTAACCTTGACAGTGGGGGACAAGGGCATTAAATGCCCGTCACCGTCGACCCCAAAAGCACCCGTCCATGCGTCTCCGTCCGCCACGACGGTAGCCTCGTCACCGTGGCGAGCCACCGTGTCCCCCAGGCTGCACAGCCATCCGCCACGCGTCCCTGGAAGGGCCCCAGGGCGACGCGTGGGCCGATGAGCTGGAGCGCGGGCACACAGCACAGGCATCCCCCGGCAAGCACCTTGCCGGGGTCTTGATCTTGCCAGGCCCGGAAGCTTGTCGCTCCCCGGGTCCTGCCGGGGCGCAGGGTGCGCCGAGGCATGTCTTCTGAGATGCAGTCTTCTGGTCTTCCTGGCAAGCTCCTCTTGCCAGGGTCTTGTGTTGGAGTGATAGTCTTGAGCCTGGTGCGGCCTTCCCGGCAAGCTCCTCCTTGCCGGGGCCTTGATCTTCTGTCTTGTATACTTTGTTCTTGAATGGTTTTATAGGGACCAGAGAGGTTTCTGGCAAGCACGTGGTAGACCCTGCCGTGGGAAGCTGCTACTGCCCATGCACAAGTTGGGGTACTAAGGTACCCCTATCTTAGTACACCGACACTGGTATTGACGTGTACTTTGTACACACCCCTATCACTAATATACAGTACCAGGAGTAGGCTTTTTCCTCAACTGCAAGGATCCGAACTAGGGTAAAACTTTGCCTCGTATTACCATCCAGCCTAACAGTCAGGGATATCCTACCGAATGATATGATGGAATCATATCTGCTAACTACTAAGAGAGAGGTGTTTCTAGGGGGGGCAATGTGTGCGAGAGAGGCCTAAAGATAATGAGCGTGCGGGCGACACGTAGGCACATATATGTGTGTATAGAGGGCTAGTAGAGACCGTGCGTTTGTATATATGCATGTGAGAGAAATAGTGTTTTCCAACTGAGATTAGTGAAAAGAGTGGTACATAGTAGTCAGAAAGAGAGAGAGAGACACAGAGAGAGCATGTGCGTGAGATAGTCCTAGCCATCTCCGGCCCAGCCCTGTCAGCCCAGCTAGGCCCGACCCTAAAATCTAGGGCCTAGGCCTGATGGACTTGCCCATGGGCCGGGCTCGGGCCTGAGTTCTGAGCCCACCAGCAGGGCCTCGACGGGCTCGGGGTTGGCATATTAGCATTTTAAGGAAGAGGCCCGGCCCATGGCCCTAAGCCTTAAGGGATTTTCAGGGCTTTTTACCAGATGGGCCGGGTTTGGGCTTGAAAAGTAGGCCCGATGGTAGGGCCTGGGCCTTAGTTTTCTACCGTGGGCTTTTTTAGGCCCGACCCAAGCCCGGACCGGCTCGGCCCATGGCTAGGTATAGCGTGAGACTCCCCGACACCCCGAGAGACATTGTGAGCATGTGTGAAAGAGAAATGCCGATGCATATAAAGTGTGTGCACTTATGCGGTAGACAGAGAGATATATAGCGCGTTTGTGAGAATGGGCCGAGGCATAGTGCATCTACCTGTAAAAGGCAGTTCTACGCATTAAATTAAAATATAAATGGCATTATTATTTATCGATGAGATCATAAATTTTGTAAATTGCGTATGGACAAAAATCAGTCTATCAGACACCCATAATCTACTGAATTCTAGCATGCGCATGTGTTTATTTTATATTATCGATCCATAGAGTGAGAGCGGTTTGAAATATAGGCAATGGATGCTTTTGCAATTCATATATAAACATTAATTAGGGCACTCCATGTTGTTAGTGTGAAGCACTTGATACATTTGTCACTTGCATTGATACATTCC
The DNA here is from genome assembly GCA_902687465.1 of Secale cereale. Classification (NCBI taxonomy): domain Eukaryota; kingdom Viridiplantae; phylum Streptophyta; class Magnoliopsida; order Poales; family Poaceae; genus Secale; species Secale cereale. Next base: position 143,981,609 of record LR738715.1, read on the forward strand.
AAATTGCTAGCTACGAAATAGAATACATGTCGAATTCAACATAAAGGGGGTTCGAAGATTCAAATTCATAGGAAGTGCATTCATCTATTTGAACCAGAGATAATGGAATTTGTAAATCAGATGTAAAAGGGGGCATCAATCTTTGTTGTGCGTTTGAACATGCTATATATATTCATACGCATGTCTAAGTTTTTTTTTTTGCAACCAAGGAGATTATATCTGGAACCATGCATGAACTGAGGTAAGTTGCATATTTTTTAATATATACTCATGTACAATGTATATTCAAATGTACCACCTCCATTCCAAAATAATCATAGCTTTAGGATTTTCAAGAGTAAAGATTTGTGAAGTTTGACAAATGCTGAATGTTCAATTCAAGAGAACCGAAAACGTTAACGCTTCTGCTCCCAAATATTGAACGTGGCGCCAAATAGGCCTCTGGTCACCCGAAACCGCGCAAGACTAATGTTGGGTGGTAGGAAATTACTGTCCAGACTCTGGCCCGTGTAGCCTATCGGCCCGATGTCCAAAGGTCTAAACCGGGGTAGGTTTGTAACTTCACCAAGACGTCAGTCTCAACCGCCTCTGAGAAGCATTCATACGCCGTGGGCGCCTAAACACCCATGCGCTCGGCCGAAATCTATCCCGCCCACATTTGGGACACCTGAGATTACTGTCCTACCCACAACCCGCAATATGTCCGAAATTTTAGATGGGGGCAAAGTTAGTAACTTTCCCCAAGTTTCAAACAAGCGCATCCCAAATCGAAACATTCTTCCCCCTTAGTTCCCCGCCACCCTCCGTTTCCCCATTCATACTCCGTGGGCGCCAAAACACCCTCTCCACCAGCCGCGAAACCCCAGCCTCCTCCGTCCTCCACCGCCGCCAAACCCCATCACGCCGGAGCCGGTACCCTGACGTCATCGTCCAACACAATCGCAACGCCTTCAAGGACTTAGCAGCTGAAGCCGAGGTAGAGCTTCCTCCACGACGCCGACGCCGACGTGCGCTGTACCAGAACCACTGCGATCACGCCGTCCTGCGCCTCACTGCTGCCGCTCCACTGTCACAACCGTCCACCGCACCGGAGCTGTTCGCGCTACGTCGTCGTTCGCCGCCTCGGATCTGCTTCCCCGTCGCCGACAGACGGCTACCGCACCACACTCAACAACTTGGCCATGGGTTCATCCAAGGCTGCACCGTCCTCCACAACTTCTCATTTCCAGCGAACCACAAGAAGGTTGTTGGAAAAAGAGAAGGAGGACGCATCACTGCCAGTAGAAAGATGTACTCATCTTCCCTTATTCGTGCAAACCTTACGTCTCTCCTCACACCGTATTCATCCCACGAAAAAAACTAGTTGGGCGCTTCTTACTGCATCTTCTTCGTGATACTAAATGCACAAGGTTTCCTCCCTTTACTATTTCACCTTTGCTAGAGGTCAGTAGCCCGCCTCGATTTCAATTCAGGGTTAGTCAAACCGCAATTAAAAGAAGCAGCACCCGCTTAGGCGCGCAGAGCACCTAGTCCACCTGTTCACCGGGGAAGCGACGCATCTGTGTCTATCATAGGGGTGTGGGGGTAGGAGCTGCTTGCGCCTGATCTGGAGGTCGGCGGGGCTTAAATGGATTGCCGGGGGGCGATGCCAAGCACGGCAGTGCGGTGAGGTCGAGGGGATGGCGCAGGCAGGGGATTGGGCCGGTGGTCCCTGCCGTTTCGAGGAAGATCGTCAACACTGACTGGCTGGAGGTAGATGAAGGCGATCTGCCCGATCTTTGTACATCGGACGATGCAGAAAAAATGTTATTTTTATAGAATCATGCAGTAATTTAGTGTGCCATGCATGTTGTAGAGCTATCATATGTCTCCCCTCATTTATTTCTCACCGACCTGCTATCTGCTACCTTTACACTATACTAATTGTGCACACACTTCACCCATACTCACACTATTGTTTTTTTATGCATGGGTATTTCAGACTCTTAAGCAGTGTTGATGAATGCTGAAAAGAAAAGATAGAAATCACTCCAGTGTAATTCAAAGATAAGCACTAAGCGTTTCAGCGCTCTAAAGGATGCAGTGTCAGCAGTTGGAGACAGTAAACGTAGCTCTGAAGTTGAAGATCTCAATTTCCACACACAACCATCCCAGGGGCTTGCTTTAACTTCGCGCTATCAAATGTGGTTGCATGTTGCATATGGTGTCTAGCTGGTATTGCTTCCAATTTGGTTAAATTGCATCTGCTTACTTTACACATTATACCTTTGATAATGACATGCCTTCCTGTTTTTGATACATAATACATATGTCTATTAACCATGTTCGTACAAAAAACTAATGCTCTTTTGTATCCCTCGTCAATCACTTATGATGAGACAGTCACCCGAGTGGGTTACTGTGAGACGCCATACTCGTTTAAAGAGTGCAGTGTCATCCTCCCCACATGATTCTCAAGAAACAGCAAGGCTAAATGAAGATAGTCAACGTAGCTCTCTAGTTGATGACCGCAATTCCCCCACACCACCATCACATGTGCTTGCTCTAACTTCGTAGTGTGATATGTGGTTGCATGTTGCATACGGTGTCTAGCTTGTCATGCTTCCAATTAGGGTAAATTGCATATGCTTAGTTTACACATTATACCTGTGAATATGACATGCCTTCCTATTTTTGGTACACACTACATCTATGTGCTAACCTTGTTCTTACATGAAACTACCTCTCTTCTGTATCCTGCATCAATCACTTACAATGAGTCACCTTTATTCGTTGCATATTGCATATTATTTCTAGCTTGTTGCCATGTATTGCTTCTAATTTGATCAAATACATTTGTTAGGGCACCCTTTTAATTTGGCAGAGTGATATTGGTTTCATCTTTCATATGGTTTCTAGCTTGCATTGATTTTAACAAGTTCAGGCACCTTGTGCTTAGTTTACACTTTATACATCATACATGTCAATATGTCACGCTGTCCTGTTTTTTATACATATTCCATCCTCCTATCATGTGCCTGCCTTACATGAAAGTAGTGTTCGTCAGTATCATGCATCAATGAGTTCTGAAGAGCAAATTTTATTCCTTTTTCTTATGGGTTTGACTTGAGAAGGCAAAATCAAGAAAGAGGAAGGAAAAGAGTAAGGAAGGCGATGATGGTGGTCCTCTGCAGCAACGTAAACGGATCATCTATATCGATTCTCCTTGTATTGATAATGCATTACAAGGTCCAAGTCTTTGCTCCCCTACTCCACCATCCAAGGTGCTTGCTCTAACTTGGCAGTGTGATATCTGGTTGCATGTTGCATATGGTGACTAGCTTGTATTGCTCCTAATTAGTGTAAACCGCATCTGCTTAGCTTACACATGATACGTGTGAATATGACACGCTTTCCTGTTTTTGGTACATACTATATCTGTTTATCACACCATGTTCTTACATGAAACTAGTCTTCTTGTGTATCCTACATCAGTCCCTTATGATGGAACACCTCTATGTTGGCAGTGTGATATTGGTTTGCATCTTGAATATGATTTCTAGCATGTATTGCTTCTAGTTTGATGAACGCCACCTATGACGAGACAGTTTTAACTTGGGAGAGTGATATTGATTGCACCTTTCATATGGTGTCTAGTTTGAAGTGATTCTAATTTGTTGAAGTGTCTTCTGCTTAGTTACCACGTCATAGGTGTGAATATGTCAAGCCGTCCATTTTTTCGTACATATTCCATCCTTGTATCATGACTTTGCCTTTCATCAGAGTAGTGTTCGTCAGTATCATGCATCAATGAGTTCTGAAGAGCGAATTATATTCCTTTTTCTTATCGGTTTGACCTCACAATGCAAAATCAATAAAGCTAAAGGAAATTGGCAAGGCATTGGATGATGGTGGTCCTTCCGAGCAACTGAAACAAAGGTTCCCTACAGATTCTACTCCGCCATCCTACCAACAAGATTCGCAAGACAACGCAAGGCTAGACAGTCAACGTAGCTGTGTAGATGATGAGAACATCTCCCCTACTCCATCATCACAGGTGATTGCTCTAACTTGGCACTATTATATGTGGTTGCATGTTGCATATGATGTCTAGCTTGTATTGCTTCTAACTTTTTTGAATAGCATCTGCTTATTTTACACATAATGCCTGTGAATATGACACGTGTTCCTGTTTCTAGAACATACATGTACATGATGAGCACATCTCCCCTACTCCACCATCACATGTGCTTGCTCTAACTTGGCACTATTATATGTGGTTGCATGGTGCGTATGATGTCTAGCTTGTATTGCTTCTAACTTTGTTGAATTACATCTGCTTACTTTACACATAATGCATGTGAATATGACATGTGTTCCTGTTTCTAGAACATACGTGTACATGATGAGCACATCTCCCCTACTCCACCATCACAGGTTCTCGCTCTAACTTGGAACTGTTATATGTGGTTGCGTTTTCCGTATGATGTCTAGTTTGTATTGCTTCTGATTATGTTGAATTGCATCTACGTAGCTTACAACTTATACCTACAACGATCACTTACCCATAAGACACATTTAACTTGGGACTGTGATGTAGGTTGCATCTTGCATTGTCTTCTAGCTTGTACTGCTTCTAATTTCTAGAAATGGCACTTACGACAAGACACTTTTTACCTGATAGAGTGAAATTGGTTGCATGTTCATATGGTGCCTGGCTTTCATTTCATCTAATTTTGTTGAAATGACTTCTGTTTACTATTTTTTCATACATATTCCATCCTCCTATCGTACGTGTGAATATGAAATGCTGTCTTTTTTTGTATATATTCCATCCTCCTATCCTGCGCTTGCCTTACATCAAAGTAGTGTTCGTCTGTATCATGCATCAACCAGTTATGTAGAGCTAATTTTATTAATCCTCTTGTGGTTTTGACTTCATAAGGAAATATCTGAAAATAGGAAGGAAAAGAGTAAGTTAGGGGATGTTGGTGGTCCTCTGCACCGATGCAAACAGAGACTCTCTAGATTTGCCACTGCTACTGCTAATGAAGTTGAAGTCCCAAGTCTACATGATGAGTTCATCTCACGTACTCCACCATCGCAGGTGCTTGCTCTAAGTTAACAGTGTGATAATTGTTTTCATGTTGCATATGTTGTCTAGCCTGCATTTCTTCTATTTTGATTAAATTGCACCTGCTGAGTTCATACGTTATACATGTGCATATGACATGGCGTTCTGTGTCTAGAATACACTGCATCTATCTATCATACCATGTTCTTACATCAAAGTACTGCTATTGTGTATCCCGCATCAGTCACTCATGATTGGACACTTTTAACATGGCAGTTTGATTGTGGTTGCATCTTGCATTGATTTTTACGTTGTACTGCTTCCAATTTTTCGAATTGCCACTTATGACACGACACTTTTAACTTGGCAGAGTAATATTGGTTGCATCTTTCATATGGTGTCTAGCTTGCATTACTTCTATTTTCTTGAAAATCCTTCTTCTTAGTTTACACATCGTAGCTGTGAATATGTCATGCCGTCATGTTTTTCTTACATATTCCATCCTCATACGATTGTCTTACATCAAAGTATTGCTTGTCTGTATCATGCATCAATGAGTTCTGAAGAGCGATTTTATTCTTTTGTGTTGTGGGTACGGCTTAAAATGGCAAAGTCAAAAAAGAGCAAGGAAAATAATATAGCAGGGAGTGGTGTTACTCGTCGGGTGAAACGAAAAAGGATCTACCATCCAGATTCTGGTGGTACTTATAGTGTAGTAGAAGGTCCAAGTCCACCGGCTAAATCTACAAACACAGTATCACCTGATCCACCACCTGCAGCATCCGCTTCAGCTGTACCAGCATCTCAACGAGTTACTCGTTCGTTTGCTCCGGAACTGGCCAGTTCCCAAGCTACCTTCACACCTAACACTACTTCTAAAGCACTGCTGACACAACAGGACTTGGCAAGATCACATGAACCTCATGAGCATCAACACCAAGACGGTACCTGACCGAGTCAAGTTGCAGTTGCATGATCCTTTATATGTACCATCACAGTTTGATGTACACTAACACTTTCCATATTCGTTGTTGAACTAGCACCATGACGCAAGCGGAAACATACATCAGGGATAATGCTTGACAGATTAACAAAATCTAAAGGAGGAAGAATGGAGATCCATTTTGAGGCAGGTTTAAAAAGGCCACATGATGCTACAGAGTCAGCCAAGTTAGTATCAGAGGCAGCCGTTGCCGTTAGGTGTCATGCACGTATCCTCCCAACGTGGATCCAGTACAGGAATGAGAAAGACAATACCCAGTTTAACACCTTCCTTGACCATTTATCCATAAGTAATGTTATTCATCACAATTAGTAATATTATCTTGCTCTGTCCCATACTTTCTAGCTTCCTCCTAATAAGACTCACATTCTTTTTTCAACAGATGAGGTTCAAGTTGGATCCGAAAGATGATGCAACTAAACAAGCATGCACTCATGTTTTTAAGTCTGCTATGCGACAGTATCGGTACCACCTTAGAAAATCTCACTTTGAAGGCAAGGCTAACAATGAAATCGCCCAAACATCTACAGTGGAATATATTACAGATGAAGACTGGATAGCCGTGGTTAAACACTGGTCTGATCCAAAGTATCAGGTAGGCTATATGTATTTGATCAGACCACATATTGAACTTGTATTTATGTATGTGCCTTACAAGTGTATCTTCTTCTAGGAGAACTGTTTGAAGAACAAGACCAGCTGTTCTAAAGTGAAATTCCAACAAACAACTGGATCTCGTAGATATATTGCACACTGCGAGGCTCTTGTAAATAGCTGCTACTTCCTTCTTTTTTCTGTGCCATATTATCGTATCTATATTGACTTGTTCCAAATACAGAGGAAAGCCTGTGCAGACCAAAAAGAACCTGAACCGAATGCAGTGCAAATCTTCAAGGATTGCCACACCAGCAAGATGAAGGGCATGAGCACTCCAATTCAAGCTGATGTTGTAAGTCCTTACTCCTCCTGCGTTTGAACTGATTGGTACTATGATGTGTTCATTTAACTACTTGGTTTGCAGCCAATATCACTTACTCTGTTCACTTTTATACACAGTTGTCTTAACGTATCATTTCACCTTACATGGTTTAAAAGAGATGAAGGATATTCTTTTGGTCTTGATCTGTATTCTAGTTGTTATGTTCACGTGCGCACACAACGATAAAATAGCCTGTTTTTTTATATCTGTTTGCCCATGATATGAATGATGTCATACTATGTTCATCCTACTTTAAACCATGTCTCTTTATCCTTGTATGCCAACGAATGTGAGGAAATAGACAATACAGTAGGCATGCTACATGGACATATGTTCCGAAAGTCATTTTATTATGTAGTTGGCACTACAATACATGCTAATGTATTACAGTAGTTCACCAACATAAGTTATGTATAAACGTGTAACCTACTTTGTTTCTTTTTGTCTCAATAGTAACTTATCTGGTACACTAATCTACAAGTTCAAACTTTCAGGGAGCTATGAAAAAAATGATTGAACAACCATAACCACCTGAAGGTGACGAGGCTACCACAGGCACAATGTCACCTCTTGCTGCAATGCATTAGTATCTCTGCACTAAAAGTGCAAAAAGCACCTTCCTGCGTAATTCTGGGTTGGTTGTCCAGGTAACCTCGTCCAAATCGCCTACTGAACAAAATCTTCCTGCTAGACAGAGTGATATATCTATGCTCCAGACACAAGTCCAACCCCTAATGGACGTCGTTTTGGAAACAAGAATAGAGGTTGACAAATGTCGTCAAGATATGAATGGTTTTGAAACCAGAATATCAGACATTCGCTTCATTGTTCAAGAGCAATGGCGGAAAAAGGTGAAGATCGTGTTGCTCCATCAGATTCTATAGCCTGAAACATTAGCACTCAGGTCAAACGATATGTGCTTCTATACATCTGATGGTGCTTTTATCAGCAAGGACTGTAAACTTTATGCCAATAGGATTTTTGTTGTGATACATCATATATGATGCTGCCAAAGGCTGCAATAATTATGACGCTATTTTTGTATAGTGTAGGTTTATCTTAGTAATGTATTCGGCCGAAAGCTTCGTAGGAGCCCAACATGCCAACATTCATCGGGCCCATTCCAATTGGGCTAAAAACAATTATGGGCCGAAATTTGCATGTAGCCCACTAAAAATATCTAGGCCTAAATCAGCATAAGATTTCATATTTCTCTGGTAGGCCTGTGCCCATTGTGGGCCTTTAACATGCCTAAACATAATTTGGGCCCTCAGTAACAATAGGCCGTTTACAGGTGTAAATATCTTGAGCCCATAAAAAACGTGGGCCTTTAAAAGACCGAAAGTGAGATTGGGCCCATTTACGATGCGGATCTTTCACAGGCCGAAATTCGGAAGGGCCGTAAATGCGCCGACCTAATACACGGGCCTTTAACAGGCCGGAAGTTCGGTCGGGCTAGATTATTGTCATTTTTATATGGGCCGTCAATGGGCCCGATGTGACGTTGGGCCACATATGTCCCATGGATTTCGTCCGACGTTAACAGGCCAAAAATTGCAACAGGCCGAAAGTGGCCCAAATCTATAGTGGGCCTCTAACAGGCCGAATGTCAGACATGGCAGAATATGACCCAAATCCTTCACGGTCATTTATGGGCCGAAAGTTTCAATGGCCTGTAAATGGGACCAAATGAAGCAGGACCTTTAACAGGCCGGAAATACACCGGGCCGTAATTCGGCCCATATACTTGCGGACAGTTAACGGGCCAAATGTGACCATGGGCCGCGATGATGAAAAGTTTAGGACAGACCGTTGACGGGCCGATTTGACACTAGCCGTACGGGCCTTAACTGAGAATGTTGGGCCTTTAGCTGGGCCGGCCCATTATGGCCCACAAAATCTCACGGGCCTTTAGCTAAGCCGGCCCATTATGGCCCGCAAAATCTCGTGGGCCTTTTGCTCGGCTGGCCCACTATGGACCGCAAAATCTCGTGGGCCTTTTTCTGGGCTAGCCCATTATGGACCGCAAAATCTTATTGGCCTTTAGTTGGGCCGGGCCATTTAAACTTTATGGGCCACTTTTGGGCCAGTCTACGTGTCAACATATCATAGGCGCATCTCGCCCATTGGATGAGTGACACCTGTGCCAACGCAAAGCTGACACGTGTTTCCGTTAGCCAATCAGAATTTTACACGTGGAAAATCCCCATTGGTACGGGCTGTTAATGGGTTATCGGATCCAAAACCGGACCCAATAGCTTAACGGCGTTCCGTTACGGTGGATGCCACGTGTCGGTCACCCTTGACGAAAGCACTTCTGTGACGCGCGATTTATCGTCATGGAAGTGGTCACTTCCGTGATGATAATTTTGGTAATGTCATGGAACACTTCTACGACAGCACAGGTATGACTGTCTTCATTCTGTCATAAATTTGTCATGGATGTACATGCATGACAGAAAACGTGACCTGCTGTGACAAACACGTACCATCACGGAAGTGTATTTTTTTGTAGTGTAAGCAGGTGATATTCTAAAAATTATAAAAAAGGTAGTATGTGCAGCCTGAATACAGAAATCTCTCATAGCTCACCAGAGGAGCATGATGTTGGGGACCAATCCAAAACACAGACAAGTTACAAATTTAGACAGCACGCTGCGTAGAAGTAAACAAGCAGTTGGCCATTCTGTAGCTCAATTAAAGTCTTAGGGAGCATAATGAACAACAGAGGATTTCATACAAACACACTACATCAAGCAAAACTATGCAATCATTAGCCTAGTATAAACTGGATTGTGAGCCTCATTCAATAATAGTTGGTTAATAGACTTCAAAGCTTCATGCACACTTCGGCAGAGTAATTAAATGGCAAGGCCTTTAATTATGTCAACTACTAGTTATACAAGTACCCAACATCAGGCATCATTCATTGGGCATCTCATTAACTGAGGACAAATAAAGCAATTGAAAAGAGCAAATTAACTATGCCTGAAACAAACAAGGAATTGAACTGTTGAGCTGGATACGGTGACTTACCTTAACAGGTTGAAGAGGCTCAGCGCAGCTCCTACTTCTCTTGCAAGGCTCCTTCCTAACATCTGGTACTTGGAAATCCTCAATCTTATCTTCATTTGCACCCCTCTGCAAGGTGACACAAACTAGTTACTCGTCTCCTTGGAAGATAAATATGCATACTTTCCAGTCTGTGAACACAAAAGGATGAGATTATAACAAAACAACACCACATAATGAAACATGCCGCATCTCTTGCATTTGCACACAATGAAATGAGCATTTACTATGTCTGCACTATGAAAAAACTAGGCATACCTTCGAACTGGATCTCCAGGTACTCTTGGAGAGCCTACTTTAGTGTATAGCCAAACCTTTATGTCACCTATGAGTTAGAAAAGGCCCCACCACAGCAGCCCTTAGTGTTTAAATCATTGACAAGCTCTGTTAGAGTGCTAGGTCAAGAACAACAAGTAATCAAAGAAAACAGTGATGGTCATGCGTTTTTCGTTTAAATTAGGAAATGGGATCTCTATGGAAAACATTGACCAAAGTAGATTGTGCCAAGTAGATGGTATCTTTGTATTTCCATTTTGAGCAAATAGTGATGGTATGTTTTCCTATCATATTAATTGCTGCACTGGGTTCAATTTGTGATGTTTGCAAGTCAAATTAATTTTCATATGGGAAGCAAAATGAATTTTTTTTAATTCAATCTAGACTTTTCACTGATCATACCAAAGATAAGCTCAAAACGCAATGAAAAGAACTGGTTGGCTTATTACATGGAGCTTATATTCACATGTGCTTATTTTCTTAGGATAACTCGTAATAATTGTCCCTAAGAAACTTCGCCAATAGAACTGACATACAAATAACATGTCACGATGATTGCAATGGAGGAGTGACGTACCATAGCACACTGTATAGGCTCACCGCCGGCTCTCCTTTTTTACGATGTTCCATGAAATTGCCACATACATCTTGTACTTTTTCATTGTGTAACCCTATTTGCAAGTTGACACGGCTAATTTCAGACATCTCTACATGATAATACATTGCATATCCCTTGCGCATATTTAAACCACCAATTAATGATTGTGTGCGTAGCATAAACTAGCCATGACTCTGTGTGCTGGACTAGCAGGCACTCTAAGGGAGCCTAATGTAGTGTACTGGAATTCCTACATGCCACCTACGATTTTGTGTAATGTACTGCCTCTGTTCCTAAATATATGTCTGTGTAGAGATTCCAGTATGGACCTCATACAGATGTATATAGATGCATTTTTGAGTGTAGATTCACTCATTTTGCTCCGTATGTAGCCAATAGTGGAATCTCCAGAAAGACTTATATTTAGGAACGGAGGTACGAGGTAGTATCATGTATGACATCTACATAACTAATTTAGCAGCCAGTAGTAGAAATCATTGTCTGCACAAAGGGATTACTGGTCGAAAATCCTAGCAAAGCACGCTGGCAGGCACAGAACAATACAAGAGAGAGAGACATGCTTACAAGATCATAGCAATGCCTCGGTCCAGGATCTTGGTTGGCCAAGGTGTTAGATCCAAAAGAAACATCGTTCTTGTAGTTTTTGCCAGCTGCATAATAGGTAACATCGGCCTGTTAGTATATTTGAAGTACATCGGGAGGTGATGCTAGACGGGTTTAAAGGTGACAAGTACCTAGGCCGTGGCGGGTGCTTGGCATCTTGCCAGACGGTGCGAATCAGGTTAGAAACGTCAAGGGTGATGACGTTGCGCTGGCTGTCGGGGTCTGGTAAGGAGATCTAGAACCGTCGAGTAGGGTGTTTGTGGAGCGGCTCCGGTAGGGTGGACTACGGTGTGGGCGAAGCGGATCTGTGGTCGTGGACGAGGGCGTAGGTGAAGCTGCTCCGGTGGTTGGGTTAAGGATGGTGTCGACGATGCGGATCT
>LR738715.1:143993850-144033575 GCA_902687465.1 Secale cereale
GGAAGTTACCAAAGCAGCCCCGACCTATTGTGTAGATGAGGGCAGTATTGTAACTGTTGGTCTCCGTGCACCAAGGACAAAAGGGAAATTTCACATGCTAAAGACTAAGGTGGCGGAAATTTTAGAAGGAGGCAGGAGATTTTGCCGCCCGCACGATCGTTCGTATCCAGTTTCAACCAATTTTGGACCGTGCTAGCGGGAAGGTCATGCGAGACTATGTACGTAGGGCACGCGTCAGCAATTAATAATTGGTGTGAAGTCCACCCCAGAAAACAAACACAATAACTCGGGATGATGCGCCGATAACTTGGACGTTCACACGGGCGCGGCCAATCGTATGGGTGTAGTGGCGCGTTCACAAAAAAGGGATCAAACGCTCAGCATATGTATTTCTCATGTAAATAGATAATTTAGCGCAATTTGTTATTTACTTTAAACATAATGCATTGACGTGTTAGTAGAGAGGCGCACAAAAAGAAATGACTATTGTAGTCCGTTACTTAAAAGTGTTACCGCATATGATTACATAGTCTCCATTTCATAAAATGCGTACACGGCAAAAAGAAGGGCAAATAAAATGGCAAGGTTGTAGTGGCGGAGAGGAAAAAAAGAGGCAAATAAATGTAATGCGAAGGATAAGGGTTTGTGATCGGTACTTAGTATATGACTTTTGCGTAAGCCTCCCCGGCAATGGCGCCAGAAATTCTTCTTGCTACTTCTCGAGCTTGCGTTGTATTCCCTCGAAGAGGAAAGGGTGATGCAGCACAGTAGCCTAAGTATTTCCCTCAGTTTTTGAGAACCAAGGTATCAATCCAGTAGGAGACCACGCGTGAGTCCCTCCCACCTGCACAAACAAATAAGAACTTCGCAGCCAACGCGATAAGGGGTTGTCAACCCCTTTATAGTTACTTACGAAAGTGAGAGATAGATAGGATAGTTTGATATTTTTGGTATTTTTGGATATAAGAACAGAAAGTAAAAACAACAAAGTAAAGTAGATTGTAGATTAATATGTTGAGAATAGACCCGGGGGCCATAGGTTTCACTAGTGGCTTCTCTCATGCTAGCAGAATTCTACGGTGGGTGAACAAATTACTATCGAGCAATTGATAGAAAATCGAATAACTATGAGAATATCTAGGCATGATCATCATATATAGGCATCACGTCTGTGACAAGTAGACCGAAACGATTCTACATCTACTACTATTACTCCACACATCGACCGCTATCCAGCATGCATCTAGAGTATTAAGTTCATAAGAACAGAGTAATGCTTTAAGAAAGATGACATGATGTAGAGGGATAAAATCAAGCAATATGATATAAACCCCATCTTTTTATCCTCAATGGCAACAATACAATACGTGCCTTGCCGCCCCTGCTGTCACTGGGATTGGACACCGCAAGATTGAACCCAAAGCCAAGCACTTATCCCACTGCAAGAACTATAGATCTAGTAGGCCAATCCAAACCGATAATTCGAAGAGAATTGCAAGGATATTATAATCATACATAAAATAACTCACAAAAGAACCAAATATTTCTCATATAAAATCTTGATCATAAACCCACAATTCATCGGATCTCGACAAATACACCGCAAAAAGATTACATCGAGTAGATCTCCTCGAAGACCGAGGAGAACTTGGTATTGAGATCCAAAAAGAGAGAAGAAGCCATCTAGATAATAACTATGGACCCGAAGGTCTGTGGTAAACTACTCACAACTCATGGTGAGGCAATGGTGTTGATGTAGAAGAACTCCATGGAAGATCCCCCCTCCGGCGGAGCTCCGGAACAGGCCCCAAAGATGGGATCTCACGGGAACAGAAGGTTGTGGCGGCGGAATTAGGGTTTTCTCTGTTGACTTGATGTTTTCAGGGTATATGGGTATATATCAGAGGAAGGAGGGCATCGGGGGAGCCAGAGGGGGCCCATGAGGGTGGGGGCGCGCCCTGTAGGAGGGAGCGTGCCCTGGACCCTCGTGGCCGCCTCCTTCGTTCCCTGCGTGTACTCGAAGTCTTCCGTGTTGATATCGTTCCAAAAATAACTCTCGCGAAGGTTTCATTCCGTTTGGACTCCGTTTGATATTCCTATTCTGTGAAACCCTGAAATAGGCAAAAAAACAGCAATCTGCACTAGGCCTTTGGGTTAATAGGTTAGTCCCAAAAATAATATAAAAGTGTATGATAAATCCCATTAAACATCCAAAACATCATATATAATAGCATGGAACAATCAAAAATTATAGATACATTGGAGACGTATCAAGCATCCCAAGCTTAATTCCTGCTCGTCCTCGAGTAGGTAAATGATAAAAACAGAATTTTTGATGTGGAATGCTAAACAACATAATTTTCAATGTTATTTCTTTATTGTGGCATGAATGTTCAGATCTGAAAGATTCAAGACAAAAGTCTATATTGACATAAGAAATAATAATACTTCAAGCGTACTAACAAAGCAATCATGTCTTCTCAAAATAACATGGCCAACGAAAGTTATCCCTACAAAGTCATATAGTCTGGCTATGCTCCCTCTTCATCACACAAAATATTCATATCTTGCACAAACCCGGTTTCAGCCAAGCCCTTGTTTTCATACTCAATTTTTTCAAACATTTCAACTTTCACACAATACATGAGCGTGAGCCATGGATATAGCACTATAGGTGGAATAGAGTGGTGGTTGTGGAGAAGACAAAAAGGAGGAAGTTAGTCTCACATCGACTAGGCGTATCAACGGGCTATGGAGATGCCCATCAATAGATATCAATGTGAGTAAGTAGGGATTGCCATGCAACGGATGCACTAGAGCTATAAATGTATGAAATCTCAACAAAAGAAACTAAGTGGGTGTGCATCCAACTTGCTTGCTCACGAAGACCTAGGGCATTTGAGGAAGCCCATCGTTGGAATATACAAGCCAAGTTCTATAATGAAAATTCCCACTAGTATATGAAAGTGACTAAACAAGAGACTCTCTATCATGAAGAACATGGTGCTACTTTGAAGCACAAGTGTGGAAAAATAAAGTAGCATTGTCACTTTTCTTTTCTTTTCTTTTTTCCCATTTTTCTTCTTTTCCCCCTTTTTTGGGCCTTTCTTTTTCTGGGCCTTTCCTTCTTTTTTCCCTTTTCTTTTTCTTCGGGACAATGCTCTAATAATGATGATCATCACACTTATATTCATTTAAACTCAATATTACAACTCGATACTAGAACAAAGTATGACTCTATATGAATGCCTCCGGTGGTGTACCGTGATATGCAATGAATCAAGAGTGACATCTATGAAAAATTATGCATGGTGGCCCAGCCACAAATACGATGTCAACTACATGATCATGCATGGCAATATGACAATCTGAAGCGTGTCATATGAATGGAATGGTGCAAATTTGCATGGCAATATATCTAGGAATGGCTATGGAAATGCCATGATAGGTAGGTATGGTGGCTGTTTTGAGGAAGGTATATGGTGGGTGTATGGTACCGACGAAAGTTGCGTGGTACAAGAGAGGCTAGCAATGGTGGAAGGTTGAGAGTGCGTATAATCCATGGACTCGACATTAGTCATAAATAACTCATATACTTATTGCAAAAATTTACGAGTCGTCAAAACAAAGCAATCAACGCATGCTCCTAGGGGGGAGGTTGGTAGGAGTTAACCATCGCGCGCCCCCAACCTCCGCACAAAGGATGACACTCAACAAATACCTCATGCTCTAACTTCGTCACATAGCGGTTCACCATACGTGCATGCTGTCGGAATCACAAACTTTAACACAAGTATTTCTCAAATTCATAATTACTCCACTAGCATGACTCTAACATCACCATCCTCATATCTCAAAACAATCATCAAGTATCAAACTTCTCATCATATTCAATGCACTTTGTATGAAAGTTTTTACTACATTCATCTTGGATGCCTATCATATTAGGAGTAGTTTTATAACCAAAGCACATTACCATGTTGTTATAAAAGACTCTCAAAAGGATATAAGTTAAGCATGAGAGATCAACAATTTCTACAAAATAAAATCACCACTGTGCTCTAAAAGATATAAGTGAAGCACTAGAGCAAAACTATTTAGCTGAAAAGATATAAGTGAAGCACATAGAGTGTTCTAACAAATTCTAGACCATATTTATCTCTCTCAAAAAGGTGTGTACATCAAGGATGATTGTGGCAAACTAACAAGCAAAGACTCAAATCATACATGACTGTCGGTGTACTAAAGTAGGGGTACCCTTAGTATCCCGAACTTGTGCACGGGCAGTCGCAGCGTCCCGCGGCAAGGCTTGCCAGGTGATCGCCAAGGTCCACCGTGGTTCCTTTGGAGCCATTCAAGAACAAAGTATCCAAGCCTAGGAGACAAGGCCCCGGCAAGAGGAGCTTGGCGGGAAGGACACTCAAGGCGCAAGATCACTCAAGACACAAGACCCTGGCAAGAGGAGCTTGCCGGGAAGGCCAACCAAGGCATCTCAAGAAACTTGCCGCGACGCAGCACGCGTCCCGGCAAGGCCCGGTGAGCGACAAGCTCCCGGAAGCGACAAGATAGCGACCGCGGCAAGGTGCTTGCCGCGGAAAGTTTCCACTCAGTACCTGCGCTCCAGCACATCTGCCCACGTGTCGCTCTGGGATCCTCCCAGGTGCACGTGGCGGAAGGCTGTGCAGCCAGGGGTACGCGGTGGCAAGCAGCGATGACAAGGATGCCATCGTGGCGAATGGTGGCGCCCCTGACGGCCCCTTTTTGCACTGTTTGGGCGACGTCGATGGGCATTTAATGCCCTTGTCCCCTGCCGTCAGGGTTAGGTATAAAACACTGTACCACCTACCACACTTTTTCCATTTTTACCCTCAACTGCGCTGCCACCTGTCGATGACCCCTTGAGCATATAAAAGGAGGCCCATGCGCAACGTAGAGGGGGGTTAGACATTCGAAAGCTCTCACGCTCGGTCTTGCCAGCCACTGAGGAGTACTGTAGCTTCCAGCGCTCTCGAGCCAAGAACTCAAAACAAACCAAAGCAGGAGTAGGGTTTTACGCATCCGTGCAGCCCGAACCTGGGTAAACTGCTCGTGTGCCTCGCCTCGATCTGCTCTTTGTGCAATCTCCGCCCCCCGGCGTACCGAAAAGGGGCTCCGGTCCCATAGGTGTTCGTGGGTGGATCAGTTTCCCCGACATCTTTGGCGCGCAAGGTAGGGGGTGCGTCGAGGTTGTGTGAACCCGATCCGGCGTCCACATGACCTAGATCTTCGTCATCTTCATCAACATGCCACCGAAGAAGAAGGTTTCGGAGGCAGCAGGTCCATCCGCGTCGATCCCACCACCGCCGGAGCCAACGGCTGGTGGGGTGGACGCCGGCGGGAGAACGGACGTCGACGAGGGAGCTCACTGTGCCGCCAGGTCCAAGGACAAGGCTGCGCTACCCATCGGCGGCGTAGCCGACTCCCACGACGACCGGGCGCACTCCAAGACCTCGGCGTCCGTGCATGCGCCACGCCTATCTCAGGAGGCGCAGGACCGGTAGCGTCGTGGTACTCACGGTACCATACACTTGCTGGACCAAAATCGAGCTGGTGGATCCCGGGACGCTCAAGGCCAGCATGCACGCCAGCACGCCGGCACGAGCAAGGCACGGTCGCCCGGACGGGATACTGCTCCTTCTAACGTAGTTAGAAGTCCGAGCATATCCCGCTCCTCGCACCGCTCGCCACCGCTACCCACCACTCCAGCAGAAGCTCTGGCGCGAGCTCAACTGCTTCTAGACTTTCCTCCAGCGGCAGACAAGGCCGACGACTGGAGGGCCACCATTCAGAGCCTCATCGCCTTCGCCAACGGCGACACCCCGCGGCAGCCAAGCACATCGCAGTCGCGGCAAGTCAGCCAGGCGCGGGCCGATGGCGACAAGACTGGTGGGGGTGCAACCACCGTGCACTCTCCGCCCCGGAATCTAAAATCGCCGACTCGCCGGATCAACATCGACGATGACTCCACTGCGTCATCAGATCCACGAGCTCGTCGAGATCACCGGCAAGTTCTCCACGAACGATAGTAAGAAGACGCTCGCACTCGCATCGAGCGCGGAAGAGAAGTGCGACGTCAATCCGACCAGTGCGCTGGGCCCGTTGTCGACATGCATGCGCCAGAGGGACCAGGCGACTTGCCGTACGCGGTAGGTTGTCCTGCGTTCACTCGTGAGCTGCGGCAAGTCCAGTGGCCCAGCATGAAGAATTTCAAACCAGACGTACCGGAGAAGTACGACGGCAAGACGCATCCGTCGGAGTTCCTCAGCATCTACACCATCACGGTGCAGGCTACCGGGGGGCGGGACGACAAGATCCTTGCCAACTACTTCCCTCTGGTACTCAAACCCAATGTCAGGTCTTGGCTCATGCACTTGCCGGACAACTCCATATCTTCTTGGGCAGACTTGTGCCATCAGTTTGTTGGCGCCTTTACAAGCGGCCACAAACACCATGGCCAAGAGAGTGACCTTCACCTGCTCGCCCAGAAGGAAGGAGAACCTCTGCGCAAGTATATCCAGAGATTCAGCCGTGTACAACACAACATCCCAGACGTCCACCCTGCCGCGGTAATCAGCGCGTTCCATCAGAACGTGCGCAACCGCAGGATGAGGGAGGAGATGGCGATGTGCAAGATCAGGGACGTCAGTGAGCTTTATGCCCTGGCCGACAAGTGCGCACGTGCTGAGGAGGGGAGGAAACTCCCCGGAGAGGATACAGGAGCAGGAGGATCTGACAGCGAGGATGCCGCCCTGGCAAAGAAGAACCGGCGGCGGAATAACAGGAAGAAGAAAAACAAAGAGGTGCTAGTCGTTGAGCAGTCCGGCAACGGAGGTGGCGCCGACAAGGCTAAAGTTGGTAGCTCCGGCAAGGAGACTGCCGCATGCACCAACTGCCAGGCTGTGGCGGCCGCCGACAAGCAGGACAACACCGACAAGCAGTACTGCAAGATCCACTGCACCAAGGGTCATGACCTCCAGAACTGCAAGAGGGTCGAACAGCTCGTCGAGCAGCAGAAGGCTGAGTATGAGCGACGCGACAAGGAGAAGGCCCAAGGAGGTGATGGAGGATCCGGCAAGAAGCGGACATTCGCCGGCCGGGGAGGACGCCGCGGCAAGGCTAAGCAACGGCAAGGAGACAGACCTCCCCGCGGCCGCGACAAGGACGAAGACGACGACGACGACGAAGACATGGAGGACGCTGAGACCAGTGAACAAGAGTTCCAGAAAGCCACAGAGGTCTTGTGCGTTGACGGCGGTGCTTCTCTGCATACTTCTCACCGCCAACTCAAACAGTGGGTGCGGGAAGTTAATGCGGCAGAGCCACCTATCGAATCACGCAAGCTTCTGAAATGGTCCAGCACGCCTATCAGCTTTGATATTGAGGACCACCCTGATCGCACAACTGCGGTCGGGTGCTTGCCGATGTTGGTTTCACCAACTATCCGCAACCTCAAGGTCACTAAGATGTTAGTTGATGGCGGGGCCGGCTTGAACTTGATCTCCTCCATTGTACTCCAGAAACTCCAGATCCCTGACAGCGAGCTCGAAGAGACCGGCACATTCCAAGGAATAAACCTGGGAAGGAGCAAGCCGAAGGGGAAGATCATGCTGCCAGTGACGTTTGGCGGGGAGCTGAGCTTCAGGACCGAAAGGGTCACTTTTGACGTAGCTGATTTTCCATTGCCTTACAATGGGATACTCGGCCGTCCGGCACTCGCCAAGTTCATGGCAGCCTCTCACTATGCGGAGAACATGTTGAAGATGCCCGGCCCGATAAGCGTCATCTCTGTCCCTGGCGACAAGAAGGATGCCCTTATTTGCGCCGACAAGATCTACCGGGAAGCAGCAGCCGCAACAGATAGCAAGACACTTGCCGCTGAAGCTCCCGGGGGGAAGAACAAGAGCAAGTCCGGCAAGAGCTCTGGGGCCTACTCCGGCAAGCGCACCTCTTCGGAGTGCTGCGCTGCCGTCGAGGACGCACCATCGAGCTCCACCGGCAAGTGTAAGAAGACGATGGCAGCTCCGCCAGAGACCGAGAAGGTGTCCGCCAAGGAGGACGGCACTGGTGGTACTTTCACCATCAGTGCCACGCTTGACCATAAATAGGAGAGCGCGCTCGTTGCTTTCCTGCGGGCGAACTTCGACGTGTTTGCATGGCAACCGTCTGACATCCCCGGTGTTCCCAGGAAAGTGATTGAGCACAAGCTTGCCGTTTGTCCTCACGCGTGGCCCATCAAGCAGAAAGTTAGGAAACAAGCAGTGGAGCGCCAAGAATTCATCGCAGAAGAAATCAAGAAGTTGGAAGCAGCAGGCCTTGTCAAAGGAGTGCTCCATCCTACGTGGTTGGCCAATCCTGTAGTCGTGCGCAAGGCAAACGGGAAATGGAGGCTTTGTATTGACTTCACCGATGTGAATAAAGCTTGTCCCAAAGACCCATTTCCCTTGCCGCGCATTGACCAGATTGTTGACTCCATGGCCGGATGTGACCTGCTTTCTTTTCTTGACGCATACTCAGGATACCATCAAATCTTCATGGCTGAAGAGGATGAAGAGAAGACCGCATTCATCACTCCATGTGGCACATACTGTTTCGTACGGATGCCTTTTGGTTTGAAGAATGCTGGTTCAACATTTGCAAGGGTGGTCCATACAGCTTTTGAGCCACAAATTCACAGAAATGTAGAAGCATACATGGATGACATAGTGGTCAAGAGCAAGGACAGGGCGACCCTGGTTCAAGATCTACAAGAGACGTTTGCAAATCTGTGCAAGATCCAGCTCAAGCTCAACCCCGAGAAGTGTGTGTTTGGGGTCCCTTCCGGCAAGCTTCTCGGGTTCTTCGTGTCTCAGAGGGGGATTGAAGCCAATCCCGGCAAGATCAAGGCCATCGAGCAGATTGAAGCACCCAAGCACGTCAAGGATGTGCGAAGACTTGCCGGTTGCGTGGCTGCTCTCAGCAGGTTTATCTCTAAGTCAGCCGAGCGCGCCCTGTCGTTTTTCAAAATTTTGAAAAAGGCAGGTCCAATGAAATGGACTCCGGAAGCGGAGGCTGCACTGCAAGACTTGAAGAGATACGTGTCCTCTACTCCAATACTTGTCGCACCTAAACCACAAGAGAAGTTGCTGCTGTACCTAGCGGCAACCAATCAAGTGATTAGTGTTGCGTTGTAGCGGGGAGGGAGGCAGACGACGAGCCAGCAATCGCGGCAAGCGCATCCAGCGATAAGCAGGGGGCTTCCCGACAAGCTCTGGTCCCGACAAAGATGGATCTGCGCAGGCGCAAGAGGAGGTACGGAAGAAAATGGTGCAGCGCCCAGTGTACTTTGTCAGCTCCCTTCTGCAGGGGGCTAGGTCAAGGTACTCTGGTGTGCAGAAGTTGCTTTTCGGCCTTCTCATGGCCTCGAGAAAGCTGCGCCATTACTTCCAAGCACATGAGATCACAGTTGTCACTCGCTTTCCGCTGAAGAGGATACTGCAGAATCCAGAAGCAACAGGCAGGATTGTTGAGTGGGCACTGGAACTGTCAAGCTTTGGCCTCAAGTTTGAAAGCACTTCAACCATCCAGAGCAGAGCTTTAACAGAGTTCATAGCAGAGTGGACGCCGACACCAGATGAAGAAATTCCAGAAACAAGCATCCCCGTCAAGGAAGCAAGCAAAGAGTGGCTGATGTACTTTGATGGTGCATTTTCGCTGCAAGGCGCCGGGGCTGGCGTGCTGCTTGTCGCACCCACCGGAGAGCACCTCAAGTACGTAGTCCAGATGCACTTTCCCAAGGAGCAAGCAATGAACAATACTGCAGAGTATGAAGGTTTGCTTGCCGGTCTCATGATCGCGGCAGACCTTGGGATCAAGAAGCTCATTGTCAGGGGTGACTCGCAGCTTGTCGTCCGCCGAGTGAACAAGAATTACCAGAGTCCGTTGATGGAGGCTTACGTCGATGAAGTGAGAAAGCTTGAAGAGCACTTTGACGGCCTACAGATGGAGCACGTCCCAAGAACTCAGAACGACATCACCGATGGCCTGTCAAAGTGCGCCGCACTTAAGTTACCTGTGGAACCAGGGATTTTTGTGCTCAAGCTGACTCAACCATCCGTAACACTATCAACGGGACGGAGCAAGAAGAGGAAGTTGATTTATAGTGACTATCTTCCGGCAGAGCTTCCCGAAGCCGCCGCCAACAAGGTCCCCAAGATCAACACCAAGAGTGCTAAGGAGCAGTCTGCTCCGGCAAGCCCCAGGGTTTGTTCCGTTGAAGCAAACTCTCCCGACAAGTTTTGCTCCGGCAAGCTTGCCGGGGAATGTCAAGCTCCGGCTGAGCCGCAGGTTCTTGCCGTAGAAGCGGACGTTCCCGCAGCAGCAGATGTGCCTTTAGTCCTTGCTGTCGAGCCACAAGCTCCAGCATGGGCGCAACAGATTGTCCGTTTTCTTCAGACAGGAGAAATTCCCGAAGAGCAAGAAGAAGCGGAAAGAGTAGCCCGGCAGTCAAGTATGTACCAATTTGTTGACAACACACTGTACAAAAGAAGACTCAACGGTGTGAAATTGAAGTGTATTCCCCGGGAAGATGGACAAAAACTGTTGGCAGAGATACATGGAGGCATATGTGGTCACCACATTGGCGCAAGAGCACTTGCCGACAAGGCATTCCGGCAAGGTTTCTTTTGGCCAGAAGCCCTCCAGGATGCAACTGCACAAGTAACCAAGTGTGAAGCGTGCCAGTTCCATTCCAAGCAGATACACCAGCCAGCTCAAGCTCTCCAGACGATCCCTTTATCCTGGCCATTTTCGGTCTGGGGGCTCGACATCCTTGGCCCCTTTCCCCGCGTAGCCGGGGGCTTTGAGTACTTGTGCGTTGCAATCGACAAGTTCACAAAGTGGCCAGAAGTGGAACCAGTGAGGAAGGTGACCGCACAGTCAGTAGTCAAGTTCTTCAGGTCGATTGTTTGCTGTTTCGGGATCCCTAACAGAATCATCACTGACAACGGTACGCAATTCACGAGCCGCACCTTCATGCAGTACGTCTAAGATCTTGGCGCCAAGGTCTGCTTCGCTTCTGTTGCTCACCCAAGGAGCAACGGTCAAGCGGAGAGGGCAAATGCTGAAGTGTTGCGTGGCCTCAAGACCAGAACTTTCGACAGGCTACACAAGTGCGGAAGAAACTGGATCGAGGAGCTGCCGGTGGTTGTTTGGTCGATCAGGATGACGCCAAATCGAGCCACTGGACAGACACCTTTCGCTCTAGTCTATGGAGCGGAGGCAGTTCTCCCCACAGTACTCGTATACGGGTCGCCTCGAGTGCTCGCTTATGATGAGCTCGAGCAAGAGCAGCTGCGACAAGATGACGCGCTGCTCCTTGAGGAAGACCGTCTTCAGGCTGCTGTACGAGCTGCTCGATACCAGCAAGCTTTGCGTCGCTACCATAGCCACAAAGTTAACGCCAGAAGTCTCGAGGAAGGCGACCTTGTTATTCGGCGCGTTCAGTCCGCCAAGAATTCCAACAAGTTGACGCCGAAGTGGGAAGGCCCTTATCGGGTGAAACGAGTCACTAGGCCTGGCGCTGTCCGCCTTGAGACCGAAGATGGCTTTCCGGTGAGCAACTCCTGGAACATCGAGCATCTTCGTAAGTTTTACCCGTAAGGCGCGGTTGCAGTGACCCGTTCCGGCGACCACCTTTTGTACAAGTCTTGCCGCTGTTGCATGTAATCCTTTGTACACAGCCGGGCGCAGACCCCGTGCATCAGTAAAGCTCATGTGCCCCGCACATCTTGTCAATTTCATGCTTTTTACTTTATGCATGTATTATCTGACACCTTGTGCAGCGCCTACCCCCGGTAAGCAATAACGAGCCCAAAGGCTCCATATCTGTATTTTCTCTTCTTTCTTTTTTCTCAAGTAAAGGAAGGTTCCCTCGGGCACAAGTTTGCCAGGGGGGAGGAGAAGATAGTAGTATGGACGAGGCGCCGTTCAAGAAAGTTTCGCCTTGCCGGGAAGCAAACAACGGAAAAGCTAAGTTGCTAGAGTTTGAACATTCAGATTTTTAGATTTTTAAGTTATCTTCCTTGAACGACCGTACCTTGTATGGAAAACCTGTGCGCGAAGGAGCCAACTCATAGCTAGTCGCGCCCTTACTTTGTTTCGAGTCCGCTCAACAGATTAAGTGTGCTGCGACTAGTGTCGCACCCTTACTTTGTTTCGAGTTTGCTCAACAACTTAAGCGAGCTGCGACTAGTTGCGACAAGGTTTCTTGTCGGTAGCGGCACCGCCAGCAGGCTGCTGACATTCCGCACTCAGCGCTCGCGGCAAAGGGGCCCGCACCGGCAAGTTCCCTAAGAGCGTAGGGCAAAAACATACAAAGCAAGGGATCAAGTAAAGGAAATAACGTTGCAATTACTACCCAAAATAAAGTTATATTGCAAGATGACTTGTCGCAGTTCTAATAGACTGTTTTTCATAACATGGCTGACAGCGACAAGGAAAGAAGAAAATAAGCGGCCTAATCTGCGCGATCGCCCTCGACCCTCTTGATGCCGCTCACCTTGTCCACAATGGGTGCGACAAGGGCCTTGAGCGCCTCTAGATCAGTGTCCGACGGCAAGCTCCTGAGGACGTTGGTGAGGTTGAGGCCAGGGTTGCGAAAGGCCACCTTCATCAGCACCTTTTGAAGGGCTCCCGCGCAGAGATTGCGCGACTCGTCTGTTAGCTGCTTTGGGATCCTTTCCCGGAGTCACTGGAGGGCCGTCTCCACGCCTCTGAAGAAAAGGGTGAGCTTGGCGCTGGGGTGGAGATTCTCATCGGAAGAGTACCCGAGATACTCCGCCCCCAGCTGCGCCAGCTCCCTATCGATATCCACGGCGGTGTTCACAAGACCCTCCGTCCAGTGCTCGACGGTTGCCCTGAAGTTGTTCTGGGTGACGGCAGCGCTCACCAGCAACGCCTTCTCGGCCCTGACCTCCTCCTTGAGGGCCGCCTCCCGCTCCTTGGCGCCGTCCAGCGTCTGAGTCAAAGTGGTTAGCTTCAACTCAAGATCGGTGTTGGAGTTCTTGACGGCGGCAAGCTCCTTGCCCTTCTCGGCGAGGCGAACCTGCAGCTCCGAGAGGCTATGGGCGTCCTTCTCTCGCTCGAGCTTGAGCGCGGCAACCTCCTCGCCGCTCGCCTTGAGGTTGGCCTCGAGCCACGCCACTCTCGTCTCCAACTCCTTCTTGGCGGTCTCAGCAGCCACGGCAGCATCCTTTGCTTCCTGAAGAGCTCCGCCAAGTGATTGCTCGCGCGCGGCAAGCTCCTCCTCGTGGCTGTCGAGGTTGACTTTCCGCTGCGCCAACTCGCCTTCCAGCATAGATAGCTTCTCGGCGGCAAGCCGTTGCTGCTCTTCTACTTCGGCCTTCTCGAGGAAGAAGGCCGTCTGCTCTCCAGCAAGTTGCTCCCGCTCCTCCGCCAAGGACAGGAGAGCTGCTTGGTGAAGACCCCGGAGCTCCTCTGTGCGCTTCTCCATATCAGACCCCGGAGCTCCTCTGCTGCTGCTCGGCGCGTCGACAAGCTTCAGCCCGGCGGAGGCAAGCACTTCCCCGTCAAAGGCTTCTCCCTCGACCGGCGCCCTGGACATGGACACCCATGGGAGGCTGATGAAGACGCCGTTACCGGCCTCCAAGTAGGCGCCTGGCTCGGGCTCTTCGGAGCCTGGAGCGGCGGCAGCAGCGGAGGGATCGGCAGTCGGCGTAGCGCCTGGCGCTCCTGCGGCCTCAGGACCGTCAGTGCGACTGCCGGACCCCTCGGCAGCCGCTGTGGCAGCAGCCTTGGCAGCCTCGTCGCCGGCGGGCTCGTTAGCACCGGCCGCCTCTTCGGTAGCAGCGGCGTCGCCGGTGTTGTCGCGCGTATCCTCCTCAACAGCAGCCTCCGTCTCCATGGGCTCCACATCAGATGGGTCTGGCGTTAGGAAAGGGGAGGAAAACAATCAAGCAAATATCCAAAAAAGAAAAATCAAAAGAAGAAAAGCCCAAGGGAGGTTTGAAGCAAAGGGATTACCTGCGCGGGCCGGCTCCTCAGTAAGGATCCTTGCCGGGGAGCTCTCCCTTGGCGGTGTAGTTGTAGTCCCCGGCGGCGGAGGGCCACTGGTGCTGTCCCTCGCCGGAGAACTTGCCCTTGGCGGAGAATTCGCCCTTGGCGGAGGATTCCCCCTTGCCGGGGAACTTCCCCTCGGCGGCGTGGTTGAAGCAGATGGCACGACGGGGACGGTCTCCGGGCGCTCCTGATGTGTCTGCTCTGCTCCTACACAAATCAACGAACAAGACGTCAGCAAAAAAAGAACGCCCACGCGCACCTAACAGCAGAAAGTGAACTATACACTTACGCTGGGGGCTGCTCTGAAGATCAGTCGCCGGGTCCGGCAAGCTTGTCTCAGGCGCACCCCCTGCCGTCGCGGCGGGCTCGTCCTCGAAGACAATCAACGGGACCTTGGCTCTCTTTGCCGCCCTCTGGGCCAGAGTTCTGAAAAAGAAGAACAGTTTCAGAGTGAGGCAACTGAGATACAAGACAAAGAACAGCAGAAAATCGAAGAAATACAAGAACGACAAAGACTTACTCTTCTTCTTCCTCGTCGGAGCTGAGCGCAGAGAAGTCGAATTCTGGCTCACGCGTCCTGGCGCGAGGAGGTGGAGGAGTAGGCTCCCTTGGCCGCTTGGCGGGAGCAGGGGCAGTGGTCTGAGTCGACCCCGTTCCGGCTGCCGCCGAGGCGTGGGGAGCGGCAGGGGCAGAAGCAGTGGTCCGAGAAGATCCCGCTCCAGCCGCTGCAGAAGCGCGAGGTGCTCTCGCGGCAGCCTTGCTTGCCGCAGTGGCGCGTGTCGCGCGGCACGGCGGCTGTTGACCCATCTGCCGCTCCGTCACGTCCCCGGCCTTGCGGAGACACCTTCTTGGTGTTGCTGGAGGCTCTGCTGGTGGGGGCGAGCTGCCTGAAGACGAGGAGGAAGAGGAGTCGATCTCCAGCGAGCCGCTCGTGTCCTCGGCGGGCACGCTCGACTTGACGCCCTGCTCAGCGGGCTCGCTTGGCTCGGCGTCTTGCCCGGCAAGCTTCCCCGCGTTGAGAAATGCTTCTCGCTCGGCAAGGCTTGCCGCCTCCGCTGCCTCCGCCTCCTCCATGGTGTATCCGAACTCGCCCGCGGCCGCAGTTGCCGCCGCCTCCTCCAGCCTGGTGGCGATGTACGCCATCTCCTTGTCGGTGGTGTCACGGGTGAGGCCCTTCTTCTCGTCAGAGCAGATCGGTGTTTCCTCCAAGTTGTCGAAGAACTCATGCACGGCTTCGTCGGCAGGCTCTTGCCAAGTTGGATCGAACCCGCGCGAGTCGCACAGCGGCATCATCGCGCGGATGCGGCTGAGCGCGGAGTTATTGCACAACGGAACGACGCCTTGCGGCAACCTGAAGACTTCGGGATGATCAGGGTCATACTTGAACAGCTCCTGCAGCATCCCGTTGAGATCCAGGACCGTGAAGTTGAAATTGAGGCTCGGGCGCAGCCTCATGATATCTGCCGCGTTCTCGAACTCCCAGGCAGGCCTCTTCCTCTCCTGCAGGGGGGCGATGCAGCGGCGGAGAAAGTCTGCGCCAACTGCGCCTACAGTCAGCCCGACAAGCCTAAGGTGAAGGATCCGGGCGGTGGCAATCTTCAGTCTACTATCTTCCGGGGCCAAGTCACTCCAGTCGTTGCCGCATACTACTGGGGCTTGGCGTCGTGCGGTGAATGGCTGCGGGTTCTCCTCTACAATCCAACACCAATTGGCCCTCCATTCATCCCATTTGCCATGAAGCCCCCCCTCCAGATAAGCTTCCTTCTTGTGCGTCCTCGAGACCCAGGAGACTCCGCCAGATAAGGGCTCTCCTCTATCTACTCGGGGCGTAAAGAAGTGGCGGAAAAGAGCTACATTGGGGAAGACTCCGACAAAGTTTTCGCACAGATGTGCGAGAACTGCCATGGTCAGAACGGCGTTGGGGGTGAAATCAAGGAGGTGGAACCCGTAGGTGTTCATGATGTCGCAGAAAAATTCAGAGAAGGGCGGGCAGAGCCTGCTGTAGAAGAACAAGGCGAAGAACGCATATCCGTTCGGAATCGTCTCACAAGCAATGCCCGGGAATACCTTGGTGCGCGGATGCACCCACGTCTCCCCCGACCAGAAGAGATAATAGTTCTCCCTCAGCTTCCTCGCGGCAAGCTTGGGGGGGAAGACAGCCCGCTCCTTTCGCAGCGCCGCGAGCCGCAGCGCCTCGGCCGACTTCACACTCTTCCCCTTGTCGCCTTTCGGAGCCATGGCGGAAGCGGTGAGGGAGGTCGATGGCGCTGGTAGTGCTGGTGGCGACGGGGGGCGGAGCGCTGCTCTCTTTCAAGCTTTGGGAAGAAGGGGAGCGGCGGAGGTTCTCAAGATTGAAGCAACAACGGGCGGATGGACGAACTGCCCCTGTTTCCCCTGCTTATAAGGGGGAGGGGGCCAACGTTCCGCATTTCTGATTAAAGAAACCGCCCACGATCTCTCCCACGACGCCGCGATCGACACGTGCCGTTAGCGGAGGGCACGGCGGATACGGAGTAAGATACGGCGTGAACCAGGTCGCGCGTGCCCGTGCACTGTTTTGGGCCTGGCCCAATAGCGCTCGGCACCGTGTATGGCCCAGGCCCGGGGGCTCCTGTCGGTGTACTAAAGTAGGGGTACCCTTAGTATCCCGAACTTGTGCACGGGCAGTCGCAGCGTCCCGCGGCAAGGTTTGCCAGGTGATCGCCAAGGTCCACCGTGGTTCCTTTGGAGCCATTCAAGAACAATGTATCCAAGCCTAGGAGACAAGGCCCTAGCAAGAGGAGCTTGCCGGGAAGGACACTCAAGGCGCAAGATCACTCAAGACACAAGACCCTGGCAAGAGGAGCTTGCCGGGAAGGCCAACCAAGGCATCTCAAGAAACTTGCCGCGACGCACCACGCGTCCCGGCAAGGCCCGGTGAGCGACAAGCTCCCGGAAGCGACAAGATAGCGACCGCGGCAAGGCGCTTGCCGCGGCAAGCTTCCACTCATTACCCGCACTCCAGCACATCCGCCCACGTGTCGCTCTGGGATCCTCCCAGGTGCACGTGGCGGAAGGCTGTGCAGCCAGGGGTACGCGGTGACAAGCGGCGATGACAAGGATGCCATCGTGGCGAACGGTGGCGCCCCTGACGGCCCCTTTTTGAACTGTTTGGGCGACATCGATGGGCATTTAATGCCCTTGTCCCCTGCCGTCAGGGTTAGGTGTAAAACACTATACCACCTACCACACTTTTTCCATTTTTACCCTCAACTGCGCTGCCACCTATCGGTGACCCCTTGAGCATATAAAAGGAGGCCCATGCGCAATGTAGAGGGGGGTTAGACATTCGAACGCTCTTACGCTCGGTCTCGCCAGCCGCTGAGGAGTTCTGTAGCTTCCAGAGCTCTCGAGCCAAGAACTCAATACAAACCAAAGCAGGAGTAGGGTTTTACGCATCCGTGCGGCCCGAACCTGGGTAAACTGCTCGTGTGCCTCACCTCGATCTGCTCTTTGTGCAATCTCTGCCCCCACCGTACCGAAAAGGGGCTCCGGTCCCATAGGTGTTCGTGGGTGGATCAGTTTCCCCGACAATGACGCTCCAAGCAAAACACATACCATGTGGTGAATAAAAATATAGTCCCAAGTATAGTTACCGATAGATGAAGACAAAAGAGGGGATGCCTTCCCGGGGCATCCCCAAGCTTAGGCTTTTGGTTGTCCTTGAATTTTACTTGGGGTGCCTTGGGCATCCCCAAGCTTAGCTTCTTTCCACTCTTTGTTCCATAGTCCATCAAAGCCATACTCAAAACTTGAAAACTTCACAACACAAAACTTAGCCAAAAATCTCGTGAGCTCTGTTAGTATAAGAAAACAAACCACCACTCAAAGGTATTGTAATGAACTCATTCTTTGTTTATAATGGTGTTAAACATACTGTATTCCAACTTCTCTAGTATTCCTACTCCCCAATACTACTCATAGATTAAGCAAAATAAGAAAACAACACACGAAAAACAGAATCTGTCAAAAACAGAACAGTCTGTAGTAATCTGTAACTTTCGAATACTTCTGTAACTCCAAAAAATGAAATAAATTGGTAAACGTGAGGAATTTGCCTATTAATCATATGCAAAAAGAATCAACTAAATATCACTCTCCAGTAAAATCTGGTGACTATTCTCGTGAGCGCTAATGTTTCTGTTTTTTACAGCAAGATCATATAAACTTCACACAAGTCTTCCCAAAGGTTCTACTTGGCACAAACACTAATTAAAACACAAAACCACATCTAAACAGAAGCTAGATGCAATATTTATTCCTAAACAGAAGCAAAACCAAAGAAAATAAAATTGGGTTGCCTCCCAACAAGCGCTATCATTTAACGCCAATAGCTAGGCACGATACAAGGATAGATCTAGGTATTGCCATCTTTGCTAGGCAATCCATAAGTGGCTCTCATAATGGATTCATAAGGTAATTTGATTTTCTTTCTAGGAAAGTGTTCCATGCCTTTCCTTAATGGAAATTGAAATCTAATATTTCCTTCCTTCATATCAATAATTGCATGTCACATCCCCAGCTTCACCTTGCATTAGGATAGCACTTGCTTGTTGCATCATGTTTAAATTTCTCAGAAACTTGAAATGGGGTTGTTGAAACCCTAGCACCAAGTGAACTCAACTAGGTTCAAATTAAATTCTTTTTCAATGAACCCAAAATGCCTTTGGAAAAGTTCATCATTTTTGGATTGGTTAAAAACCTCTGCCAAAAATGTTGCACCTATTTCTAGGACCATTTTGGATTTTTGAATAACCCATATTGTATTTGAATTGGGGCATTTAAATACTTTTAATATCTTTAAATGTTCGAACAATTCTGAAAATAGTTAAGGGCCTCTGTAATAATTCATTTAATGCCCACAATTATTTTCAGGATTTATTAAAATGATTTGGGCTATAAACTAAATCAAAACAAAATAACAAAAATAGAAAAGAAAACAAATTAGAAAAGGTTAGAGACTTACCTGGCGCTCACTTGGAAACCCACTGGCCGGCCCAGCACTGTGCTGGCCCAGTGCCAGTCATCCTCCTCCTCTCGCCAGAAGGACGAGGGCGTGTGCCCGGCGCCCGCAGCCACGCGCCGGCCACCTCCTGCTTGCCGCCGACCGCCTCGAGTTAGCCTCGAGACGCCACACACGCCCCCAGGTCCCTCTCAATCTCCCTCGATCCCTCTCCCCTCTCCTGGCTCTTCCTCCCCGCACCACCGAGCAAGCTCGTCGCCGCCGCTTGGCACCACCGCGGCCACAGTCTCCCCCTCGCCTCTCCGACGAGCCCCCGAGCTCCGCCTCGCTGCCGCGCACCTCTACGCCGAACCGCAGGACCCCTGGCGCCCTGAGGCCTCGTCCTCGAGCTCGTCTTCTCCGCACGGCCGTCGGACGCCATCGACGAATTCGCCGCTTCCAGGTCGACCCCGAGCCCACTGAGCTGCGCTCCGACCTCCCAGTGAGCCTCGCTGTCTTTCCCCTCCCTCCTGTTGCTTGCCCCCTTGCCGTAGCGCCGTTCCCGCCGTGACCGGAGCTCCTCACCGCCGGTCATGATACTGCCGTGGACAGAGCTAGCAAAGCTCGCGTCCGAGCCTTTCGTCATGCTCAGCACGCTCCCAGGAGGCCGTAGAGCCCCTTAGCTCACTCCCCCGTGCCCCGTAGCTCCTTTCCCTCTCTGCCCGAACTCCGGCCGCCGCCGTGAGCTTGTTTCCGGCGAGTTCCGGCCACACCAGCACACACCGCCTACTCCACTGGATGCGGGCGAGTCCCAGCTCCACGTAGATGCCCTCCGCCGGCCATTTGGTCGCCGGAGGAGGAAACCCGAGCACCGCCGCCGCATTTGGCCTCGTCGGCGTCGAGCCGTCGGCTGGATTAGCCCGTTTGACCTGGGGTTTGACTCCCCTGGGTCAATGACATGTGGGGCCAGCT
The DNA here is from genome assembly GCA_902687465.1 of Secale cereale. NCBI lineage: Eukaryota > Viridiplantae > Streptophyta > Magnoliopsida > Poales > Poaceae > Secale > Secale cereale. The sequence continues at coordinate 144,013,898 of LR738715.1, forward strand.
CCTAATTAATTTTGGTTTAGTGCCAAAATTAATACTAACTCGTCTGTTAAGTAAATGAGTCACTGACATGTGGGACCCTCCAGGTTAATTAGGTTAGATTAGTGTTAACTAAATTAGATTAGTTTAGTTAGACACTGACGTGTGGGACCGCACTATCAGGTTTGACACTAGCCGTCCCGTTGACTTGCTGACGTCACACAGACGTCATGCTGACGTAGTAAATGTTTTCTGGAATTTTAAATAAATCAGAAATGATTTATTTATTTTATAAAATAGCCAAAACTTCTAAAAATCATAGAAAATAATCTATAACTCCAATGAAAATAATTTATATATGAAAAATGATCAGAAAAAAAATCAAGGAATCTGTTTATGGCATTTTCATGCATGTTTGAACAAGTTAAACCTGCTGATCAGGTCAAATCAATTAAATGGCATTTGAATAATCACATATGGAGTTTGAATTAGAACCTTTGGTTCAAATCAACTTCATTTAAATCACTGCTAGTTGCATTAGCTCAAATCACAGCATAATGCCATGTCATGGTCATGCATCATATTGTGCATTGCATTGATTGTGTTTCTTTCTCTGTTGCCGGTATTTGTCCCCTCTTCGTAGACGTGGTTCCGACGATGTGATCGATGACACTGGTGAAGACACAGTGTTATCTTCAGAAGTGCCAGGCAAGCAAAACCCCATTGAGCATTCCGATACAATCCCACTCTCTCGCTCCTGCTCTCTTTACTGCATTAGGACAATAACACTTCAACTGTTACCTGCTGCGGTAGTTGAACCCCTTTCCTCTGCATGACCTGTCATTGCCATAGTAAATAGTTGAAACCCAGTAGTATGAGTAGAAGTTGTTTGAGCCATGTTGTGCCCACTCATTCATGCTTTCTGGTTATGCCTGCTATTGCTTAGAGTTGTGTCAGGTCTGATTCATCGGGGATGAATTGGAATGGTGATGGACATGTCCTACTATGTGTGAGCTAAGTGTGTGAACACGTTTTGGTAAAGGTAGCGATGAGAGGCCATGTAGGACTACATGGTGGGTTGTCTGATTGAAACCGTCCTCAGGAACTGAGTTCTGTGTTGGTTGATCCATGAACAGCTACTACCACGCATTGGGCTCCGGGCGCTCCAAGCTCTCTCGACTTATTAACTGCCCTTGTCCTCTGTCCAGGAGTTGCAACTAGTTTCTGGTGTTTGTAGTTTACTGGAGGTCGTGCACAGCGCTGACCCTCGGGGTGGGCTGTGACGCGGCAGGTATGTGGCACGGTGTACCGGTCGCCCGTTTGGTGATTGATGGCTTCTCGCCCCTCGTTGGTTACCCCAAGTGGAAGGTTTGAGATGCAGTGTAGCGGAAGTTTTCCCTTGGCAAAGATACCAAGGATCGATTTCCCTGAGACTCCCAGTTTCAACAAGAAGGTGTCAACTGCTAACGGCGCCAGATATTAGCAATCAACGTGGACCTGCACACAGATACAAATAACTTTGCTCCCAACGAGTACAGAGAGGTTGTCAATCCCTCCGGCCTTGCATTTATAAAGGATCAAACGCAAGTGATAATAGTGATAGGTATTGCTGCAAATAGTATGTAAAAAGCGAAAGTAAATAGCGGATGTGATCAGTGATGGTAATATGGACCGGGGTCCCATGATGTTCACTAGTGATCTCTCTCTCCCAAAAGACGATAAAACAGCTATGTGAGGTAAACGAATTACAGCTGGGCAATTGACAGGACCATGTGCGCAAACCAATCCCTTTCTTGAGAGGAAATTGGAATTTTATATTCCCCTCTTTCATGTCAATGATAGCACCAACGGTGCGTAGAAAAGGACGTCTCAAAATAATTGGACAAGAAGGTTCACATTCAATATCCATAATAGTAAAAATCAACGGGAACATAGTTGTCATTGACAATGATAAGAACATCGTCAATCCTCCCCAAAGGTTTCTTTATGGAAGAATCAACGAGACGAACACCAAAAGAACAAGAATCAAAAGGTTTCAATTTAAGCATATCATATATTCTTTTGGGCATAACATAGGTACTAGCACCAACATCACATAAAGCATAGCAAGAGAAGTTATTCAACTTAATTTTAATCATAGGATCCCAACCATCTTCTAGCTTTCTAGGTATGGAGGCTTCTACTCTAAGTTTCACCTCCCTAGCTTTGATAAGAGCATTAGTGATATGCTCTGTGAAGGCAAGGTTAAGCGTGCTAGTGCGGGGATCTCTAGACATCTTGTGAAGGAAATCAATAACTTCGGTAAGAGTGCAATTATCAAAATCATGGTCACTACTATCAAGTAAAGTGGTAGTGGTGTCCTTTAGGTTCACTTGTTTGGTAGTTTCTATAGTCATAGCATCACCATTAATAGGTCCATCAGGACCAGGAGTGCATTGGGTGCTAAGAGTTTGGATATCCTCAATAACTTGGATAGTAGCAACAGTGTGGTGGGTAGGAAGGTTCTTAATTCTATCTTCTTCCTCCCTTTCTCTAGCCCATCTCTCTTTAAGTTTAGCCAACATCCTAATGTTTTCATTAATTTGCACTTGGATAGCATTCATAGGAGTGACCTTCCTCTCCTCAAGAGGAGAAGTTCTAATTTTAAGCAATTCTACTTCATTGGCTAAATTGTCTACCTTCGAAGAAAGATTATCTAGTTTGTTTAGTTTTTCTTCTACACTATTATTAAAAGCTTTTTGGGTAGTGATGAAATCTTTAAGCATGATCTCTAGTTCAGTAGTGGAGTTCTTGGTGCTAGGATAAGCATTGTTGTTCCCATAAGAATTAGAGGGGAACGGTCTAGGATTGCTACCAAAATTACTCCTATAAGCATTGTTATTAAAATTGTTTCTAGAGATAAAGTTCACGTCTACTTGTTCTTGAGCAATCAAAGAATTTAAAGGAACATCACGAGGATCAACAGAAGATTGCTTCGAAAGTAGAGACATGATCAAGTCAACCTTTTCATTTAAGGAGGAAATCTCCTCGATAGAGTTTACCTTCCTACCTGTTGGAGCGCGTTCGGTGTGCCATTGGGAATAGTTGGTCATCATCTCATCGAGAAGCTTTGTGGCAGCACCAAGTGTAGTTGACATAAAAGTTCCTCCCGCAGCTGAATCTAACAAGTTCCGCGAGGTAAAGTTCAAGCCTGCATAAAAAGTTTGGATAACCATCCAAGTAGTCAAACCATGAGTAGGGCAGTTCTTGACAAGAGATTTCATACGTTCCCAAGCTTGGGCAACGTGTTCATTATGCAATTGTTTAAAATTCATTATGTTACTTCTTAGTTGGATAATTTTAGCAGGTGGATAGTATTTTCCAATAAAAGCATCTTTGCACTTGTCCCATGAATCTATGCTATTTCTAGGCAAAGACTGAAACCAAATTTTAGCTCCTCCTCTCAAGGAGAAAGGAAAAAGCTTAAGCTTAACAATATTACCATCTATTTCTTGGTACTTTTGCATATCACAAAGTTCAACAAAGTTGTTTAAGTGTAAAGCAGCATCATCTCCAGCACCGGAGAATTGATCTTTCATAACTAGGTTCAGTAAAGTAGGTTTAATTTCATACGAAGGTGCTGAAGTGGCAGGTGTAGCGATAGGTGTGCAGATAAAGTCATCGTTGTTGTGACTAGTGCAGTCACACAACTTGGTGTTCTCGGTGGAACCCATAGCAGCAAGCAAGCAAGATAACTATTTTTGTGATTTTTGATAAAAGATACTAAAGCAAAAATGAAAGGTAAACTAACAAGACTAAAAGCAAAGGTAAAAGATAGCATGCAACTCCCCTATCTTGAAGAGTGGAGTCCCCGGCAACGGCGCCAGAAAACTTTGCTTGATGGCTTCTCGCCCCTCGTTGGTTACCCCAAGTGGAAGGTTTGAGATGCAGTGTAGCGGAAGTTTTCCCTTGGCAAAGATACCAAGGATCGATTTCCCTGAGACTCCCAGTTTCAACGAGAAGGTGTCAACTGCTAACAGCGCCACATATTAGCAATCAACGTGGACCTGCACACAGATACAAATAACTTTGCTCCCAACGAGTACAGAGAGGTTGTCAATCCCTCCGGCCTTGTCGTTTACAAAGGATCAAACGCAAGTGATAATAGTGATAGGTATTGCTGCAATAGTAAGTAAAAAGCGGAAAGTAAATAGCGGATGTGATCAGTGATGGTAATATGGACCGGGATCCCATGATGTTCACTAGTGATGTCTCTCTCCCAAAAGACGATAAAACAGCTATGTGAGGTAAACGAATTACAGCTGGGCAATTGACAGGACCATGTGCGCAAACCAATGCTAACTACGTTGCAAGAAAGGTAGAGGTTCAAAGCATGGGTGGTACGCCAAGGCAAGTAGACCGAAATCCACCTGCATCTACTACTAATCATCCACCTTGAGATATCTATCCAGAACATCTTGCTGGTATTAAGTTGCGAGTCCCACCCATAGTGTAAACTCAAAGCAACAGACAACTGCATTAAAAGAACTTTGCGTAAAGTAAACAATCCTTGCACCCGCGGGCACAAGCACCGTTGTTTTCCCCCTTGTGGCAACAGCACATCCCCTAGACTCATGTTTCTGTCACTCAAGCTAGTCATCGAGGGGCATGAACCCACAATCAAGCATAACGTTCCCTCTTGGAGTCACTACCTACTACTTGGCCAAAGCAATAAATAACAACGGAGAACATGCAAGAATTACTTACGAACATAAATATAAAAGAGGTAGATCAAATATATTACTCAAACACAATCTGAACATAATCTCACAATCCATCGGATCCCAGCAAACTCATCATAGCAACAGCATAAGGATTACATATGTGCCTCGATCATGTAGGGCAGCTCACGAGGACTAATTAGTGAAGCACAAGAACGGGAGGAGAACATCACATAGCTACTGGTCATGGACCCATGGTCCAAGGGAGACTACTCACAACTCATCCGGGAGGCGTCCATGGTGGTGGAGAAGCTCCCGCTGGTGATCCTCCCCTCTAGCAGGGTGCCGGGAAGAGTTCTCCTGGTGCTCCCGATCTTGGAAGCACGGCGGCGGCGGAACAGAGATGAGATCGCGAAAAAGGGTTCCTGTCTCGAGGGTTTCGGGACACGATATAAATATATGCCAAAGGGAGGCATCAGCGGAGGCCTGGGGGGCCCAGGCGCCCCCCCCCCCCGGCGCGGCCAGGAGGGGGGCCGCGCCACCAGGGCGCCTGGAGCCCTGGTGGCCCCCCTCCGGCTCTACTTCGGGTGCCGGGAAGCTTCTGGAACGCTGATTTTTTATATAATTTTTCCGGGATTTTTCTGGCAGTTCTCGTAATGGGAAAACCTGAAATACAAAAACAGCATAAAACAGAAACTAGCACTGGGGTGCACTGAGTTAATAGGTTAGTCCAAATATGATCAAAAGTGTATGGAAGTGTATAAATATCATAGCAATATCACCCAAAAGAGGCATGGAGCAAGCAGAAATTATAGATACGTTTTGGACGTATCACCTGTTCGTCTGTTTTCTTTTTCGGGGTATTTATCCGCGATTATTTCGATCGCGATTTCTGCCCTGATCTTGTTTTTCGTTTTTCTTTTCGCTCGAGAGTCGGAACCAGGTGATTCAAAATCCCAGATCTTCATCTCGACACCCTCTTTCTGGTTAACCAACTTGAACAAGGTTTTGTTACTGTAAAATTTGACCTTAGATCAATCTAGTAAACAGATCTTGTTTCTTTCGCAGTTTGACTTTCGTTGCTCCGTTTGATTTGATTCTTTTTGCAAACCGGAGTCCTTAATTTGAACTTTCTGGTTAGATCTTCTTATTTGGAGTTTTGTTTGTGCATATTTGCTTGATTGCTTATGTATGCTATTGTTTGCTTGCGATAGAATACCCGGACTATGAAGCGTGCTACTACGAGTCCCTAGGTTTTGTGAACCGTCACCAAGGCAAGTAACACTTTGATCATACCCCTTTATTACCCAGTTTTTATGCATTAGATCAAACCCTCACACATTGCATGAGTAGGATCTCTTAACTTGTGGGACTGGGAAGTAGATTGATGCTAGAACCCATTACCTGCATTATTTTCAAACCCTTGGGAGTTACTTCTACGCTATGCTTAGGTTATCATGCTATGCTCGTAGACGTGGTTTGGGTTTGAGTGAAATCCATGACAGATGTGAGTTGTTAATTAATGGTTCAACTTAAGGTGGCTACTTGAATACACATCTGGGTGGATTCGTTGCAGGGCACCTGGAGAATCTAGTGTTGTCCAAGGAAATCCAGGGGTTCCATGTAATCGTCCTACGGAATGCCACCCAGGCTCAAAGGGATCATAAAACTATTCATGCTAGAAACTTTCGTGTGCAGCCACAATGCCATTATGGGCTCTAGCATAGTATGAGTAAGTTGTGTGAGCTCTTTCAATGGTGGACTAGCAGATGTAGGGGAAAGTAGGTGTACAGGTCCACCCAGGGTAAAGAGTAAATGCTTCTGAAAGACTCTGTCTCGGTCATCCATTTCTCAAACACCATGCAGTACGAAAAATCCAACGGAGGAGATCGAGTCTTGTGGGGAAAAGTGCACAAACCTCTGCAGAGTGTACAAACTGATCATGATTAGCCGTGTCCCCGGTTATGGACAATCTTGAGTATCTGGTACTTGAATTATTGGTTGATCTCATCACTCTAAAATTAATTTGTTGGGTTAATGATTAATTTAATTGGGATTGAGTTGGAGGTACCTTCTCAATGATTTTCGACTACCATGATAGTTAAAATAAAATTTATTCCTTTGTTGTAGGGAAAATTTGGCTTTATGCAAAAACTATAAACTTAGAGCCTCCACCAGCCAAATATGCATATAGTGTTAGCCTTTATTATGTTACTTGCATCTACTATGTTATCTTGCCAGCATATTCCATGTGTTGACCCGTTTCGGGCTGCAACATGTTACGTTGCAGACTTTTCAGACGAGGAGTAAGACGCTCTAGGTCGTTTGTCATGCACTCAGCTATGCCGTTGGAGTTGATGGACTCACTTATCTTCCAAGCCTTCCGCTATTATTTTGTTAGATGGCCTTAAGCCATAGACTTTTGTAATAAGTTCTCTTTTGAGACATTCGATGTAATAAGTGTGTGATTGCTACTCTATTATAAATCCTTCAAGTACTGTGTGTGTCAGCATTACCGATCAGGGGATGACACGGAAACACGGAGACTTCGGTCCATTCGGATCGTGGTCGCTACATCATATAAACATGATGGATTTCATTACATTTACATGAACTAAGCGGCGCCAATCCGACTCTCTTGGGATAATTAATACTCCCTCCGTCCAGAAATACTTGTCCTAAAAATGGATGTATCTAGACTTATTTTAGTTACAGATACATAAAATTTATCCATTCTTAGAACAAAAATTTCCCGCCAGCTGGAGAGGGAGTACATAATATAAATGGCCGCCCACGGATCCCTTTGTCTTCCTCATGTACGGCACACACTTTACGGGGTCGACGAACGTCCTCGGAAGAGACGAAGAAGCAAAGAAACCACCTGAATGCGCAGCCGTCGCCTCGTCGGTGGCCTTCATGGGACCCAAGTGGTGGCGGGCTCCCATGTTCTTCTTATCCCTGATGATGGCGGCGGACACGGAGAAGCTGGCCACCGACTCATCGCTCTCCATGCACCCGGCTTCTATCTCTGCCTGCATGGCGCTACCGCAGGCACGGGAGGCGAGCCCACAAACACGGGAGGCGTGGCACCGCAGACACTGGTGGCGCGGTACGATGCGGCAGCGACGACGCCTGTATCGATGTGCTCGCCGCCGTGCTGGCGTGGAGAAACTCGCCACTCCTCATCGAACTGAACTAGAGCAGCGAGTTGCTGAACCATGCGCCTGTTTGGGGTGGCAACTGGCTCCGTCGGGCCAAGCGAGGTTGGTGAAGCACCGAGCGGTCTCGCCCGTATCCGGAGGGCTCGGTGGGCGACCCAGCCGGGTAATATGCCGGAGAACGGCTCCTCGGAAGCCATCGGAAGAGTGGAGAAAATGGTGAAGGAGGAGATGGGGGAGCGGCAGAGGGGTGCGATTCTTGCCCGCTGTAAATCGAGGGCAGAAAGTAGGAACTTGGCCGTCATCTGGCCTCGTTTAAACTGAGGGCGGACGGGAGGAGCTCGGCCGGTATTGCGTTTAATTCTGGCCCGCTCATGAACGGACGTGTGGCCAGAGTAGGTTTCTCGGTTTGCATGCGGATTTAATGGAGGGGTTTGATGGAGGAGAGGAGGCGTGTTCAGCCGGGCGTGCAGTGGGCGGTGTAGTACTCAATTTGACAGCGGGCGGCGCAGTTCCTCATGCGGCTTTAATGCAGACGAGGGAGGGAGTAGCGGTTCCCGAAATGTTGAACGGCCAATGCATCCTCCTTCAATTAATGCATGAGGGAAGTAATGGGAGGAGGACTGGGAAAAGAGGCTGCACGATGTGAATGCAACGTAGTTTGCCCTCATATAAAGGCGCCCCTCCATTCCAATGCATCTACCACATCGTACGCACCTTAGGATTTTCCTAAGCACCTACACTAAGCACAAAAGAGCTTACTCCAGACCCATGGCGGAGATGCGCGCGAGTGGCCAGCGGTTGTGCCAGATGGTCCACGACGTCAGCCTGCAGCATGGTGCCGAGGATCATCTCCAGACGGTGTTGGAGACCGGCTGGTGGATGGCAGCCGTCGACGCCAACTACAACTCTCAGTTGGACCAGATGATCGTTACCACCACCAACAAGTTCACCGTCCTCAAGAAGCTCGCGGACGACATCGCCGTACTCCTCCAGCCCGCGCGCCCAGGCTCCTCATTGCCTGCAACCCTAATCGGCCTCCATGGCCGGAACCTCTTTCAAGCACTGGTGGCCCTGCAACTGCCCGCCGACGCCACGAAGAATGTCCACCTGGAGGTCGCGCTCGCCGCGAGGCGCCTCGCCCTGCAAGAATTCGTCGAGCTACACATCCACGTGTATGAGCAAATCTTGTACATAGGTATCTAAAAGGCTAGTGAGGACACTACGACGTTGGCCTTCCTCAACCGGCTGGAAGCCTTGGATGTCTTTGCTGAGAAGCACCTCGACCTCGCCACAAAAGCTGCCGCTCCTTAGCCGCCGGCCGGTGGCCCGGCGCACTAAGTTGAGGAGGAGGAGGTCGTACGTTGATGGATGCATCTTTCTTCTTGCCTTCTGTAACTACCACTGCGATCGCATCATCATCGTGGCCTTAATTCTTATTGTGTTGTTGCATTCTCGTTCCAGTCAATACCGACATGTGCGATCCCTTTGCTTAATTATATTCATCACTGTAACTAGTACTCCATTCGTCAATTTATAAGTTGTGCTTACCTTTTCCATCAACTTCGTGCAACGCGCGGGCATCTTGCTAGAAACACTAGAACATGTCGGACCGCGTGTGACCAAACTGACGATGCGCCAACCTAGCTACTACGTACCCTGCTTATCTGGCAGAAATAGCCCCGCCCTAGCGTTTCGAATCATTATTTCTATCTATCGATCGTGCCAAGGATCAGAACCAAAATGTTACAATTTATACATGTTTCTCTACTCCTACTCCTATAAAAGACTCAGTTGGTGATGGTGGTGTGTCTGCCATCCGTCGTTTGTGACCATTAGATCTGCATCTAGCAGCTGTGAGATAAGTTGTGGCATTTTTGCAACAATAGCCCACTTCTCTGCTCCAATTTGCAGAAAAGCCCTTATTATCTTGAAAGCAACCACATCCCTCCCTCACCTCATCAAAACAGCCTGAGAAATATATATATATATACTCCTATAAAGGACTCAGTTGATGATGGTGGTGTGTCTGACATCCGTCGTTTCTGACCATTAGATCTGCATCTAACGGCTGTGAGGTAAGTTGTGAAATTTTTGCAACAATAGCCCACTTCTCTGATCCAATTTGCAGAAAACCCCTTATTATCTTGAAAGAAACCACATCCCTCCCTCACCTCATCAAAACAGCCTAAGAAATATATTTTGAGTGAAAAGTACTCCCTCCGTTCCTAAATATTTCTCTTGCTAGAGATTTCAATAAGTGACTACATACGGAGCAAAATGAGTGAATCTACACTTCAAAATATGTCTATATAATTCGTATGTGATAGTCCATTTGAAATCTCTAAAAAGTCAAATATTTAGGAATGGAGGGAGTAGTATATTAGGAGTATATCAAAACAAGAGTGATTTCTTTCAAGTTTGTGAATAAGTACGACTATTCTACTATTTTGGATCCGTCGCAACGCACGGGCACATTGCTAGTAAAAGGAAAAGGCATGCCGCGTTTGCATCGCACACCCCTCGCACACGCCCGGGAATCGGTAGTACTCCACGACCCGTCCGGCACGACACATAACTTAGGGAAGGCATTTTGCCTAGCATTTTCACTTTCATGTGGGACTGCCGTTGAGCAAACCAACTATTGGCAAACCGCAACCCGCCCGCCGCCGGGTTGGAAAACGGAAACGAGGGGAAGATGTAGCTGTAGCACGGAAGCCAAGAAATTTGGTGATAGATGGGGCTCGTTGATAGAGTAGGAGCATTCCGTACTACTCTACTCCTACTAGTACCAAGTTTGTACTATACAACTTGTACTACCACTATACAACTAGTAGGTACGTGCACGGCACATCATCGTAAGAACAAAAAACGGGAAGATCTTGTTTTGGGTGATTTATCTTTTTTTTCTGTCAACGTAGTATGAATAATATGATCTGGGGGGCACCCATGAAGCTTATGTGGCTTGGTTGCATGTCTACGAAAGGTTAGTGAAAATAAATAGAGCATGTGTTTAGAGTGCACTCCACTAAACAGATATACTTTGGATCCATTGCAACAGTTCGGCACATCTATATCTATACCCCATATATAGTGTGTGAATAACTTTGAAAGTTGGTCGTTGGATGAAACCAATCCGGTGGTACAAAGATGGCAAATCCGAGAACTACTGGCTGTTGGATATCATCTACATTCCACCAGATTCTACCACATGTAGAATCTAGAAGACTCCATGGTTGAACTTCATTCATGACTAACTTTGCCACAACTAAGCTTAGGCAAAGTGTGTCTGCCACAAAAAAGTGGCTAACAAAATGGCCACCACAAGTGTGGCAAGATTTGGCAAGAAGTTGAGTCTATGACATGTGGACCATGTAGCTAGAAAAATGTCGCAAGCCACAAGTGTAGCAATGAACCAAACACATGCTTGGTGTGTTTGGTAGGGTGTATGAAGGGTGCATGATCCCAAGAGTTCCCTTCTTGACCCATTTTTGGGTGTTTGGTAGAGTGTATGGAGGGTGCATGAGTCCACACTAGATTAGCACAAATACACTAGAAGCATGCATGACGAGAGCATACATGAAGAGGGGTGTTGAGTTGAGCATGCATGAAGAGGGAACAACTATGCTGAGACGAGAACGCAACCAAACACACTTGTGGCATGCCTAAGCTTAGGCGTGGCAACCTTAGCCTGCAAACCAAACCATAACTTTGAAAGTTGGTCGTTGGATGAAGCCAATCCGATGGTACAAAGATGGCAAATCCGAGCACTACTGGCCATTGGATATCATCTACATTCCACCAGATTCTGCCACATGTAGAATCTAGAACACTCCACATGTAGAAGCATAATGCACAAACCACCAGAATCTCATGCGTGCAATGCACGTGTACCTTACTAGTACTTGGTAGTAGTAAGAAGCAAATTACGGGTTTGGCACGAGCTCGTACTGCGGGAGCACCACAAGGCCTGCCGCAGGAGTTAAATTTTCCTCTCGGGGCCCACGGGACCGAACTTCAGTGGCTTAGTGCCTGGCCTATGAGTCAATGACATGCAGACCTTAAATGCGGCTGGCCCACATGTCATTCTCATGGTGGTGGTGTGGTTCGCTACTCACTCGCTCGAGATGAACCGGCCGATGGTGGCGTGGCCATGGCGAGGGTGCCACAACTGAGCGTTGGGGCGTTACGAGGCGTAGATGGCCACACCGATGGGTACTACCTGTAGTACAGAAGTACTCCAGCTGAGGATTGATGCCTGGGGCGAAATGTGTCACAACCGCTGGATGAAAATTAGATAGTGCGGGACGTGTGGTGTCATGGGTTCGTGCGGCATCATGGGAATCGCGTGCTGCTGTGGTAGAAACTTGATACTCGCCGCATTTAAGGTGGCCCACATGTCATGCACACAAAGGCAGAGGGGCGGTGCGGCCGAGAGGGGTGAGGCGCACGTCGGGGGACGTGGTGCCATGGGTTGGAGCGGTGTCGTGGGAATCGCGAGTGGCAGTGGATGAAATGTGATGGTCGCCGTAGTTGAACTTCCATGGGCAAGCTGTCATGTCTACGGACACATGCATTGCATACCGATCACTGGAAGGAGTAGTAGAGAAAGCTAGGTGGATAAATAGTTCCTTATAGTCAAGCGGACCCACGCTACTACTTGTTCCAAAGACATGCACTCCATCGATATAGTCCATTTATATCAATATACATAGAGAGGGAATATTTTTTTTACAAGAGAGGAAATAGTTCATCCATCCATAATGCCCTGGTGCTGGTGCTTCTTCTTCTTCTTCTTCTTCTTCTTCTTCTTCTTCTTCTTCTTCTTCTTCTTCTTCTTCTTCTTCTTCTTCTTCGTCTTCTTCTTCTTCTTCTCATTTTCTGTGGGAGACGGCTTCACAACAAGCTCTCTGGACCTTGCTGCTATATCGAAACTCACACGGGCATCTACGGCAGCATATTTTATCCGCTCGTATGTCAAGGGATAATTCTCCCATCCAGACAACCTTAATGTCAGCGTCTCGTCACCCTTCTGAAGATTTGTTCCTAGCACAAAATTTGCTACGTTGAATAGGGATGGTGTTGGTTTATCACAATCTTCTACAGGAATTTTTATTCTAGTTTGTAGGTCAGCGATGCTATTGAAATCAAGGTTGTACGGCTCCAACTTCTGTTTGTCCCCTGCGATGGCTGCCCCACAGAAGTATATGTCCTCCCGAGACAAGAAATTGTGAAGTTCACCTAGTGTCGTGGTTTTGTCATGGCAGATGTCCTATCAAAAGGACTTAGTCGTGGAGCCATCGCTACGGGTTAGCTTAAAGGGGTTAAAGCGGACAAGGACGCAAGGGTTTTTCTACTAGTTCGGCCCCTTCGATGAAGGTAAAAGCCTACGTCTAGTTTGGTGTGGTATTGCTAGGGTTTCGATGACCAGGGAGCGAATCTGCTTTGCATGTGTCTCGAGTTCTTGTTTTTTCCTCTTGAACCGTCGCTGGGTCGTCCCTTTATATACACAGGGTGACGCCCGGCCCGGTTTACAGAATCCCGAGGCCGGCTCATAAACGTGCCCAGCTCGGTCTCTACCTTTCCTATCTTACAACACAAGTTACACGCCTTATGGTGGTTTACACATTACGGGCCCTAACACCTCTTGGGCCTTGGATCTCTAGTCTTCTAGAATAAAGCGCCATGCTCCATGTCTCGCTGGGCTTCAATATGAATAATTCGTTATAGGCATAAACCGGCCCCTCCCTGGGCGGTTTATACCTAGTAGTAATATCCGTGACATTAGGCCCCAGATTGATTTGAACTTGTTCATGTCAATCTTCAACGCCTTGTAAAAGTTTGGCCCTCTGCGACTTGCAAATACTTCATAAATCTCCATGACATCATCTTCCTGGATCGCACTGAACCGCCGTGACGTCATCTACTGATTTAATACTGGTACCTGTTTTTTTTCTCATTAAAAGCTCCGAAGATCGAGGCGACACTATCGTCCCATATCCATTTTTTCTTGGCTTCTTGATTCTCGCGCCTGCCGTTTCACCTTTCGTCTTATAAATAGGGCAGAGGGGCATCTCTTTTCCCCCCTTGCTCCTTTGCCTCTTCTTCTTCCTCGCGCTCGCTCGTGCCCAAGCAAAGCCGCCGCCGTCGACCCTCGCATCTTCGTCAACTCAGGCCGCTGCGTCAACCTGTTCGGACGAGAAAACTCGCCAGCACGCCTCCGCACCTGTTGGCTCCGGTAAGTTCCTTCCTTTCCCTTATCTGGATATCATTGGGGTTTTCTCCTACGAGTTCATAACTAGGGCGATGTTCTTCGTAGTTCTTCATCGTGGCTCCGACAACTAGTGTAGACATGATCCCCCTGCGTGCGACTGTAGTAATAACTCCGCTTCCTTTAGCATGTGCCTAATCCTTCCTAAAGTACTAGCCCAAACTAAGTTGTTTGAACCATTGTTGTATCCGCTGGAATATTGATCCTGAATATTTCCGAATTTCTGACACGCTGTAGATCTGTAATCTTGTTGCTATTTTTACAAAACTTGTTTTCCATAACTTCATATCGGTACCTTTCATATTCTCCTCGGCGGTTTAGCTTTTAGAAAAGATCATAAACCGGTAGATACCATTATGCCCCTTCTTAAACCACCGTTTTGTAAATACCGTTCAAACACTGTCGGTTTAACCTTGCATAAATCATAAACCAGCCCTTCACTATATTTTCAGCTTTTCCCTTCAAAATGGCAAAGCAAGCCAAGAAGTTTACTTCCTGCAACTGGGGCAAGTCTCGGGTTATCGAAGAGGAATTGCAGAACCGGGCTGAGATTGGCGCTTTAGGCAAAAAGGATGTCCTTCGTTGGAGAGTTCCTAGACCAGAATGTCCCCTGGAGCCCAAATACGGAGAGATTATTGTATTTCTTGACCATCTAGCCCGAGGATTCAGTCCTCCCGGATCAAAGTTCTTTCGTGACGTGCTAGCTTACATTCAGCTCCATCCTCAAGATATTGGGCCCAATTCTGTGTCCAACATCTGCAATTTTCAAGTATTTTGTGAAGATTATTTGCAAGAGGAGCCTTCAGTTGAACTATTCAGGGATTTCTTCCATTTAAACCGTCGCACGGAGTTTTCTGACGGTCCTAACACTGAACTTGGCGGAATGTCCATCCATAAGAGAAAGGATGTCAGTTTTCCTTATGCCAATCACCATAGTCATCCTAAAGATTGGAATCAACCCTGGTTTTATTGTCTAGATACTTCTCTGGAAGATGAAAATCCTCTGCTGGGTTACCATTCTCATCGGCTTTCTGAGAACCATCCATTTCCTCAACGGCTAAGTGCTGAAGAACGAGCCAAATATGCCTCGCAGCTTTCAAAGCTCAGAGCCTTCACCGCAAACGGTTTAACAGGCATCGATTTCGTTCGCTGTTGGATCTCCTAGAGTATTCTCCCGCTAAGCCGGCGCTCTGAGTTAATGTGTGAATATACGGAAACCCCAAGGATCCTCTGCGCCATACTGAAGCGGTGCTATCAGAGAATGAGGTCAATGAGGTTGTTAAAAAGCTATTGAATGAGCCGGTAGAAGCATGCAGCCAAACCGGACTGGCTCCCTTTTGCGAGCTCAATAAACCGCCATAGGTAAATCTTTCTTTTACCTTGTCTGTTTCATTTCAATCTGTCTTTAGTACTCTTTCTGAATGACTTCACAATTTTCAACAGGGTAATGACCCATTCTGGAAGAGGAAAGTCGAGGATAAACCGGCGAAGGCAACTCGCCAAAAAACCAAGGCCGTTACGAAGACCGTCAGGAAGAAAGCTACTGAAGTATCTGAATCTAATCGTGATGATGATGAACCGGCCTCAGAGGTATCACTTGACTCCCTTGGCTCCCTTTTCTTGCATCTTATTAACAATGAGTGTACTCAAGGAAACGCTGAAGGCAGCAAGGCTGATGATGTCCAGGTAATTACCCTTTCTTCCGGTTCAGATCCTCTACCAACACCAAAAGTTCATCGAGCAAGCCGGAAAGTACAACTTTCTCATCCTTTCACTTACTTAGACCCAAACTTTATTTTGAATAAATAGCAACATGAAGCTCGCCGCACAACGCGGCACAATGGAAAAGTTATTGAGTCCACCGGTTTACCGCAAACACCAGCCGGGAGATGTCGATTAGAGGTTTTACATACTCCAGATGCTCTTTATCCCAAAGCAGGTCATATTCGCCAGCCTCTTAATCTGTCTGATTCAAATTATCAGGATACTTCTTGTTCGTCATCCGGCGAGTCAACAACTATGCAGCTTCCTCCTCTAAAAACTGTTCATGGGTAAGTTTTTCATTTTCCTGTTAACCTTTTTCTTTCACTCCTCTGACTATCGTCACCTTTAACTTTCGCGGTAAGCCCAAGCCTAACAAGAAGGCTAAACTGAATAAACCGGCAGGTGATGATGTGAATCCTGAACCGGCAAAGAATCCTGAGCCTGCTGAAGAGAATGTTGATGCCTTGCATGATGATCGTCCTCCAATGGATCATGAAGTTTTTACTGATCAAGAAACTACACCTGTAATGCCCAGGATGGGACTATATCTCCTACGTGTCGAGGCACGACTTAGAGATATAAGCCCATGCTGGAATGATCGCAAGTTTGGTACCTTTGCACATCTCATGTAAAAATAGGGATGGAAAACTGAAAAAGATAGTTGGCTTACACTCGCCACGTCACACAAATACATTACATGTTCAAACATCATTCAGAGAAACATCACAGCCCATCTAAGGGTAAAGATCCAAATGACAAGATACCAAACATAACATTAAACCACAGGTCTAGATCGAATCCTAGTAGAAGCTCTACTAATCAACCAGATAGTTCACGTAGTAACCGCTACGCTCCTCATCGTACTCCCAGTCTAGCTCAGTGCCATCTCCTGAGTAGCTCACCATCGTACCTGCATCTGGAGTGTTGAAGTAACCGTGAGCCACAGAGGACTCAGCAATCCCGTTCCCGGGTAACACGACTATTTAAGCCTAGGGTGAGGAGAAAGGATGAAGAAAGAACAAGAGTCTGCAGCAGCACTAGCCTAGCTTACGTAAAAGAGAGCGAGAAGAGAAGGTGCCTCGGTCGAGAGATGATCACGAAGTGATCCTAAACTAGCAAGTCAAACATAACCCCACCGTGTTCATCTCCTGAATCCCTTTCGGAAAATGACAGTCACGGTACTCACGCTGGTAGTGTATTGGAACATGGTGTCAAGTTTTCTACAACCGGATATTAACAAGCTCCCATCTGCCACATAACCGCGGGCACGGCTTTCGAAAGTTCATAACCCTGCAGGGGTGTTCCAACTTGGCCCATGACAAGCCCACGATCCGCGGAGTCGCAACTCCAAGGTGGGAAGGCCCAAGTATTCTCGGAATCCCGTGCTCAAGATACTCCGAACTAAGGTAAGGCTAATCCAGCAAATCCTCCCGGCGTGCCGACACCCTGACAGTAGCCGCGCGTATCTAGTCTCAGGCCACGACCGGATGGGACAAGCTACGGGTTTTTACCAGACCTTGAGTTTCCTCGAGGTGGCCCCGCAGGTTGCCCAGTTCGGACCAACACTCATGTGGAGCACTGGCCCGGGGTTGTTGATTAAGAAAGAGGGTTAATTACTCCCTATGCAAGTTTTTAGTTATTAGGCAAATAGTACCAATGTTGGGACTTGCTGGAAAAGACTTAGCACTTGGCGGTTTATCGAGGGGGTCCCATAACCCCAACCGTGTGAGGAACGCATAATCAAGGAACATAACATCGGTTTATACGGTTCCTAGTGGCATGAGTGGAACAAATCACCAAGCAAAAGGCTTAGCCTTCCACCCATTGCCAATATATAGATGAGTTCATTTAATAATTAATATAGTGTGATATAACCCAACAACTTCAACATGAAGCAAGCATCTTCAATCTTCACCTGCAACTAGCAATGCTATAAGAGGGGCTGAGCGAAGCGTACGTATAGCCAATCAATGGTTTGCATAGGTAGGGTGGTTAAACAGGTTCATGGTTGCAATAGGAGGCTGACAGGAAAAAACATGGGCATCGAGGCAAAACTATAGATCGAGACTTCTAGCAATAGGCAAAGATAGTAATGTTATCGGGGTTCAGTCATCTTGCCTGAAGAGTTGTCGATAGGATCGAAAGAGGGGTCCTCGTTCTCAACCTCGGTAGTAACCTCGTGCTCGTACTCGTACTCGGTCTCAGCTTCCGGTTCTACTCAACACAAACACACAAGGCACAAAATCAACAAGATGCAATGCGCACACAAAATATGCTGGATGCATGACTGATGCACTACGGGAGCACACGGAGCATGACAAAATGCGATCAAGCAAAATGCTTCAAAACATGATAACAATAGGATATTATGATTCTACATGAGAAATCACACAAGTTTCATATAGGACTTGCTCAAAACGGAGCTACGGGCTATAAGTTACACCCAAAACAATAAACATGCGAAAGCTGAAAATTACAGCCACATAGCAACTTCGGAGCAATAGATAAATAAGCTACAGCACTCAAACATCATGGCAAATAGCATGGACATAAACTAGACATATCCTACAGCAAACAATTCCATTGGAGCATTCCCAAAGGAGCCATGGATCAATAGCAACAAGCTATGACATATTGAACTTGATAACAAAATCCTGACAGCAGTATTTTATTGCAACTTGGGAGCAAAAGATAAATATGCTACAGCCACTCAAATAAGCATGTGAGAGCATGAATGGATAGCCAACAATATATACAACAATGAATCATCAAGAGTCACCCCAAAACTATCATGGATTGTCCTAGAACAACAAGCAAACATGGCATCTGAAAATTACAGATTCCAGACTTTGTGAAATTTCACTAAGTGTTGAAACGGCAGTTTCATCATGGCATCTTTGAGAGCAAGTTTAAGTCACCTCAAAGCATATCAAGACAAGTGGTAAGTACTACAGTAAAGTACACATGATGGTGAATCCAAAACACCTAAGCATGCATCAAGGGGACAAACACAACGATATCAATGAGCTCCTCAAAATGACATCTCACAACAAGTTTAACTACTTAACAGCCACATAGCACTTTGCAACGGAGATAACATGGTAAGATTAATTCTATCATGCAAGCCTAAGCAATCAACATGTAGATCATTTCATGACGAACACGTGGACATCTCATTTACTTCATTTGGATGAACATGCAAAAAGTTATCACATTGCAAAGATGGCATGAAAACAACAACTAACAGCAGTTTATAACAAGTTGCCCTCTTCCAACAGATATTTAATCATCTAGATGACCTCAAACATGCATGGCACAATGGAATGAAATGTAGTACAAGTCTCCACGAACATTTTGACATATCATTCACTTAAATCAGACCATCACACAAAAAGTTATCACCGTTTCAAAACTGCATCAGACAACAAGATTCTGGGGACTTAGAGAAAAATCGAGGGCTACCTCCGGGTCAACAGAAGTCAACGCGGGCTGAAGCTGGAGCGGATCGGGCGGAGGGACTGACGGGCTCGCGGATCGGGCTTCGGGCGCCGGATCGGCTGGCGGATCGGGGCCCCGCTAACGGACCTCGGGGCTCCAGCCCGATAGGGCGGCGGATCTGGGATCCCGATCGGGGGGGTCTCCCCGATCTAGCGAAGCGGCGGCGACCGCGGGAACTGGCCGGCCCGGGCTGGCGGAGCTGGGCCTCACGGCCTAGCTGAAGCGGAGCAGCCCACCAGGGCGCCTGGCGAGGCGGAGGGTGGAGGCCCCGGCTGGGCCTAGGGTTCAGCGGCCCGGCGCGGACCTGGCCC
>LR738715.1:144033794-144085331 GCA_902687465.1 Secale cereale
CGGGTGGCGGCGCTGGAGAGTATCGCGGCACGGCGCGGCTCCCTGGCCCGAGCGGTGGCCGGCGGGAGGAGGTGGTGGTCCGGCGCGGCGGCGCACGGATGAAGCGGCGGGGTGGCGCGGAACCTCCTCCGGCGAGGATTCCGGCGACCGGCGGGGATTCCGGCGAGCTCCGGCGAGCTCCTCCGGCGAGCTCGACCGGAGTGGAAGAAGGTGGCTGGAGCTAGGGGATGAAGGGGCTAGGGTTTGCTAGGGCAAAAAATTGGGGAAGGTGGACAAATATATAGGCACAAGGAGCTAGGGTTGTCCAAATGAGGTGTGGTTTTCGGCCACGCGATCAGAATTGGATGGCCTAGATGAAGGGAGGGGTTTGGGTTGGTTTGGTGGGCTGTTGGAGGGGTGTCTTGGGCCTCAAAGTGGAGGTACTTTCAGCCCACGAGAATAACTGTTGGGGTAGCAAACGAACTCCAAATGCGACGAGATTTGACAGGCGGGTTACACATACCAAAACAACAACACACGACAAGTCTCGCACAAAACCGGAAACGTTACACGGCCAAACACCAAAGTAGGCCACGGGGATGCCACGGACACGTGACGGAGCTCCGGAACGCGAAACGGACAATGGGAAGGAACGCGTGGAACCAGATGCAAACGACAACACAAATGCAATGCGATGCACATGACTACATGATATGAATGAATGCCACACACGCAACACAACAAAACGACGAAAACCCGAAAAGACAAAGAACCCGGAATGGAATTGATGAAGCCAAAGATATATTATATTGCCCAAAAGGGAAGGTATTACATCTCGGGCATTACAACTCTCCTCTACTACAAAAAGATCTCGTCCCGAAATCTAGGACTGGAAAAAGGAAGGGTACTCGGAACGAAGATGATCTTCTCGTTCCCACGTAGCTTCTCGGTCGGTATGATGTGACCACTTGACTTTCAAGAATTTGATGGACTTGTTGCGGGTCTTGCGCTCGGTTTCTTCGAGAATAGCAATTGGGTGCTCTCGGTAAGACAAATCTTGTTGAAGATCAATCTCTTCAAACGGAATCATGCGTTCAGGAGTCTTGAAGAATTTGCGGAGTTGAGACACATGGAACACATCATGAACATTGGCAAAGTTGGAAGGGAGCTCAAGTTGATAGGCTAGATCGCCTCTTTTGCCAAGGATCTTGAAAGGCCCGACGTATCTAGGAGCAAGCTTTCCTTTGATACCGAATCTTTGGGTGCCTTTCATCGGAGAAACACGGAGATAGACATGATCGTCAATGTTGAAGGTCAAATCACGATGCTTGCCGTCATAGTAGTTCTTTTGACGCGACTGAGCGGCCTTGAGATTCTCACGTATGACTTTGCACATTTCTTCGGCTTTTGAGATCAAGTCATTGCCAAGAAGTTGACGTTCACCTCTCTCAGACCAGTTGAGAGGGGTACGGCACTTTCTGCCATAGAGGATTTCAAACGGAGCTTTGCCGGCACTTGCTTGGAAGCTATTGTTGTAAGAGAACTCGGCAAATGGAAGATAATCTTCCCATTTCATGCCAAAAGATATGACACAGGCTCTGAGCATGTCTTCTAGAATCTGATTCACTCGCTCGACTTGACCACTAGTCTGAGGGTGAAAAGCAGTGCTGAACCTGATCTTAGTGCCCATGGTAGACTGAAAGGAGTCCCAGAACTTTGAAGTGAACAAACTTCCACGGTCTAAGGAGATAACTTGAGGGATGCCATGTAAAGACATGATTCTGGAAGTGTACAACTCTGCCAGTTGAGCTGCATTGATTAATTCTTTGACTGGAAGGAAGTGAGCGACTTTGGTAAGCTTGTCAATCACCACAAAGATAGAATCATTCCCTCTCTTGGACTTAGGAAAGCCAGTGACGAAATCCATTTCAATGTGGTCGAATTTCCACTCGGGAATAGGAAGAGGTTGGAGAAGACCGGCTGGACGTTGATGCTCTGCCTTCACTCTTTTGCAGACATCACATTCATTCACGAATTGGGCAATCTCCCTTTTCATGCGTGTCCACCAGTAAGATTGCTTGAGGTCTTGGTACATCTTAGAACTGCCAGGATGAATCGAAAGGAGGGAATCATGTGCTTCTTCCATTATGAGCTTCCTGAGATCACCTTTTGGAACAACAAGTCTGTCCTCAAAGAACAAGGGACCTCTCTCATCAACGCGATAGCACTTGTATTTAGGAGTACCCTTTGCAATACCATGTTTCACCTTTTGCACCATAGCATCACTGAGTTGGGCCTCACGGACCTGATCTTCCAAGGTAGGAGCAACTTGAAGATTTGCAAGAAAACCCTGCGGAACAACTTGGAGGTTGAGCTTCCTGAATGCTTCACAAAGCTCAGGCTGGAATGGCTTGATAAGAAGGCTGTTGCAATATGCCTTTCTGCTCAAAGCATCTGCAATCACATTCGCCTTGCCAGGTGTGTATTCGATGCTGGGATCATACTCTTGGATCATTTCAACCCAACGAGTCTGGCGGAGGTTCAGATTCGGCTGTGTGAAGATGTACTTCAAGCTCTTGTGATCGGTGAAGATGTCGACTTTTCTGCCCAACAACAGATGTCTCCACGTAATCAAAGCATGTACCACAGCTGCTAGTTCAAGATCATGTGTTGGGTAGTTCTTCTCACTTGGCTTCAGCTGACGAGAAGTGTATGCCACAATTCTCTTGTCCTGCATAAGCACACCACCAAGTCCTTGAAGAGAAGCATCACAGAATACTTCGTAGGGCTTGGACTCATCTGGAGGAGTAAGAACTGGAGCAGAGACGAGCTTTTCTTTGAGAGTTTTGAATGCCACTTCGCAATCTGGAGACCAGTAGTACTTGACATTCTTCTGCAGCAAGTTGGAAAGAGGCTTGGCAATCTTGGAGAAGTTCTCAACGAACCTTCCGCAATAGCTGGCAAGACCAAGAAAGCTTCGGAGTTGCTTGACGTTCTGAGGAGCTTCCCAGTTGACAATTTCTTCAACTTTCTCGAGGTTTACCGCAATACCGTCAGCAGAGATGATATGGCCCAGGTACAAAACCTTGTCGAGCCAAAACTCGCACTTGGAGAACTTGGCATAGAACTTATGTTCACGGAGTCTGTCGAGAACGAGACGGAGGTGCTTTTCGTGATCTTCTTCATTTTTGGAGAAAACCAAAATATCATCCAGATACACAAGCACAAACTCGCCTGTGAAGGGGGTGAAAATGTAGTGCATCATTCTCGAGAAGGTAGGTGGAGCATTGGTGAGACCTAAGGACATGCCGGTATACTCATAGGAGCCGTAGCTCGTTCTGAAGGCAGTCTTGTGGATATCTTCCTCGCGAATGCGAATTTGGTGATAGCCCATTCGGAGATCGAGCTTAGAGAACACTTTAGCTCCTTTGAGCTGCTCGAACAGTTCGTTGATGTTGGGGAGCGGATACTTGTTCTTTATTGTCTTCTTGTTCAATGGCCGGTAATCAACGCAGAGGCGCTCCGTGCCATCCTTCTTCTTGACAAATAAGACACCACAGCCCCAAGGAGACGTACTAGGCCTGATCAGACCCAAACGTTCCTGTTCATCAAGCTGCTTCTTCAACTCCTTCAAATCTCCAGGAGAGAGCTTGTACGGACGTCGGCATGCTGGCTCAGTACCCGGCTCGAGTTCAATTACGAATTCCACTTGACGGTGTGGAGGCATGCCTGGAAGTTCTTCAGGAAAGATGTCTTCGTATTCGTTTACCACCGGAATTTGGGATATGGCATTAATCTCGCCCTTGTCATTGAGAGAGAAAAGCCTGATTGTGTTATCCCTGGAGGCGAAGATAATCACATCTTCATCAGGATGAGTAATCTTGACTTCCTTCTGTGCACAGTCAATTTGAGCATCATGCTGAGAAAGCCAATCCATCCCGAGGATGAGGTCAATGTCGGAATTGCCGAGAATCACCGGATTAGCCAGAAAGCGGTAGTCACCCATGCGAATAGATACATTCGGAGCCACCATACTAGAACTCAATCTCTTGCCAGGTGATATAACACTCAAAGGTCTTGGTAAAGCTTCAGAGTGAACATTATTCTTGGTTGCAAATGGATATGACATGAAGGAACATGAAGCACCCGAATCAAACAAAACTTTAGCAGGGATAGAGTTAACTGGAAGGTTACCCAAAATCACATCAGAAGAATTCTCCGCTTGTGCTGCATTCATCAGATTCACCCTTGCAGACTTTGGATTATGCTTGACAATAGCTGTGCTGACAGGTGGTGGACGCGGAAGGCGCCTTGGGTTGGGGCACTTGTTAGCATAGTGACCTTTCTGAGTGCACTTGTTGCAGACCACTTCTGAGAGAGGACGGAAATGAGAACCACTTGACTTGGAACCTTGAGACTGAAACTGATTCTTCGACTGGTTGCTCGGGTTGGGTGGGTGGGAGAAACCACGACCACCGGAGTTCTTGTTGCTGTTGGAGTTGTTGTAGGGAGCTCGAATCACTGGAGGAGGAGGAAGCCAAAATTTCTGTTGTTTCGCGACCACTTGAGAAGATGAGGAGGAGTGAACGGCATCTCGAATCCTCTTTTTAGAAGCCTCCATCTTGAGCTGGGTTGCCTCTTGCTTAAGCGCCATGTTATAGAATTTGTCGAACTCATCGGGCTCGAACAAGGTGAGAGCAAGTTGAAGTTCATCTTTGAGACCTCCAAGGAACTGATAGATCTTGCTCTTGGCATCTGGTATGTCTTGCTTGGCATAGCGGGCGAGGTTTTGGAACTTGACATTATGCTGGTAGACAGTCATAGAGCCTTGCTTCAGGTTGCGGAATTGCTCACGCATACCCTCGATGACACTTGTTGGAATGTGGTGAGAGCAAAAGTCCTTGCGGAAA
Source organism: Secale cereale (assembly GCA_902687465.1). Taxonomy (NCBI): domain Eukaryota; kingdom Viridiplantae; phylum Streptophyta; class Magnoliopsida; order Poales; family Poaceae; genus Secale; species Secale cereale. The sequence goes on from LR738715.1 coordinate 144,038,684, forward strand.
TCCTCCCAAGAGATCACACGCCCTTCTCTGGAGTCTTTGTCCTGCTGCCACCAGTCAGCTGCTTGGTCTTTGAGTTGAAAGGCTACAAATTTCACATAGTCCTCAGGCCTTACGTTGCTGCACTGAAAATCCTTCTTGATATCAGTTATCCAATCTTCAGCATCGAGAGGGTCGACACAGTAACTGAAAGCCTTTGGTTGATTGGCCAAGAACTGGTTGAGAGTACCATGGTGTTGTTGGTTGAAGAAATTGCCTTGGTTCGCTGGAGCACCCTGATTTGCTTGATTTGCTTGCATTTGCTGCATCATCTGCATCAACATGTGGGTGTTCTGATTTGTAGTCTGCATAATCCCTCTCCAAGCCTCAGACGGAGGAGGAGGGGAAGGAGGACGGTCTGGAACCTCTTCACCCTCTGGGTTAGCGTTGGGAACCTGTTTCGGAGCCATCATGAAAGAGATGACCACGAATCAGCAATTTGATTGAAAGAAGGTATAAGCTGAAACAACGGATAGAAATGCAACATAGTCTTCACAAGAATCATTCGAACAAGAGGAACGAATGAAATTCTCAGTTAAATGATAACAACAATCTTCACGAGAAGCCACTGGGAGACAAAAGGTAAATAAGAAAAAAAATACAAGGTACAGATGGAACAAACACAAGATAGGAGCTTCGTTCTGACATCTTTGTTCTGAAAGCTTATGGAACGCGTTACGAAAGGGTTTTGCAATCCCCGGATCAGCATAGCCAAGGACCCTTTAAGATGCAACTCCCGATTGGAACATCGGCCATAAAACCACTTCACTCAATGTAGAACCCCGAACTCGCTAACTTGCATTCATTGGAAGAATGCCTACGATCTACTAGATAAACCCACCTATTAATTTCCGTAAGTTTCCAGTTATGCAATCAGGTGTTGGGGATACAGGGGAAGCACCGCGCAATCAACTCTAAACCTACATCCAGTTGTATCCATCCTTCAACACATAACCAGTCTTTCTCGGAAACCGTCTACCTCGGACCTTCGAAAAGCATCCACTATACCAAGCTATGGCAATACTCCCGAACTACCTCCCCAGTACTGGGTGATGTCGGGGTTATCTTGCCACTAACCGTGTAGGAGAGATTTTCGATGTCGGCCGTCTTAAGTATTCTAGTACTGTCGTGATATGCTTGTGACGACAATACCCCGAAGCTCAACTCCCCGGGACACTGCCACAACCCCTAATGTCAGGAGGCATCGAGAACAATATTCTCGTCACAAAGACATCGAAACAATCCAACAATACTCGCGAGATTCCTACAAAAAAATTGGTGCAATTTTTGAAAGTAGAAGAGGCAAGAGTAGTCGTCAGGAGTCCTCACCAGAGTGAAAAGGGGATGAGAAGCAAAGCAATCCTACTCTCCGATATAAATATAGGACTCAAAACTTTTCAGTGTGTGCCTAGACTCGACCGTCAACGATTCGATCAATCAGTGGGGGCTTCTAGGTCGGAGAAGGCTCTGAATACCAACTTGTAATGCCCAGCATGGGCTTATATCTCTAAGTCGTGCCTCGACACGTAGGAGATATAGTCCCATCCTGGGCATTACAACACCAATGGACCTTGACGCTAATCCGGCCAGTCCAGTCCGGGCCAGCAATACTCCTGCTAGCCCTGTTAAACCCGCTGCCGCTTCAACAGAGGATGTTCAAATTACTGGCTTCGGTTATACTGCTCCTAGTGAACCCGTTACCTTATCCAAACACACTGCAAAAGATGATGTCTCTGGCAAGGACAAAGGCAAATGGAATGCCGATTTGTCCAACTATGCTCAACTTAGTGCCCAAGATCTTCATTCCGGCTATCTGAACCGGCTGTACACAAGTCATGATCATGAAGCCGGCTTAGTAAATCTGATGAAGGAACGCTATGAGGTAAACTTCTGCTTAACTTCCTTTAACTTTATTCTTGCTTAAGTCTTGTAGCTTGCCTTTACTCCACCGTAGCCCCCAAGGGCCGGCTTACTCCTTCAGGATGAACCGGGAATTGTTTTTAATTTGTAAACCTCTTTGAACAATGACGCATTAGCCCCCAAGTGCCAAGTGTATAACCTGTTATGTGCTTGGGACTTTACTGAAAATGCCTGATAAATGCAAATATGCATTAGCCCCCAAGTGCCAAGTGTATAACCTATTATATGCCTGGGACTTCCAATGTGCTTTACGAATGTATAATGTGTTCTTCTCTTGACAGGCTGATCTAACCCGGAAAGACTCTCAAATTTCTGAGCTTCAAGATAACCTGAAATTCCAACAATCCACCGTTGATGACCCACAACCATAAGGGATCTATTGCAGCATTTTCGATAAGTAAGAGTGTCGAACCCCACGAGGAGCAGAAGGTATTGATAAGCGATTCTGAGCAAGGAATTACTGCAAGCACTGAAAGATAACTTTTTAGGGGTTTTCTTGATATAAGCAACAGGAAAGTAAAAGAGAACAAAGTAAAAAGGCACTGAGGAGTAACAAGTAGCCCAATCCTTTCTGTGCAAAGGAGAGGCCTAGCAACTGAACTTATAAAGGCTAAAGTGTTCTTGAGGACACACGGGAGAGGTAGTCATGTGCTTTCGCCATATTCTGTATCGGTACTATGTTATGTGTTGATAAGTGTTGAGTGGGTGGATCTATGCTAGTACACTCTCTAGACTAAGATGAGTGCACTCTTATGATTAAACACCTTGCAAGCATCCGGAAATACAAGATAGAATTTAAGGCAAAAGCCTAACCATAGCAATACGATCGATGATCCATTGTTCCCTTGTGCAAAAGCGTGCGAACTGGGGTTCAGGTTTCTGTCACTCCGGCAACTGATGGCTTCTCGCCCCTCGTTGGTTACCCCAAGTGGAAGGTTTGAGATGCAGTGTAGCGGTAGTTTTCCCTTGGCAAAGATACCAAGGATCGAATTCCCATGAGACTCCAAGGTTCAACAAGAAGGTGTCAACTGCTAATGGCGCCAGATACTTAGCAATTAACTGGACCTGCACACAGATACAAATAACTTTGCTCCCAACGAGTACAGAGAGGTTGTCAATCCCACCGGCCTTGTCGTTTACAAAGGATCAAACGCGAGAGATAATAGTGATAGGTATAATTGCAACTAGTAAGTAAAAGCAGAAAGTTAATAGCGGATGTGATAAGTGATGGTAATATGGACCGGGGTCCCATGATGTTCACTAGTGATGTCTCTCTCCCAAAAGACGATAAAACAGCTATGTGAGGTAAACGAATTACAGCTGGGCAATTGACAGAATTATGTGCGCAAACCAATGCTAACTATGCTGCAAGAAAGGTTGAGGCTCAAAAGCATGGGCGGTACGCAAAGGTAAGTAGACCGAAATCCATCTGCATCTACTACTAATCATCCACCTAGAGATATCTATCTAGAACATCTCGCTGGTATTAAGTTGCGAGTCCCACCCATAGTGTAAACTCAAAGCAACAGACAACTGCATTAAAAGAACTTTGCGTAAAGTAAACAATCCTTGCACCCGCGAGTACAAGCACCGTTGTTTCCCCCTTGTGGCAACAACACATCCCCTAGACTCATGTTTCTGTCACTCAAACTAGTCATCGAGGGGCATGAACCCACAATCAAGCATAACGTTCCCTCTTGGAGTTACTACCTACTACTTGGCCAAAGAAATAAACAGCAACGGAGAACATGCAAGAATTACTCAAGAACATAAATATAAAAGAGGTAAATCAAATATATTACTCACACACAATCTGAACATAATCTCAGAATCCATCGGATCCCAGCAAACTCAACATAGCAACGGCATAAGGATTACATATGTGCCTCGATCATGTAGGGCAGCTCACGAGGTCTAATTAGTGAAGAACAAAGAGGGGAGGAGAACATCACATAGCTACTGGTCATGGACCCATGGTCCAAGGGAGACTACTCACAACTCATCCGGGAGGCGTCCATGGTGGTGGAGAGGCTCCCGGTGGTGATCCTCCCCTCCGGCAGGGTGCCGAGAAGAGTTCTCCTGGTGCTCCCGATCTTGGAAGCGCGGCGGCGGCGGAACAAAGATGAGATCGCGAAAAAGGGTTCCGTCCTCGAGGGTTTCGGGACGCGGTGTAAATATATGCCAAAGGGGGCCATCAGCGGAGACCTGGGGGGCCCAGGCGCCCCCCCGGCGCGGCCAGGAGGGGGGGCGCGCCACCAGGGCGCCTGGAGCCCTGGTGGCCCCCCTCCGGCCCTACTTTGGCCGCAAGGAAGCTTCCGGAACGCTGATTTTTTATATAATTTTTCCGGGATTTTTCTGGCAGTTTACGTAATGGGAAAACCTGAAATACAAAAACAACAGAAAACAGAAACTGGCACTGGGGTGCACTGAGTTAATAGGTTAGTCCAAATATGATCAAAAGTGTACGGAAGTGTATAAATATCATAGGAATATCACACAAAAGAGGCATGGAGCAAGCAGAAATTATAGATACGCTTTGGACGTATCAGCAACCCACCGTAAGCATTCTTTATACACAATGTATTCCCCTAGGTCCTTAATAAGGCGAAGTGTTGAGTGTTCGACTCACACAACACCACTAGTAGAATGACAACACAACTTAAGTATCAAACAACACATATTACTTCAACAGCATATGACTACTAACAACAAGACTTTTCCCATGTCCTCAAGAACTAAGGTAACTACTCACAAGACATAAAAGAGATCATGATCAGTGGAGATAAATGGATGATAAACAATCTGGACATAATGATATTTCTCCAACAAAACTTAATAGCATTCACCACAAAGTAGTAATCAACACCGATGGAGTAGAGAGGATAGATAGTACGGGTTACAACACAAGTTGCCATTGGGAGATGAGATTTGGATGGAGATGGAGATGGTGCTGATGTTGGGGATGATGTTGATGATGATATCGATGATGCCCGTGACGATGGTGATGACGATGACGATGATCTCCCCTTCCGGGAGGTGATCTCCCCGGCGAAACCTGCCCGCCAGAGATGGCTTTTTCTTCTCTGTAGGTTTCCGCCACGGAGCGGCGGCGGAACTCCGTCAAAACTCTTCTTTTTAGGGTTTTCGGATAACGAGGAGTATATAGGCAAAGGGGGGCAGCCGGAGGTGGGCCAGGGGCTCCAGGCGCCCCCCCGGCGCGGCCAGGGGGCGCGCCCCCAGGGCGCCTGGACGCCCTGTGGCCCCCCTCTGGTTGCCCTTTTTGCGTGCCTTCGTGATCCGTCTCGAAAATACTCTCCGTCGATTTTCAGGTAATTTGGAGGTATTCTTCTTCAGCAACTCAGCGTCCACTTTTTACTGCTAAATCCTGTGTCTGCTGCTTCGGCACCGGAAAGTTGCAAACTGTGTAAAATAGGCCAAAACAACATAAGAACATCATCGTAATGTGAAATATATCAATGAATAAGGATAAATTACGATATAAAATAGTGATGCATTTTGGACGTATCAACACCCCCAAGCTTAGACCTCGCTTGTCCCCAAGCGAATACTGAGCTCGGTAAACCTGTCCACAAGTTTAGAGAGTGAAGTGTCGATAAATCGAATACGGACAAGAAGCATCACAGTTTCTTCACCAACTCAAATATCCTCAACAGCAATCTTCAACTCATAAGGCCCTTATAAAAGAGTGGTAACACTTATATTCGGAAGTAGGGCTGAGGAAACTCATCAAATCATGGCAAACATGTCCTTTGGTCAAAGAACAACTACTAGCTTTTACTTTTGCTCTTTCTCTTCATGTTTTGATGAGATTAATTGAAGCTTTTGAAAGAACATGTTATTAGGCAAGAAGTGAAAGTGTTAACACAAAGGAAGATGTTTGCCTTAGCTGGGCTTGACAAACAACTTACTTATCAAACGATAATGTCAACAAGGATATGATATGACAAATCTTAATGCAACTTTATATGAATGAATCCTCGTCAACATCGAATGTTTGTTTTCTTTAAGAATAGAAGGAAGTAGGAATAACTGACTCCCCTAAAACTAAGAGATAAGCCCTGCTATAGGGAAGTAGGGAAAACTCATGTGCTATCCTTAAATCAAACAGAATGAAAACAAGTTTTGAGAGGTGCATGATTCGTCAACGAATGCTAATAGATAACTCAATTACTTCTCGAGCTGGACAAGTTTCGAGGAACGGCTCCCGTACGGGGACGATCACATCCCTTAATCTCCTTTGTTTATCACTACCAAAGTTTTCTGATTTCTCATGAACAAAGCGTGAAGGAGGGTTTGTTTGTTGTATATATATTTTTAATGAGCCGGGCGCACTCTTTGCCAGTTCCTTCTCGTATTAGGGGTTTGCAAATTAGACATGCAATCCCGGGGTGAAACTTGTCCAACTCAAAAAGACCATGAATTAACTATTACTTCCTCATGAGCTAAAACAGAGGCACAAAATAAAAGATTTTGAACATTTAAGGATAACACATAAATTCTATACTTTAGGAGGTGGTAGTGGAATACCACGAATAGGAAGGTATGGTGGACTCATATGGAAGGTATTGGTTTAAGGGTATGGATGCACAAGCAGAATTCCGCTTAGTACAGAGTTAGGCTAGCAAAGGTTTTGAGAGAACAGACAATTGATGATGACTAAGATGCAAAGCAATATAAAGCATAAACATTGAAATAAGCATAACACATCAAGTTGTCTTCCTTGTCAGCATAACACTTCAAGCATAATAACATAAAGGTTTTGGCTATGTCGATACTTTAAGAAAATCATGCTTGTTGTTATGACCAAAGCTATGTTTGCCAAAATTAAATAAAGCTTTCATAGCCATACCTGGTATAAGGTCAATACTCCCCATAAGAATCATCATATAAGGTCGATTGCATGAAGAGAATACCAAGAGCAGCAAAGGAACCAATAGACTTCTCATTAATATTCCATCATAGACGACTCCACACTCACGGATACAATCTCTCCACCGAAGGAGTGATAGACCTCAATGCACACACCTATTTCATATAATAATCTCCCTAAACATGATATGACTCTACTTGACTCTAAAAGACAAAAGATAAAGATTAAGATACCGGGCACTCCCCCAAGCTTGGAACAAGCCAAGGGGATGCCGTTACCCAAGGAGATTTCACTCCTCATTCTTGTTGACGTTGATCACGTAGTCCTCGGCGAAGCGCTTCCATGGAAGGGGTTCCCCAGCCTCATATGAGAAGTTTGTCTCCTGAATCCTGCATGCAGCACCCATACCCATGCGCATAAACCTTAGTTCATACTCACAGTTCTGGTGATGTAGATCATAAATTTGCCCTTGGAGCTCTTTAATTCTTTCTTCAGATGCGGTGATGCTTTTCCACATCTCCTTCATCTCCTTCGGGAAGTAGGTCTTCAGCTCATTGATGATGTCAAAGTTAGCTTCAACACCACGCTCGATCATCTTCTTGTACTTGAAGACTTCTTGCTCCACTTCTTCCAGCCTGGCCTGGATGCTCCCCTCCTTGATAGGTCCCTTCAGATCTTCTTGATGGAGGACACCGTCCTCCATCCGAACAACCTGAGGGTGCTTCTTCACCTCAGCGAGGTAAGGGTTGATGACGTTGACGACGAACTTGTCCTTGGGGGAACTTGGAGAAGCCATGGCACCTAGATTCAGCTGAAAGATTCCCTGGCAGAAACAGATCGAAAAGAAAACACACGAAATCGCAAGATACATTGCCGGAACAATCCGGGCAAATATATAGCAAAAATTTATGCACAGAAAGTAAGGTAATAGGCTAAAGCGGGGTCGGAGACGGACTCCGGGGTGTCCAGGCGGCCTCCCGGCGCGGCCAGGAGGTAGGGCGCGCCAGGGGGGCGCCTGGACCCCCTGGAGCTCGTCTCCGGCTCCACTTAGGTTTAGAATTTTACTAATTTTGCAAAAACTCGTAATATAGAACTTTTATGGCGGTTCGCGATGTTTCCTTACCGTAATACATACCTTTTCTTTATTCTGCTTCTACTGGCGTCTGAAACAGGGCTGCAACATGTTCTTCGTGAGTTGTTGTGTATATCATATTCACATCAACATTGACAGGATCTCCTGCTATGTACTGCTTAAGTCTTTGCCCATTCACAACTTGAGGATTGGTGCCTTCAAAATTGTTAATCTTAATTGCACCAGACCGATAGACTTCTTCAATATGAAATGGCCCTTCCCACCTGGAAAGTAGTTTGCCTGGAGAAAACCTGAAATGGGATCTAAACAACAAAACTTTATCACCAACATTAAATTCACGTTTCAGAATCCTCCTATCATGCCACTTCTTTACCTTTTCCTTTAACATTTTAGCGCTCTCGTAAGCTTCACTTCTCCATTCATCTAGAGAAGTCAAGTTCATGAGACGCTTCTCACCAGCTAATTTTGGGTCAGCATTAAGCTCTCTAACAGCCCAGAAAGCTTTGTGCTCTAACTCTAATGGCAAATGGCAAGCCTTGCCATACACCATCTTATAGGGGGACATGCCCATGGGGTTTTTGTAAGCAGTTCTATACGCCCACAAAGCATCTCCTAACTTATTTGACCAGTCCTTTCTATTTCTGTTTACTGTCTTCTGTAAGATCAACTTAATCTCTCTATTGGTGAGCTCAACTTGCCCACTAGTTTGAGGATGATATGGTGAAGCAATTCTATGATTGACATCGTATTTGGCTAAAGATTTTCTAAAAGCTCCATGCGTGAAGTGTGATCCTCCATCAGTCATGAGATACCTAGGTACACCAAACCTAGGAAAAATTACATCCTTGAGCATTTTCAAAGATGTCTTGTGATCAGCACTTTCACTGGGGATTGCTTCAACCCACTTGGTCACATAATCAACAGCTACTAAAATGTGAGTGTACTTGTGCGAAGAAGGAAAAGGACCCATAAAATCAAAACACCAGCAATCAAAAGGTTCAATCACTAGTGAGTAATTCATAGGCATCTCATTCCTTCTACTAATGTTACCAACTCTCTGACATTTATCACAGGCTAAAACATAATTTCTAGCATCCTTAAAGAGAGTAGGCCAATAAAAACCTGATTGAAGAACCTTATGTGCAGTCCTCTCACCGGCATGATGTCCTCCATAGGGACTATCATGACACTGTCTGAGAATGTCCTTCTGCTCATGTTCCGGTATGCATCTTCTCACGATCCCGTCGGGGCCTTACTTGAAAAGATGTGGGACATCCCAAAAGTAGTGCCTCAAATCATGAAAGAACTTCTTCCTTTGCTGAAATGTTAAACCTGGAGGCAAATACTTTGCAACAATAAAATTAGCATAATCTGCAAACCAAGGATTGGAGAGAGATTGTACTTTTACAACGGCAAGTTGCTCGTCTGGAAAACTGTCGTTGACTGGGATGGGATCATGCGGTATATCTTCCATCCTTGAAAGATTGTCCGCCACCGGATTGTCTTCCCCTTTCCTATCAACAATCTGCAAATCAAACTCTTGAAGAAGGAGTACCCATCTGATAAGCCTTGGTTTGGCATCCTTCTTTGTCATAAGGTACTTAATGGCAGCATGACCAGTATGAATAATAACTTTGGAATCAACAATATATTGTCTAAACTTATCACAAGGAAATACTACAGCTAAGAATTCCTTCTCAGTAGTAGCATAATTCCTTTGAGCACTATCAAGGGTTTTACTAGCATAATGTATAACATTCAATTTCTTATCAACTCTTTGTCCTAAAACAGCTCCAACAGCAAAATCCCTAGCATCACACATAATCTCAAAAGGTAAATTCCAGTCAGGTGGTTGTACTATAGGAGTGGTTATTAAAGCTTTCTTAAGAACTTCAAAAGCTTCCTTACAATCTTCATCAAATACAAAAGGAACGTCCTTCTGGAGAAGATTAGTGAGGGGCCTCGAAGTATTAGAAAAGTTTTTAATAAATCTTCTATAGAAACCAGCATGACCAAAAAACTGCGAATACCTTTGATGTCCCTTGGATAGGGCATCCTTTCAATTGCTTCGATCTTGGCCTTGTCCACCTCAATTCCCCTTTCGGAAATCTTGTGACCAAGAACAATTCCTTCATTAACCATGAAGTGGCACTTCTCCCAATTGAGTACCAGATTTGTTTCCTCACATCTCTACAAAACTTTATTAAGGTTGTGGAGACAATGGTCAAAGGAAGTTCCATAGACGGAGAAATCGTCCATGAAGACTTCCATAATCTCCTCGCAGAAACCATGAAAGATAGCAGACATACACCTTTGAAAAGTATCAGGGGAATTACATAAACCAAAAGGCATACGCCTGTAAGCATAAGTACCAAAGGGACAAGTAAAAGTGGTCTTCTCTTGATCAGCAGTGTTAACATGAATTTGAGAGAAGCCAGAATAGCCATCGAGGTAACAAAAGTGGGTATTTTTAGATAACCTTTCAAGCATTTGGTCGATGAACGGCAGCGGGTAGTGATCCTTCCTGGTTGCCTTGTTCAGCTTCCTGTAATCAATACACATTCTATATCCAATAATAGTTCTCTGAGGTATTAGTTCATTCTTATCGTTAGGAACCACAGTTGTACCTCCTTTCTTAGGAACACAATGTACCGGGCTTACCCACTTACTATCAGCTATAGGGTAGATAATACCTGCGGCTAGAAGCTTGAGAATTTCAGTTCTTACAACATCCATCATCTTCGGGTTCAACCGTCGTTGATGATCAACAACTGGTTTAGCATCAGGCTCAAGGTTGATAGTATGTTGACAGATAGATGGACTAATCCCCTTAAGGTCATCAAGGGTATAGCCAATTGCTCCTCGGTGTTTACGAAGTACTTCCAATAGTTGCTCTTCTTCATAACCTGAAAGGTTAGAATTGATGATAACAGGATATACTTTCTTTTCATCTAAATAAGCATACTTGAGCGTATCGGGAAGAGGTTTAAGATCAAACACCGGGTCTTCTTTTGGTTTTTAAAAAATTCCCAAAGGTTCAACCGGAAGGTTGTGCTTCAGGATAGCAGGTTGCCTCAAGAATATTTCATCTAGTTCATTTCTTTCCTGCATATGCAAATCATTCTCGTGGTCCTCCATATATTGCTGCAAAGGATCATTATGGGGAATAGCAATAGAAGCAATACTTTCAATAATTTTATCATCACTAGGTAAATCGGTACCACGAGGCTGCTTAGAGAACTTAGAAAATTAAATTCATATGGCTCACCATTGAATTCAACAGAAACTTTACCTTTCTTGCAATCTATTATAGCTCCACAAGTTCTAAGAAAAGGTCTACCAAAAATAATAGGACAAAAATTGTCCCTCTCTGAACCAAGTACTAGAAAGTCGGTAGGGTATTTTACCTTTCCACATAGGACTTCAACGTCCCTCACAATTCCGATAGGAGAGATAGTTGTTCTGTTTGCAAGATGAATGGTAACATCAACTCCTTCAAGTTCACAAGGGGAAATCTCACCGATGATCTCTTCATAAAGTGAATAGGGGATAGCACTAGCACTCGATCCCAAATCGCATAGCCCATAATAATTGTGATCTCCTATTTTAACAGATACTACTGGAGTACTTGAAATTGGGCCTTTATTCTTGGCTGTGACAAGGTTAGTGGAAACAGCACAAAAATTTACATTGGAATCCAAAACATCATTAGTAACAAGGTCTTTAACCAACGCAACTTGAGGATCGACCTTGATCTGGTTCTCAGGCTCATCAATTATTCTCTCACTTTTATTTATTACGCCTGTCACAAGAGAGTGCTCCCTTATCCTTGCGGGAAAAGGAGGCTTTTCATATATAACTGCAGGCAAAATAGGGTCAGCAACATGAATATCAACAGGTAGCTCTTTGAAAGGTTCATGATGCTGGTCCCTCTTCCTTTTAAAAGAATCAACGTGAGAGGCAAAATTCTTACAGAAATCAATCATTAGATGGGAATCAAGACCAATCTTAGAGCAAAAAGTATTGAAGTAATCAGTTTTCACATAGCTCTCAATATAATCATGCTCATAATTTATAGCAGGTTCAATACCTTTATCGATTTCCCAATCTTCGGTATTCCTCTGGATCCTTTCGATGAGATCCCACCTTTCTTCAACACTCTTCGTCTGAAATACCCCACTAGAGGAGGCATACAGCATCTCCTTATCCTGACGAGAAAGCCTGGCATAAAAATTTGTAAGTATAATTTCCTTGGGGAGCTCATGAATAGGACATTTGAGCATTAGGGACTTCAATCTCCCCCAAGCTTGAACAATGCTTTCTCCATCACGAGACCTAAAGTTATAGATATAGTTCCTGTCTCGATGAATTTCATGAAAAGGATAAAACTTAGTATAAAAGAGAGACATAAGCTCTTGCCAATCAAGCAAATGCGAGTTATCGAGAAGCTTATACCAATCTGAAGCTTTATCTATAAGCGATACGGCGAACAATTTCCTCATGCAAACTCCATTGATACACCTGCAAGCTTAAATAATGAACATAGTTGTGACAGATATAGCAAGTGTTCACCGGGATGTCTGTCTCCTGCATAACGATTAGCCAAAACATAATTGATAATACCAGCTGGTATTTTATAAGGCACAATTTCAGTAGGGGGAGGAGCAACCACCACAAGTGTGGGGCATATCCCCACAAGCAACGATCCAATAGCAAGGTTGTCCATAAGGATAAAGAGCAGCAACAGCAAAAAATAAAAACAGAATTATAAAAACTTCCTTACCAATTTCACTTTACCAATAGCGCTACGCTCCCCGGCAACGGCGCCAGAAAACGGTACTTGATGACCCACAACCGTAAGGGATCTATTGCAGCGTTTTCGATAAGTAAGAGTGTCGAACCCAACGAGGAGCAGAAGGTATTGATAAGCGATTCTGAGCAAGGAATTACTGCAAGCACTGAAAGATAACTTTTTAGGGGTTTTCTTGATATAAGCAACAGGAAAGTAAAAGAGAACAAAGTAAAAAGGCACTGAGGAGTAACAAGTGGCCCGATCCTTTCTGAGCAAAGGAGAGGCCTAGCAACTGAACTTATAAAGGCTAAAGTGTTCTTGAGGACACACGGGAGAGGTAGTCATGTGCTTTCGCCATATTCCGTATCGGTACTATGTTATGTGTTGATAAGTGTTGAGTGGGTGGATCTATGCTAGTACACTCTCTAGACTAAGATGAGTGCACTCTTATGATTAAACACCTTGCAAGCATCCGCAAATGCAAGATAGAATTTAAGGCAAAAGCCTAACCATAGCAATACAATCGATGATCCATTGTTCCCTTGTGCAAAAGTGTGCGAACTGGGGTTCAGGTTTCTGTCACTCCGGCAACCTACCGTAAGCATTCTTTATACACAATGTATTCCCCTAGGTCCTTAATAAGGCGAAGTGTTGAGTGTTCGACTCACACAACACCACTAGTAGAATGACAACACAACTTAAGTATCAAACATCACATATTACTTCAACAGCATATGACTACTAACAACAAGACTTTTCCCATGTCCTCAAGAACTAAGGTAACTACTCACAAGACATAAAAGAGATCATGATCAGTGGAGATAAATGGATGATAAACATCTGGACATAATGATATTTCTCCAACAAAACTCAATAGCATTCACCACAAAGTAGTAATCAACACCGATGGAGTAGAGAGGATAGATAGTACGGGTTACAACACAAGTTGTAATTGGGAGATGAGATTTGGATGGAGATGGAGATGGTGCTGATGTTGGGGATGATGTTGATGATGATCTCGATGATGCCCGTGACGATGGTGATGACGATGGCGATGATCTCCCCTTCCGGGAGGTGATCTCCCCGGCGAAATCTGCCCGTCAGAGATGGCTTTTTCTTCTCTGTAGGTTTCCGCCACGGAGTGGCGGCGGAACTCTGTCAAAACTCTTCTTTTTAGGGTTTTCGGATAACGAGGAGTATATAGGCAAAAGGGGGCAGCCGGAGGTGGGCCAGGGGCTCCAGGCGCCCCCCCGGCGCGGCTAGGGGGGGCGCGCCCCCAGGGCGCCTGGACGCCCTGTGGCCCCCCTCTGGTTGCCCTTTTTGCGTACCTTCGTGATCCGTCTGGAAAATACTCTCCGTCGATTTTCAGGTAATTTGGAGGTATTCTTCTTCAGCAACTCAGCGTCCACTTTTTACTGCTGAATCCTGCGTCTGTTGCTTCGGCACCGGAAAGTTGCAAACTGTGTAAAATAGGCCAAAACAACATAAGAACATCATCGTAATGTGAAATATATCAATGAATAAGGATAAATTACGATATAAAATAGTGATGCATTTTGGACGTATCAGCCGCTTCCCAGGCCAAGGATGAGCTGACTCTCGCTTTAGCAAGCTTGGAAAAATTGAAGAAAGACTTCCAGAAAGAACGGGCGGATTGGGATGCGGAAAGAGGCACTTTAGAAAAAAGGGCAATTGATGCAAATACCGCTCTTAATCCGGTGTCCGAAGAACTGTCTGGTTTAAAGCAGCAGATAAATGCCATGACTACTGCTGTCTTTGGTAAGTATACTTAACACATTTCTGAATATGATAGTTCGGTACTCTTCCGATTTAACGCAAGCTCTATTGAGGCAGGAAAACATACTGCTCATCTTGGCACTAACATGCGGAAGAAATTGAAGGCCGCATATACCCTTATAGAGCAGTTGTATACCGACGCTCAAAGGATTGTTTGCACCGCTTCTCATAACAAGCCGGCTCCCAAGCTGATCAAGGGGACTTTGGAGAAGTTATCAGTGCTACCCGTCCGGTTGGAGAGCTCAAGAAGTCAGCTGCTAGGGCGGGCGCTTTAATGCCATTGACTCGAGCGAAGTCTTGGGTGCCTGACCTTGATCCGGCAGATGTGATGAATGGCTACCCCAACATGAAGGAGGACGGATCAGAGTTCACAGACACAGATTTTGCGGGCTCTAACAAGGGAAATGCGGCCCTTGGACAGCAAATTAGCTGATGGAGCTGACCTGTCCCGCTATTAGGCGGGTTACGATGCTGATAATCGCCAGGTCAATACTCCGGTTTATGAAGTGGAAGATCTCATCACGCATGTCTGTAAGCATACTTACACCCCTGATGTTGAACCGTCTGAACTCATAAGTGACGAAGCTATTTTCCAAGCGCTGACAAAGATCAATTGGGCAATCACTGACTTCCAGCTGCTGGATGAGGACAACGAGGAGACGGAGCAGGATGATCCACAACCTTCTAGTCGAGCTGACGTAGAGTCATGAACCGGTGCCGGTTTATTTATCATGTCATAGTACTTAGGCAAGGAACATATATTCTTTTGGGTTGTCGAACGCCTTGTAATAGGGTAGCTGAAACATTTTGGTTATGTCCTTATGCATATTCCCTTTTCATAACATTGCTCCATCTGGCAACTTCATAATTTTTCTACTTATGATGCTTTAACAGTTTATTCCACCTATTTCTGCGTAAGACAAAGGTTAAAGTGTCCTAGCGGTTTATCGCCGGATGGGTCATAATGCCCAAATACATGATCTAGGTTTATAACCTGAACTGTATTTAAAATATGAAACATATATCATACTTGTGATAGAATTTTGTGACATTGGCTTTAACCAATATTTTGCAGTGAGGGCAATGATCCCAATCTGTGAGTATTGATGACTCCTTGAATATTTGCCAGTTCATGATGAAACCGTGCCGGGTTGTGATAAATACCGGTTTAGCTGTAGATAGTACTGGCGATTTGTAATCAAACCAGACCAGGTTCTGTGAAAGCTGGTTTATTATGGTGGCAACTTATAGTCATCCACTCCGCTGAATCAATAGACTTCGGCTAAATACAATGATCTCAAAAGATAAGAAACTTGGCAAAAAACAAAGAAACACTTGTCGAAATAAAAAATCATGTAGTCGAGGCTTTTTACGAGCTGCGAGGCTCCAAATTTGAGGCTTTTAATGGGCTGCCAGGCCACTGAGTTGAACCATTTAACAAAGCCAGTTAAGATGGTCCTCAATTCTTAACCAATCGTCAATTTAACGTTGTCAAGTTCAGGGTCTGGGATAAGATTGACTTGTCAAACGTTCGACGGTTCATACCATGTTTACCTGGGCGGAGTGACTTACTTGATGCAGGCAGGTTAACCCAGGGTTTTAGGTGTATACACCAGGCTTCCAAGCCGTGGCTTGATAGCCTACTACAAGGGTCTTAAAAACTCGTTGCCGCTGTGCGACAGGAGCCCCCAGGTAGCATTGTGAGCTGTGCTCGTCGGGTGCCTATGTTTGAGTTGTGCTATGCATCAAACTCTCTTTTGCCACTTACCATCATGTTGGCTTGATAGCCGGATTACCGAAGTAACCAGAGCTATGCTCTTATGATGATATTGGCGTAATAGCCGGTCTAAGAGGGCCATAGAAACTCCTTTACACATAGAAGCCCCCATGTGACAAACTCTTATGAAAAAAGCAGCAGATGCCCCGCTTTTAACGGGGATGCCAGTTTATTATATTGATCATAATATATACATTTCGAACATGTGTACATAAAGCGGAGCCCATGGCTCAGGTGTAATAAGGCCGAAGATGAGCGATGTTCCACGGCCGTTGGGTCTCCTCCTCCGTGGTGCGTGAGTCCTGGTGTTCTCGAACGTCGACAAGGTAGTATGATCTGTTGTGTAGATTCTTGCTGACCACAAAAGGTCCTTCCCAAGGCGGGGATAGCTTGTGCATGTCTCTCTGGTCTTGGATGAGCCGGAGCACTAGATCACCTTCTTGAAACGCTCAGGTTTTGACCCTACGACTGTGGTATCTGTTGGGGAACATAGTATTTCCAAAAAAAATCCTACAATCACGCAAGATCTATCTACTAGATGCATAGCAACGAGGGGGAGAGTGTGTCTACGTACCCTCGTAGACCGGGAGCGGAAGCGTCAAGTGACGCGGTTGATGTAGTCGAACTTCTTTGCGATCCAACCGATCAAGCACCGAACGTACGGCACCTCCGCGTTCAGCACACGTTCAGCTTGATGACGTCCCACAAGCTCTTGATCTAGTTAAGCTTCACGGGAGAGTTTCGCGAGCACGACGGCGTGGTGACAGATATGATGTATCTACCGGCGCAGGGCTTTGCCTAAGCACTGCAATGGTATGACCGAGGTGTGTTTCTGTGGAGAGGGGCACCGCACACGGCTAAAACAATTCAACTTGTGTGTCCTAGGGTGCCCCCCTGCCCACGTATATAAAGGAGCAAGGGAGAGGCCGGCCCTAGAGGGGGCGCGCCAAGTGTGGGGAGTCCTACTAGGACTCCCAAGTCCTAGTAGGATTCCCCTTTCCTTTCCGGAGTAGGAGAAAAGGAAAGAGGTGGAGAGGGAGAAGGAAAAGGGGGCTGCACCCCTTGTCCAATTCGGACCAGAGGGGGGGCGCGCGCCTCCTTCCTTTTGGCCCTTCTCCTCTATTCCCGTATGGCCCAATAAGGCCCATATACTCCGAAAAATACCAGAATCACTCGAAACCTTTCCGATGTCCGAATATAGTCGTCCAATATATCGATCTTTACGTCTCGACTATTTCGAGACTCCTCGTCATGTCCCCGGACTGATCCGGGACTCCGAACTCCTTAGGTGCATCAAAACTCATAAACTCATAATACCGATCGTCATGAAACGTTAAGCGTGCGGACCCTACGGGTTCGAGAACTATGTAGACATGACCAAGACTCATCTCCGGTCAATAACCAATAGCGTAACCTGGATGCTCATATTGGCTCCTACATATTCTACGAAGATCTTTATCGGTCAAACCGCATAACAACATACGTTGTTCCTTTTGTCATTGGTATGTTACTTGCCCGAGATTCGACCGTCGGTATCTCTATACCTAGTTCAATCTCGTTACCGGCAAGTCTCTTTACTCGTTCCGTAATACATCATCTCGTGACTAACTCATTAGTCTTTTGCTTGCAAGGCTTATTATGATGTGCATTATCGAGAGGGCCCAGAGATACCTCTCCGACACTCGGAGTGACAAATCCTAGTCTTGATCTATGCCAACACCACGAACACTTTCGGAGGCACCTGTAGAGCATCTTTATGATCACCCAGTTACGTTGTGACGTTTGATAGCACACAAGGTGTTCCTACGGTATTCGGGAGTTGCATAATCTCATAGTCATAGGAACATGTATAAGTCATGAAGAAAGCAATAGCAGTAAAACTAAACGATCATAGTGCTAAGCTAACGGATGGGTCTTGTCCATCACATCATTCTCCTAATGATGTGATCCCGTTAATCAAATGACAACTCATGTCTATGGTTAGGAAACATAACCATCTTTGATCAATGAGCTAGTCTAGTAGAGGCATACTATGGACACTCTGTTTTGTCTATGTATTCATACATGTACTAAGTTTCCGGTTAATACAATTCTAGCATGAATAATAAACATTTATCATGATATAAGGAAATATAAATAACAACTTTATTATTTCCTCTAGGGCATATTTCCTTCAGTCTCCCACTTGCACTAGAGTCAATAATCTAGCTCACATCGCCATGTGATTTAATACCGATAGTTCACATCGTTATGTGAATAACACCCATAGTTCACATCGCCATGTGACCGACACCCAAAGGGTTTACTAGAGTCAATAATCTATTTCACATCGCTATGTGATTAATACCCAAGAGTAATAAGTTGTGATCATGTTTTGCTTGTGAGAGAAGTTTAGTCAACGGGTCTGTCACATTCAGATCCGTATGTATTTCACAAATTTCTATGTCTAAAATGCTCTGCATAGAGCTACTCTAGCTAATTGCTCCCACTTTCAATATGCATCCAGATTGATACTTAGAGTCATCTAGATTTAGTGTCAAAGCTTGCATCGGCGTAACCCTTTACGACGAACTCTTTATCACCTCCATAATCGAGAAACATTTCCTTAGTCATCCAATTACTAAGGATAATTTTGACCGCTGTACAGTGATCTACTCCTGGATCACTATTGTACGCCCTTGACAAACTCATGGCAAGGTACACAACATGTTTGGTACACAGCATGGCATACTTTATAGAACCTATGGCTGAGGCATAGGAAATGACTTTTATTCTCTCTATATTTTTCTGCCGTCGTCTGGCTTTGAGTCTTACTCAACTTCACACCTTACAAGTCAGGCAAGAACTCCTTCTTTGACTGATCCATTTTGAACTACTTCAAAATCTTATCAAGGTATGTACTCATCGAAAGTCTTATCAAGCATCTTGATATATCTCTATAGATCTTGATGCCCAATATGTAAGCAGCTTCACCAAGGTCTTTCTTTGAAAAACTCCTTTCAAACACTCCTTTATGCTTTCCAGAAAATTCTACATCATTTCCGATCGACAATATGTCATTCACATATACTTATCAGAAAGGTTGTAGTGCTCCCACTCACTTCTTGTAAATACAGGCTTCACCACAAGTCTATATAAATCTATATGCTTTGATCAACTTATCAAAGCATATATTCCAACTCCGAGATGCTTGCACCAGTCCATAGATGGATCGCTAGAGCTTGCACATTTTGTTAGCACCTTTAGGATTGACAAAACCTTCTGGTTGCATCATATACAAGTCTTCTTTAATAAACCCATTAAAGAATGCAGTTTTGTTATCCATTTGCCAGATTTCATAAAATGCGGCAATTGCTAACATGATTCGGACAGACTTAAGCATCGCTACGGGTGAGAAAGTATCATCGTAGTCAACTCCTTGAACTTGTTGAAAAACTTTCGCAACAAGTCGAGCTTTGTAAACAGTAACATTACCGTTAGCGTCAGTCTTCCTCTTGAAGATCCATTTATTTTCGATGCCTTGTCGATCATCGGGCAAGTCAACCAAAGTCCACACTTTGTTCTCATACACGGATCCCATCTCAGATTTCATGGCCTCAAGCCATTTTGCAGAATCTGGGCTCATCATCGCTTCCTCATAGTTTGTAGGTTCATCATGGTCCAGTAACATGACTTCTAGAACCGGGTTGCCATACCACTCTGATGCGGAACGAACTCTGGTTGATCTACGAAGTTCAGAAGAAACTTGATCTGAAGTTTCATGGTCATCATCATTAGCTTCCTCACTAATTGGTGTAGGAATCACTGGAACTAGTTTCTGTGATGTTCCACTTTCCAATTCGGGAGAAGGTACAATTACCTCATCAAGTTCTACTTTCCTCCCACTCACTTCTTTCGAGAGAAACTCCTTCTCTAGAAAGGATCCACTCTTAGCAACAAAGACCTTGCCTTCGGATCTGTGATAGAAGGTGTACCCAATAGTTTCTTTTGGGTATCCTATGAAGATTTACTTCTCCGATTTGGGTTCGAGCTTATCATGTTGAAAATTTTTCACATAAGCATCGCAGTCCCAAACTTAAAAAAATGACAGCTTAGGTTTCTCGTCAAACCACAGTTCATACGGTGTCATCTCCACGGATTTAGATGGTGCCCTATTTAACGTGAATGTAGCTGTCTCTAATGCATAACCCCAAAAGCGATACTGGTAGATCGGTAAGAGACATCATCGATCGCACCATATCTAATAAAGTACGTCTATGACGTTTGGACACACAATTACACTATGGTGTTCCAGGTGGCGTGAGTAATGAAACTATTTCACATTGTTTTTACTGAATGCCAAACTCGCTAACTCAAATATTTTACCTCTACGATCATATCGTAGAAACTCTTATTTTCTTGTTACGATGATTCTCCACTTCACTCTGAAATTCTTTGAATTTTTCAAATGTTTCAGACTTGTGCTTCATTAAGTAGATATACCCATATCTGCTCAAATCATCAGTGAAGGTCAGAAAATAACGATACCCGCCGCGAGCTTCAACACTCATTGGTCCACATACATCTGTATGTATGATCTCCAACAAATCTGTTGCTCGCTCCATTGTTCCGGAGAACAGAGTTTTAGTCATCTTGCCCATGAGGCATGGTTCGCAAGCACCAAGTGATTCATAATCAAGTGATTCCAAAAGTCCATCACTATGGAGTTTCTTCATGCGCTTTACACCATTATGACCTAAACGACAGTGCCACAAATAAGTTGCACTATCATTATTAACCTTGCATCTTTTGGCTTCAATATTATGAATATGTGTATCACCACGATCGAGATCCAACAAACTATTTTCATTGGGTGTATGACCATCGAAGGTTTTATTCATGTAAACAGAATAACAATTATTCTATGACTTTAAATGAATAACTGTATTGCAACAAATATGATCAAATCATATTCATGCTCAACGCAAATGCCAAATAACATTTATTTAGGTTTTACACTAATCCCGAAAGTATAGGGAGTGTGCGATGATGATCATATCAATCTTGGAACCACTTCCAACACACATCGTCACTTCACCTTTAACTAGTCTCTGTTCATTCTGCAATTCTCGTTTCGAGTTACTAATTTTAGCAACTAAACTGGTATCAAATACCCAGAGGTTGCTATGAACACTAGTAAAGTACACATCAATAATTTGTATATCAAAATATACCTTTGTTCACTTTGCCATCCTTCTTATCCGCCAAGTATCTAGGGCAGTTCCACTTCCAGTGACCATTTCCTTTGCAGTAGAAGCACTTAGTTTCAGGCTTGAGTTTTAGCTTTGGGTTTCTTCACGGGAGTGACAACTTGCTTGTCATTCTTCTTGAAGTTCCCCTTCTATCCCTTTGCCCTTTACTTGAAACAAGTGGTCTTGTTAACCATCAACACTTGATGCTTTTTCATGATTTCTACCTTCGCCGACTTCAGCATCGCGAAGAGCTCGGGAATTCCTTTCGTCATCCCTTGCATATTATAGTTCATCACGAAGTTCTACTAACTTGGTGATAGTGACTAGAGAACTTTGTCAATTACTATCTTATCTGGAAGATTAACTCCCACTTGATTCAAGTAATTGTAGTACCCAGACAATCTGAGCACATGCTCACTGGTTGAGCTATTCTCCTCCATCTTGTAGGCAAAGTACTGTCAGAAGTCTTATACCTCTCGACACGGGCATGAGTATGAAATACTAATTTCAACTCTTGGAACATCTTATATGCTCCGTGGCGTTCAAAACGTTTTTGAAGTCCCGGTTCTAAGCCGTAAAGCATGGTGCACTTAAACTATCAAGTAGTCATCATACCGAGCTTTTGTCAAAACGTTCATAACGTCTACATCTGCTCCTGCAATAGGTCTGTCACCTAGCGGTGCATCAAGGACATTATTCTCTGTGCAGCAATGAGGATAATCCTCAGATCACGGAACAATTCCGCATCATTGCTACTAACATCTTTCAACTTAGTTTTCTCTAGGAACATATAAAAAATAAACGGGGAGCAACATCGTGAGCTATTGATCTACAACATAGATATGCTAATACTACGAGGACTAAGTTCATGATAAATTAAAGTTCAATTTAATCATATTGCTTAAGAACTCCCACTTAGATAGACATCCATCTAGTCATCTAAATGATCACGTGATCCAAATCAACTAAACCATGTCCGATCATCACGTGAGATGGAGTAGTTTCAATGGTGAACATCTTATGTTGATCATATCTACTATATGATTCACGCTCGACCTTTCGGTCTCCAGCGTTCCGAGGCCATATCTGCATATGCTAGGCTCGTCAAGTTTAACCCGAGTATTCTGCGTGTGCAAAACTGTCTTACACCCGTTGTATTTGAACGTAGAGCCTATCACACCCGATCATCACGTGGTGTCTCAGCACGAAGAACTTTCGCAACGGTGCATACTCAGGGAGAACACTTGTACCTTGAAATTTTGTAAGGGATCATCTTATAATGCTACCATCGTTCTAAGCAAAATAAGAAGCATAATAAGATAAACATCGCATGCAAATCAAAATATGTGACATGATATGGCCATCATCATCTTGTGCTTTTGATCTCCATCTCCAAAGCACCTACATGATCACCTTCGTCACCGGCGCGACACCTTGATCTCCATCGTAGCATCATTGTCGTCTCGCCAACTATTGCCTCTACGACTATCGCTACCGCTTAGTGATAAAGTAAAGCAATTACATGGCGATTGCATTTCATACAATAAAGCGACAACCATATGGCTCCTGCCAGTTGCCGATAACTTTACAAAACATGATCATCTCTTACAAAAACCATATAACTCATCATGTCTTGACCATATCACATCACAGCATGCCCTGCAAAAACAAGTTAGACGTCCTCTACTTTGTTGTTGCAAGTTTTACATGGCTGCTATGGGCTTAGCAAGAACCGTTCTTACCTACGCATACAAAACCACGACGATGTTTCGTCAAGTATGTGCTATTTTAACCTTCACAAGGACCGGGCGTAGCCACACTTGATTCAGCTAAAGTGAGAGAGACAGACACCCGACAGTCACCTTTAAGCAACGAGTGCTCATAACGGTGAAACCAGTCTCGCGTAAGCGTACGCGTAATGTCGGTCTGGGCCGCTTCATCTCACAATACTGGCGAAGCAAAGTATGACATGCTCGTAAGCAAGTATGACTAGTATCGCCCACAACTCATTGTGTTCTACTCGTGCATATCATCTACGCATAGACCTGGCTCTGATGCCACTGTTGGGGAACATAGTATTTCCAAAACAAATCCTACGATCACGCAAGATCTATCTACTAGATGCATAGCAACGAGGGGGAGAGTGTGTCTACGTACCCTCGTAGACCGGGAGAGGAAGCGTCAAGTGACGCGGTTGATGTAGTCGAACTTCTTCGCGATCCAACCGATCAAGCACCGAACGTACGGCACCTCCGCGTTTAGCACACGTTCAGATTGATGACGTCCCACGAGCTCTTGATCTAGTTAAGCTTCACGGGAGAGTCTCGCCAGCACGACGGTGTGGTGACAGATATGATGTATCTATCGGCGCAGGGCTTTGCCTAAGCACTGCACGGTATGACCGAGGTGTGTTTCTGTGGAGAGGGGCACCGCACATGGCTAAAACAATTCAACTTGTGTGTCCTAGGGTGCCCCCCTGCCCACGTATATAAAGGAGCAAGGGAGAGGCCGACCCTAGAGGGGGCGCGCCAAGTGTGGGGAGTCCTACTAGGACTCCCAAGTCTTAGTAGGATTCGCCTTTCCTTTCCGGAGTAGGAGAGAAGGAAAGAGGTGGAGAGGGAGAAGGAAAAGGGGGCTGCACCCCTTGTCCAATTCGGACCAGAGGGGGGGCGCGCGCCTCCTTCCTTTTGGCCTTTCTCCTCTATTCCCGTATGGCCCAATAAGGCTTATATACTCCAAAAAATACCCGAATCACTCGGAACCTTTCCGATGTCCGAATATAGTCGTCTAATATATCGATCTTTACGTCTCGACCATTTCGAGACTCCTCGTCATGTCCCCGGACTCATCCGGGACTCCGAACTCCTTCGGTACATCAAAACTCATAAACTCATAATACCGATCGTCATCAAATGTTAGGCGTGCAGACCCTACGGGTTCGAGAACTATGTAGACATGACCGAGACTCATCTCCGGTCAATAACCAATAGCGTAACCTGGATGCTCATATTGGCTCCTACATATTCTACGAAGATCTTTATCGGTCAAACCGCATAACAACATACGTTCTTCCTTTTGTCATTGGTATGTTACTTGCCCGAGATTCGATCGTCGGTATCTCTATACCTAGTTCAATCTCATTACCGGCAAGTCTCTTTACTCATTCTGTAATACATCATCTCGTGACTAACTCATTAGTCTTTTGCTTGCAAGGCTTATTATGATGTGCATTACCGAGAGGGCCCAGAGATACCTCTCCGACACTCGGAGTGACAAATCCTAGTCTTGATCTATGCCAACACCACGAACACTTTCGAAGACACCTGTAGAGCATCTTTATGATCACCCAGTTACGTTGTGACGTTTGATAGCACACAATGTGTTCCTACGGTATTCGGGAGTTGCATAATCTCATAGTCATAGGAACATGTATAAGTCATGAAGAAAGCAATAGCAGTAAAACTAATCGATCATAGTGCTAAGCTAACGGATTGGTCTTGTCCATCACATAATTCTCCTAATGATGTGATCCCGTTGATCAAATGATAACTCATGTCTATGGTTAGGAAACATAACCATCTTTGATCAATGAGCTAGTCAAGTAGAGGCATACTAGGGACACTCTGTTTTGTCTATGTATTCACACATGTACTAAGTTTCCGGTTAATACAATTCTAGCATGAATAATAAACATTTATCATGATATAAGTAAATATAAATAACAACTTTATTATTGCCTCTAGGGCATATTTCCTTCAGTATCGACGCAGATCTTGCTAATAAATCGCTGATCGAGCTGCTGCCATGTCACGCTCCTCATCCAGCCGGTCTAACGCATCTTGCTATGCCTTCTCGTTATCAGCTTCCGCGTAAGCCGCCACTCGTGGCGAATCATGACGGATGTCGCTAGGGAGGTCCGCTTTAGCTCCATATACCATGAAGAAAGGCGTGTAACCCGTAGACCTGTTAGGTGTGGTGTTGATGCTCCACAACACAGAGGGTAATTCCTCCACCCAACAACCCGGCGTCCTCTGCAAAGGGACCATGAGCCGCGGTTTGATGCCTCTCAAGATCTCTTGATTGGCTCTCTCATCTTGACCATTGGACTGGGGGTGAGCCACTGAAGATACGTCAAGATGGATGTGCTCTCGTTGACAAAAATCCTCCATAGCCCCCTTGGATAAATTGGTACCATTATCAGTTATAATACTGTGTGGAAAGCCAAACCGGAAAATCACCTTCTTGAGGAATTGAACCTGTTGGGGAACTTAGCAGAATTTTAAAATTTGCTAAGCATCACCAAGATCAATCTATGGAGTCATCTAGCAATGAGGGAGAGGGGAGTGCATCTACATACCCTTGTAGATCGCGAGCGGAAGCGTTTAAGAGAACGGGATGATGGAGTCGTACTCGTCGTGATCCAAATCACCGATGATCCTAGCGCCGAACGGACGACACCTCTGCGTTCAACACACGTACGGAGCGGGGACGTCTCCTCCTTCTCGATCCAGCAAGGGGGGGGAGAGGTTGATGGAGATCCAGCAGCACGACGGCGTGGTGGTGGAAGCAGCGGGATTCCAGCAGGGCTTCGCCAAGCAATACTGGAGGAGGAAGAGGTGTCACGGGAGGGAGAGGGAGGCGCCAGGGCTTAGGGTGCGGCTTCCCTCCCTCCCCCCCCCCCACTATATATAGGGGCCCTGGGGGGCGCCGGCCCTATAGAGATCCAATCTCAAGGGGGGCGGCGGCCAGGGAGGGACTTGCCCCCCAAGTCAGGTGGGGCGCCCCCCACTCCTAGGGTTTCCAACCCTAGACGCATGGGGAGGCCCAAGGGGGGCGCACCAGCCCACCAAGGGCTGGTTCCGTTCCCCTTTCAGCCCATGGGGCCCTCCGGGATAGGTGGCCCCACCCGGTGGACCCCCGGGACCCTTCCGGTGGTCCCGGTACAATACCAGTGACCCCTGAAACTTTCCCGGTGGCCGAAACTGGACTTCCTATATACAAATCTTTACCTTCGGACCATTCCGGAACTCCTCGTGACGTCCGGGATCTCATCCGGGACTCTACGGGTTCGGGAGACATGTAGACATGACCGAGACAACTCTAGCGTCACCGAACCTTAAGTGTGTAGACCCTACGGGTTTGGGAGACACGTAGACATGACCGAGACGACTCTCCGGCCAATAACCAACAGCGGGATCTGAATACCCATGTTGGCTACCACATGCTCCACGATGGTCTCATCGGATGAACCATGATGTCATGGATTCAGTCAATCCCGTATATGATTCCCTTTGTCTATCGGTATAGTACTTGCCCGAGATTCGATCGTCGGTATACCGATACCTTGTTCAATCTCGTCATGGCAAGTCTCTTTACTCGTTCCGTAAAACATCATCCCTTGACCAACCCCTTAGTCACATTGAGCTCATTATGATGATGTCTTACCGAGTGGGCCCAGAGATACCTCTCCATCATACAGAGTGACAAATCCCAGTCTCGGTTCGTGCCAACCCAACAGATGCTTTCGGACATACCTGTAGTCTACCTTTATAGTCACCCAGTTACGTTGTGACGTTTGGCACACCCAAAGCATTCCTATGGTATCCGGGAGTTGCACAACCTCATGGTCTAAGGAAAGGATAGTTGACATTGGAAAAGCTTTAGCATACGAACTACACGATCTTGTGCTAGGCTTAGGATTGGGTCTTGTCCATCACATCATTCTCCTAATGATGTGTTCCCGTTATCAATGACATCCAATGTCCATGGTCAGGAAACCGTAACCATCTGTTGATCAACGAGCTAGTAACTAGAGGTTTACTAGGGACACATGGTGGTCTATGTATTCACATATGTATCGCTGTTTTCGGCTAATACAATTGAAGCATGAACAATAGACAATTATCATGAACAAGGAAATATAATAATAACCCTTTTATTATTGCCTCTAGGGCGTATTTCCAACAGAACCGCCATTGCTGCATCACACTTGCTGACTGGCTCCGCCTCAACCCACTTGGTAAACTTATCCACCGCCACCAGAAGGTGGGTCTTCTTATCTGGAGATCTCTTAAAGGGCCCAACCATGTCTGGCCCCCAAGTCACGAAAGGCCAAGTAATTGGAATCATCCTCAACTCTTGAGCCGGTATATGAGCACGCCGTGAGAATTTCTGGCAAGCATCACACTTTTTGACCAAGTCATCTGCATCAGCGTGAGCCGTCAGCCAATAGAAGCCATGACGAAAAGCTTTGGCCACCAAAGATTTTGAACCGGCGTGGTGACCACAATCTCCTTTGTGAATCTCTCGAAGAATGTCCCAGCCTTCGTCCGGTGATACACAACGTTGAAACGCCCCAGATATGCTACAGTGATGCAGCTCTCCATTGACAATAGTCATTGATTCGAA
Organism: Secale cereale; assembly: GCA_902687465.1. Taxonomy (NCBI): domain Eukaryota; kingdom Viridiplantae; phylum Streptophyta; class Magnoliopsida; order Poales; family Poaceae; genus Secale; species Secale cereale. The sequence goes on from LR738715.1 coordinate 144,066,629, forward strand.
CCGCCAGACTATCTCTCTAGCCGATACTTCATCGTCTGGTAACTCACCTCGGTTCATGTACGCCAGATACGGGACCTTCCAATCCGGAATAGCATGAAGCGCCGCCACCAATTGAGCCTCTGGATCGGGAACAGACAAATCCTCTTCTGAAGGTAATCTCACCGACGGATTATGCAATACGTGTAGGAAAACATTAGGTGGGACCGGTTTACGCTGAGAACCCAGACAGCTTAATGCGTTAGCCGCTTCATTCTTTCGCCGGTCCACATGGTCCACCTGATAACCCTTGAAATATCCAGCGACCGTATCCACCTTGCGATGATACACCGCCATAAGTGGATCCTTGGAGTCCCAAGTGCCAGATACTTGTTGTGCCACCAGGTCCGAATCACCGTAACATTTAACCCGACTTAAACTCATCTCCTTAGCCATCCGCAGACCATGGAGGAGAGCTTCATACTTAGCTGCATTGTTAGTACAAGTGAACAATAAACGGAGGACATAACAGAACTTATCACCTCGTGGGGAAGTTAACACGACTCCAGCCCCCGAGCCCTCCAATTTCTTGGATCCATCAAAGTGAATAGTCCAGTACATGTGATCCGGCTTTTCCTCCGGCGCTTGCAACTCCGTCCAACCGTTGATGAAGTCCACTAGTGCTTGAGATTTAATTGCAGTACTAGGCACATACTTTATCCCGTGAAGACTAAGTTCAATGGCCCACTTGGCAACCCGACCAGTTGCTTCTCTGTTCTGGATTATATCTCCCAGGGGGCTGAACTGACCACGGTGATTGGATGGCCTTGAAAATACTGCTTAAGCTTCCGGTTTGCCATGAAGACTCCATATACCAATTTCTGCCAATGCGGGTATCTCTGCTTTGAATCAATGAGCACCTCGCTGATATAGTAAACCGGACGTTAAGCCGGATATTCCTTTCATGCCTCCTTGCGCTCCACCACAATGGCAACGCTTACTGCTCGGGCATTAGCAGCCATGTATAACAACTGCGGCTCATTATCAACCGATGTAACAAGGATAGGTGGCTCTGCCAACTGATTCTTCAAGTCTTCGAATGCAGCATCAGCAGCATCACTCCAGACAAAGCGGTATGTCTTTTTCATCATCTAATAAAGCGGGACAGCCTTCTCTCCCAAACGGCTGATAAACTGGCTTAGCGCTGTAATACGGCCTACCAAGCGTTGGACATCGTTGATACACGCCGGTTTAACTAAGGATGTAATAGCCTTGATCTTCTCCAGATTAGCTTCGATTCCCCTATTTGATACCAAGAACCCCAGGAGCTTACCTGCCGGTACACTAAAAACACACTTGGCTGGATTAAGCATCATCTTATAGACCCGAAGATTATCAAAGGTTTCCTTCAAGTCTGTTATCAACGTCTCTTCCTTCCTGGATTTGACCACAATGTCATCCACATATGCATGAACGTTCCGCCCAATTTGTCCATGAAGACAATTCTGTACACAACGATGATAGGTCACCTGGGCACTTTTGAGCCCAAAAGGCATGGATACATAGCAGAAGGCTCCAAAGGGAGTTATAAAGGCTGTTTTCTCCTGGTCCTTAACTGCCATCTTGATCTGATGATAACCGGAATATGCATCCAAAAAACTTAAGCGCTCACAACCCGTCGTAGCATCAATGATTTGATCAATACGGGGAAGGGCAAAAGGATCAGCTGGGCAGGCCTTGTTTAGATATGTGTAATCAACGCACATTCGCCAAGTGCCATTCTTTTTAAGCACCAGCACCGGATTAGCCAACCACTCAAGTTGAAACACCTCAACTATGAAACCTGCCGCCAAGAGCCTGGCCACTTCTTCACCAATAGCCTTGCGCCTTTCTTCATTGAAGCAGCGGAGAAACTGTTTAACCGGTTTAAACGTGGGATCAACATTAAGAGTGTGCTCAGCGAGTTGCCTCGGTACACCTGGCATGTCAGAAGGTTTCCATTCAAAGATGTCCCGATTCTCACGGATGAACTCGATGAGCGCGCTTTCCTATTTCGGATCCAGGCTAGCACTGATGGTAAACTGCTTGGATGAATCGCCAGGAACAAAGTCAACCTGCTTGGTCTCATCAGCTGATTTGAACTTTAAGGCCGGATCATGCTCTGTTGTTGGCTTCTTCAACGGAGACATGTCTGCCGGATCAACATTATCCTTGTAAAATTTCAATTCCTCGATCGCACTAACCGCTTCAGCATAGGCTGCATCACCTTCCTCGCACTCCAAGGCAATCTTGCGGCTCCCGTGAACCATAATAGTTCCTTTGTGACCTGGCATCTTAAGCTGCAGATAAACATAACAAGGCCTCGCCATGAATTTATCATAAACCGGCCGCCCGAACAGGGCGTGATACGTGCTCTTGATCTTTACCACTTCAAAGGTCAAAGTTTCAGACCTCGAATCATGCTCGTCTCCCAAAGTGACTTACAGGTCTATCTTACCGACCGGATATGCTGATTTACCAGGTACCACGCTGTGAAAGACAGTGTTGGACTGTCGAAGCTTCTTGTCTGTCAACCCCATGCGACGAAAAGTCTCGTAATATAGAATATTGATGATGCTTCCTCCATCCATGAGCACCTTGGTGAACTTATATCCCCCAACCTGAGGCGCCACCACCAGAGCTAGCTGACCCAGATTGTCAACCAGGGGCGGATGATCCTCTCGACTCCACACAATGGGTTGTTCCGACCAGCATAAATAACAAGGCACCGCCGGTTCAACAGAGTGCACTGCCCTCTTGTAAACCTTATGATCGCACTTACATAAACTTGTGGTGAAGACATGATATTGCCCACTGCTCAGCTGCTTTGGGTTGCTCTGATACCCTGATTGCTGCTGCTGCTGATGATTGCTATTATTATTATAGCCACCCTGGCCGTTCTGCTGGTTGTGTCCGTTCTGATTGTTGTGGCCGCCCTGATTATTTTGGAACCCTGGACCAAAACCACCACCTTGATAACCCGGCCCCTGGAAACCAGGGCCGGAACCGTCGGACGATCCGTGATCGTATTGGAACCGATTTCTGAACTCCCTCATTATGAAGCAGTCCTTCCAAAGGTGTGTGGCTGGCTTTTCCTTCGTGTCGTGCGTGGGACAAGGCACATTCATCTGGCGCTCCAAATTGATATTTTGTCCTCTGCCCCGCGGGGGCGGTCTACCCTTACGGCGCTGGCCATCCTCCTGCACATTGGTGTTAGCTACAAAATCTGAACTATTATCCGCTTACCGCTGTATCCTTGATTCGCCGGATTAGACTGTGGCGCTTTACCATTCTTTTTTCCTTTTTCTGACTTCTCATCATCAGACTCAGGATATTTGGCACTATCCAAATCTGCATACTTCACTAGGGCCCCCATGAGTGCCCCCATGTCATGACAATGATGCTTGAGTCGTCCTAGCTTCAGTTTCAGAGGTTCAAACCGGCAGTTGCCTTCCAATGTCACCACTGTTGTGTCCGAATTGATGCGGTCTGAGGAATGCAAGATTTCTGACACCCGGCGCACCCAGTGACTTGTTGATTTGTTTTCCCCTTGAAAGCAGGCCGCCAAGTCTACAATGGACATGGGCTGCTTGCATGTATCTTTGAAGTTATTAATAAACCGGCGTCGCAACTCGGCCCATGATCGGATGGAGTTCGGTGGTAACCCTTTTAGCCAGGTGCGATCCGTGCCCTCCAGCATCATGGTGAAGTACTTTGCACACGCCGCATCATCCACATCCAGCATCTCCATTGCCATCTCGTTGCTTTCAACCCAGGATTCGGGGGACAGATCCGTGGTATAATTGGGCACCTTGCGCGGTCCTTTGAAGTCCTTAGGTAGTCTTACATTGCGTAAAGCAGGCGTAAGGCAAGGTACTCCCAAGGAGCTGGAAGTAACCCCTGGCTCGATCGTGGTAGATGGACGAACCGGCATAGGCTGACGGGCTTCATACTGTGCTGCTAATTCGGCCTCTCGGCAATGTCTGCCCTGATCCACCACGTCTTGTGCGTTTACACCTCCTCCTGCCGGGTTATCCCTCCGCGGCGGGTTGCGATTTCGCGCGCTACTCTACACGGCCGGTTCTTCTAGGTGCCTGTTGTAGCTCCGGCTTGGGCGGGGGTAGAATGAATCCTCTCGCGGCTGTGGGAATAAGCCTGCTGATGAGTTAAAGTTGTCTCCAGAAACGCCCTAGCTCGTCGCGCCTCCCCTGCTATAGGGGATCCCCCTTCAATGGGAAGGGCTGCCAATCGTGACGTGGCGGCAACTATGTTATCCAAAGGGTTGGAGTAGTGACCAGGAGGGTGGGCATGTGCTGTGACGGAACGACCTGGTGGGTTGGCTCCGCGGCCTGTGGCTGAACCGATGCCCCCGTGCCAGGCACTTCTCCCCGGTTTACCCCCAGCTGGTTGCTGGTTCCCGCTCCTGGCATACTGAAGAGGTTTCTCGCTTCATAAACCGGCGGCACGCGAGACTGGCGCCTTCTCCTCATTACGTCGTTTGATGCCGTTTGATCCAACATAAGCCGATAGGCCTGAGCATCTAGCTCAGCCTGTCTTGCAATCATCCTAGTATTCTCGGCAGCCAGGTCCAACTTAGCTTGATCTATTTGGCCCCTCACCTTAGCGACTTCTGCATTGTGTTACACCTTCTCGGCCTGGCCGACCTCCGCGGTTAGAAGTGTTGTCAAAGTATCAACCAAAGCGGACAGAACTTGAGCCGGCGGCTGAACCGAACCTCCTGCCCCAGCTGCCGCTGCTGCCGCCAGTTCGGACGTTAACGTCGCCGCAGTTGACAACTGTTGTACAGATTGTGATCCGGCCATGAAGACAGCAACCCGGCTCGGCGGATCAAGGGTGTCCGGAATACTGTCACCATCGGAATAGCCCCCAGACCGGCCATCTTGCAATAGATATAAAGACTCGGTTTCGCCAATAGATGACTCGTCACCGGAATAAACAACGGTCTCGCCACCGGATTCCCATCCATCATCAGTTTCTGTCCCGTGAACCGCTCCCACAATGACACGCTTCATGGCGGGCCGAATCCGGGCAGGTCTCGAACGCTGAGCCGACTCGACGATGTTGGGGAAGATGTCCGGCTCAGGGCCCGGTTCGCCGATCTTGCCAATGAAGACGTGGATGCCGCCAAAGGGGACCCGATACCCGTACTCGATTGAATTGTCCGCAGGACCCCAGCCTGCATCGTCGATGTATATCTTGCCGCGATGACTCTTAGTCATCCGGCCCACTGCGTAGCCCTTGAGTCCATCCAAGCTGCCCTTCAAGAACTCTAAACCATCGTGTGATAGCCCCACGGTGGGCGCCAACTATTGTGGTTTTGTCACGGCAGATGTCCTAGCAAAAGGACTTAGTCGTGGAGCCATCGCTACGGGTTAGCTTAAAGGGGTTAAAGTGGACAAGGACGCAAGGTTTTTTATACTAGTTCGACCCCTTCGATGAAGGTAAAAGCCTACGTCTAGTTTGGTGTGGTATTGCTAGGGTTTCGATGACCAGGGAGCGAATCCGCTTTGCCTGTGTCTCGAGTTCTTGTTTTTTCCTCTTGAACCGTTGTCGGGTCGTCCCTTTATATACACAGGGTGACGCCCGGCCCGGTTTACAGAATCCCGAGGCCGGCTCATAAACGTGGCCGGCTCGGTCTCTATCTTTCCTATCTTACAACACAAGTTACACGCCTTATGGCGGTTTACACATTACGGGCCCTAACACCTCTTGGGCCTTGGATCTCTAGTCTTCTAGAATAAAGCGCCATGCTCCATGTCTCGCTGGGCTTCAATATGAATAATTCGTTATAGGCATAAACCGGCCCCTCCCTGGGCGGTTTATACCTAGTAGTAATATCCCTGACACCTGGTATGGAGAGCGCGTGTATGATGTGGTACACCAAAACATCATCTTCGAGGCACATCTGAAGGATGGCTGCGCGTTGGATCTTCCTAGTGGCACGCTCCGTGTACTCTGCGTCGAGACCGATGACATTCATCTCCACCTTTTGGAGGGAGTTGGATACATTGTTGATCCACTTCCGAACAACCCTTGGGTGGTCGGTGACTCTGGCAACTATGCTCAATGAGCCTTCGATGAGGACATGTTGGACGCTAAAAACCTGCATCTCGATCTCTTTCGCCATTTGGAACCGCTGGACCGGAGGGCTATGGTTTGGAGAATTAGGATTAGATGGCTAGTCTAACTGAAGAAGATGATTATTTATAGGGGCTTCGGAATTACTCCAGGAGGATGTGAAGAGGTTAAAACAATGTGAATGCAGTGTGGTTTGGATGCAAATGAAGATCAAGGAGTAGTGAATAAGCCGAGGAAAATCGGTTCCCGATGGAGAAGTAAATGGTAGAAATGGCATGCAGGCAGTTGATTAGACAGCTAGGTAGACTAAACGAAAAGGCTACGCGGGTAGGTTGAGGAGTGGGGCCTGACCCTGTACGTGCCCATCCTTCCAGCGCTACATGTGCCACTGGCTAGTTGAGGTCACTCTTCCGAATCACCGTGGCGAGACAGTTTATGATTCCTTTTTATTTCTGCACCCCTCCTGACAGATGGGACCTATGCAAACGAGAATTTGGTTCTGCTCACAATATGAATGATACCTGGAGTATGAACTGAACCCAGAGGCATGCTAGCACGGGATTACTACTCATGTTCCTACTACTCCTACTAGTAGTACTAGTACAACTGTGGTACACTTGATGGTCAAAATACTATTATTCATTCGGTCCTCACAGTGAAGTGACAAGACCCTGCGCCCGAGGTGACACCAGTCCAGGCGGCGTGTCCGGGTTACCAAAGTTAGCCTCACCTTGTGCACTGTGCAGTCACTGTCACCGCCGCTGTATAGCATGTCTCGCCTCGTCTCCCTCTCCCCTAGCACCACTCCATCTCCATCTCTGTCTCACCGGAGATCCTGAGGTCACTTTTCATTATCTCACTGTGCCCCCGTATACCCTCGCCTCGCTCGCCTCCCCCAGTACCACTATTCCCTCGCTAGAGGCTCCAGCACTGACAGGCTTCTCCCCCGTAAATTAAGCCCCCCAAACCCCCACCTTCCAAACTCCACCATGGCCGAACGCGAACCGCGCATGATCCATATGAGCCGCGATTGGAGCAATCTCCCCAGTGACGTCCTCGACCTCTGTTGTTCGTGTATGGATATGTTGAGTGCCCTGCGGCTGGCTGCATGCTCGAGGGGCATTCACACGGCCATCATCGCAGCGAGGCCAAAGCTTTTCAAGACACCCTGCTTGCCACTATCTGGTCTTGCGAGATTGGGTCACCATGATACGGAGGCGTACATGATGCCCCTCGACTTCAATCCGATCTCCATTAGCCGAAACTTCTTTGCAGGTATGTAGTGGGTCGACGTACATCATTTCCCTCGACTTCGATCCGATCACCATCGCCCAAAACTTCTTGGAAGGTATGTACTGGGTCGGCATGAACTCCCACTGGATGGCTGCCTTTAGAGAAGACAGTAAAAAGTTGGTGCTCGTGAACTTCCAGACCTCCATGATATTATCCTCCTCCGTTGGATTATATATAGTTTTACCATCACGGTCCTAGTCATCTAGATTACCACGTCAGTTGGACGGACCTTGTTTTGCAGAAGATTGTAATCTGCCAAGTGCCCACACGACATGCGAAATACACAGACTTCAAGCTAATTGCCTTGTTCGACCGTGGACTCGCCTATCTTTACGTCGGCGCCTTCATTAGATGGAGACAACTCAGCTCGCAGTGGATCATCGTCAAAGCTGATACACACTTATGTGATGCTATTGGACACAATGGCATCATCTACGCGATCGACAAAGCAGATGTCACAACGTATTGCTGGGACAGCGTGTGTAAGTTGTTTCCATCTCATGTTAATGATGACGCCATGACACTGTTTGAACTTTTTGTGATAATTGGCATATCCCTGTTTGAGCAGAATTCGAGTAGAACTATGGCAATGTATTAGAGACGTCGTAAATTAGCTATATTTGGAATGAGTTAATTCATGTGTTTGTGATCATGTCATTACAGCCAATTTGTACCCCTGAAGAATCAAACGGTTAGGAATATATGGATATTCTCCTTATTTTATAGTAATCTATATACTACTACTAAATATGAGTGTATATCAAGCCCCATGTTAGTTTCCTCATTTTCATGATGTAGAAACATGCATCACACTGTTGGTTTCATCTAACCATACATTAGGAAAGTAAATGTGCATATGGAGAACTCTATATTTGGAAGTAGTGAAATCCTGTAATGCTTACCATGTGTACATACCTATATTCGCCCTTCAGCAATCAATGGCTAGAATAATATCCTCACAAAAAAATTCCCACAGAACACGAGTATATAACAATGCATGGTCGGTTAGTTACCTTGAAGAATTTGTTTGTGAGGACAGAACATGATTCCATAACATGCATGACATGGTAGTTTCTTGTGAAGAATCGATTGCGAGATAACATGAGTATAACCATGCATGGAACTTCTATATTTTCGAACCCAGTATACATTTCCCTGTATTTTCCCAGTTCCAACAGGGACATATCAATGTTGTTTCTTGCATTATCCTACTCATACTCTGAACTATGTTGATCTTACATTAACAATGCTTGTCCTTTTTGATATGATGCAGTGTCCCTATAGTTACTTCCCTTTGTAATCACACCACCTTTGCCAAAACAGGTAAGCACAACTGGTTCCTCGCTCGATCACACGACGGGAAAAGACTGATGATCATTTGGACACATGAGCCGGAAAAGTTATATTGCAAAAAACCCACTGTATACAAGCACCATGAAATACGTGAGTATCCGGACACTGGCTGTTACGTATATGAGCAGGATACCAGCTTGTTGGGGCCTTCAAGATTTTTTAGTTGGAGGCGGGTAAACAGCCTTGGTTCACACTCTCTGTTTCTCGGACTCAATTATCCGATTAACCAGGAGATCACCGTTGGCAAGGACCTTGATGGAAGAGAGGCTCTGTTTGTTATGGAAAACTGTGTCTACACAGCGAGCCCTAGGAGTTCGGGAGCAAACTCCCCTGATTGTCAACGATATAGCCTGCAGCCAAAAGAAGGTGAGAATGACAAAGGCATCCGGATTAACTTTGATCCTTGGATGTCTCAATTACGACAGGTAGTGATTTGGTTCAAGCCTTCAGGTTGATAGGTAATTGGGATGTTGCGTCGAAAGGGTGTAGTATTGGTGTCTCCGGATCATTGGTCGCTGAAGCGGGGCTGCAAATTATGATGGTGTTGGATCATCTCTTCAAATGACTTTGTTGTCTTTGCTGCTTGTTCTGGATGGGTAGTTCTTTCTTTTTTTATGCATATTCCTTGTCATTTGGTCATCCTCGTCTATGTCACTCTTACTATGTAATAGTTGGCTCTGTTTAGAATGTCTTTCTTTTCTGGATCACGAGAGTCTGAGCGCCGCAGATGGGTGCGTTTTGGTGGTGTAGCAATACTTCTTATGAACTATCATGTCTTGTTGTTTATGTTAGTAGTAGTCACTAGTCAGTGTTTGAATGTTGTATATATCATTGTTTCGAACTATTTATTGTCTCGAACTACTGGTGGGCTAAATGAGGGCATCACCATTCTCTAGTGTTCATAGTGTATCTCCTTTTTTCAAGTTCTATAATTTGAGCTCAGTGTCTTTTCGATGATGTACACTTGTTTGGGCCAGTGAGGTATCGTTGAATATGGGCCGAGTAGTAGCGCAATGCTAAACAGGTCAATTATGACTCTCGGGTCGGGCTCTCAAAAGATCCTAAAAAAGGATGGGATCTCCAAAAAAATAAAGAATAAGGACTCTTAGACCGACATGTGGGCGCCACCGGTGTTTTCGTGCGCTTGCGCGCCGAGAACATATTGGCGCGTGTTCGAAATTCAAGCTACATTTTCATCCCCATCTCCGGCCCCTCGCCCACCTCTGGAATCACGATTCCTGCTCCGATTCCCCCAAATCCCCTTCCTGTACTCCCTGTACTCAAGCTCACTATCATGTCGCCGGTCAACGAGGATCTCCGATCCGGAGATCCTGAGGTCCGTCCTGCCTTCGGTCACTGCATGCTGTCGCTCAATAGTGGCATGGCGGCGCTTGACGACCAGTTTGCCGGCAAAGTGCTGATGGTAACCATCAACGGCGACCGGCCTCCCCTCTCGCTGGACAACCTTGTCAAAGCTCTTGGCATTGCACACGGCATCCAAATAAGTGACTTGCTCATCGAAGTCTGTCCACCACCGGCTGATTTCTTCATCAGGTTCTAGACAACTTTCAACTGCAGTTGTGTGTTCGAATCTTCCTGGCGTTTGTTCTGCGATGGCGCGCTAGTGAGCTTTTGTAATGCCCCGGATGTAATACTTTCCCTTTTGGGTATATAATAAATCTCCGGCTTCATCTATTTCCTTTTCGGGTTCTTAGTCTTTCGGGCTTTCGTCGTTTTGTTGTGTGAGTGTGTGGCATTCATTCATATCATGTAGACATGTGCATTGCATTGCTTTTGTGTAGTGGGTTGCATCCGGTTCGTGGCATTCCTTCCCGTTGTCCGTTTCGTGTTCCGGAGCTTCCTCGCGTGTCCGTGACGTCCCGTAGGCCTACTTTGTTGTTCGGGCGTTTTTCGTTACCGGTGTGCCGCGAGGTTGTGTTGTGTGTTGTTGTTTTGTTGTGTGCAACCCGCCTCTCAAATCTCGTCTCGTTTGGACTCCGTTGACTTTTCCCTCCGTTGTCCGTGGGGGTCCGAAGTGCCCTTACTTCGTGTCCCGGAAATACCCCTACTGTTTTCTTTTATCTCCGTCTAGTCCTTTTAAATCATCCCCGCGATCGGATCCGTTGGATCACGATCGGAGGGCTCCTAAACACCCCTATCTCCAAACCCTAGTCTAAAACTGCTACTTATAGACCCCTAGTCTATTTGGCATGTCCCCTTCTTCTTCCTCCTCTCTCCCCTCTTTTATTTTTTTTTCCATTTTACTCCAGATCCGAAAATCTTCTCAGATCCCCAAATTTTTCTCCGCCGTCGCGCTAGGGATCACCTCGATCCATTCGACCGCCAGGTCAACGACCGCTCGAGCCGCCGCTCGCTCAGTTCGATCGCACCGACAGCGCCAGTGGACCACATCGCCCGCGGACGACCGCTCCCCTCGTCAACCAGATCGCGCCCCAGGCCCGATCGCCTTCGCCCCGCGCCCTGGGCCGTACTCCAGCCGCCTTCGTCGCCCGCTACGCGTGGGCCAGGAGCCGCTTCCTCGACCGCCGCCGGGCCCGATCGTCATCGCTCCGGAGCGGGGACCAGATCGTCGCGGCCCATCGCGCCTCGCCTCCAGCCTTCACCGCGCCGGCTCGGCCTCTCCCGCGAGCTGGGCCAGCCGCGCCAGGCCAGGCCACCGGGCCGCTGCCTCCCTCCGGCCCGAAGCCTCCCGCGCTGCTCCAGGTCCCCGCGCGGCCGGGCCAGCCAGGCACTCCGGCCCAAGTCGCCGCCGCCTTCAGCCGCACCAGATCTGGGCCGCCGCCGTACTGTTCAGCCCGTTACTGTTCATCCTCAGATCCAGATCCCTGAGGTTGTTTTTTTTTCCTAAGTCCTTTTGTTCCTGTTCTGAAATGCCAAGTTTGACCTGCTCTAACTTTTTACCTGCTGCTCCGTTTTGCGCGTGTAGCATGTCCAGACGTTCGTGGAGTTGTCCTCTACGTTTTACCTGTTGTAGTCATGCATGTTAGATGTCATATTGACACTTGTTTTGCTGTTGCAAGAGTGCATCTTGTTATAAACTGCTGTTATGTGTTATTTTCATGCCACCTTTGACATGTGATATCTTTTAGCTCGTTTGTCCAAACGATGCAAATGACATGTCCACGTGTTCGTCTTGCCACGAACTACGTGTTGTGTGTGATAGGTTGCATGGTAGATTTATTGTTTCCTTGTTATCTTTGTTGCAAAGTGCCATGTTCACATGTTGTGTTTTCACTTGTTATGAAATGCCATCTTGTTGAGCTCGTTGTAATCGGTGTGTTCACCACAATGATGCATGCTTGTGTGTTTCGGGATCACCTTCATATGTATTTTGATGAGGTGCTTACCCTTTGCCATGTTTAGTTTCGAGGTGTCTTAAACATGCTCTTTTGTGTGCTATGATAATGTTGCTGTTTTAGGACTTAGTGAAATTTCACTAAGTCTGAAATCTGTAACGTTCCGATGCCATGTTCGTGTGATGTTGTAGGACAAAGCATGATAGTTTTGGGGTGGATTTTGATTGTTCCTTGAAGTATATATTGTTGTATTTCCATCCATGTCCTCACATGTCCATTTGAGTGGCTGTAGCATGTTTATCTTTTGCTCCAAACTTTCAATAAAGTTCTGCTGCCAGAATTTTATTTCAAAGTTCAATATGTCCAAGATCATTGCTATTGATCCGTGACTCCGTTTGGGGTGCACTTTGGACCTAGTTGCTGTACATTATATCTAGTTTGTGTTCAAGTCCTTTGCCATGCTTTTTGGGTGCTGTAGATTAATTATTTTGAGCTCCCAAGATGCTATGTTGCTGTAATTTGCAGTTTTCGCTCAAATCTTGTTTCGGGCATAACTTTTAGCCCGTAACTCCGATTTCAGCGAATCTTATATCAAACTTGGGTGATTTTCTGTGTAGATTAATAATATCAGGTTGTTATCTTGTTTTGAGGTGTTTTGCTTGAGTGATGTTTTACGTGCTCCTTGTGCATCTTTAGTGCATCCATCATGCATTCATGTTTTTCGAGTGCGCATTGCATCGTGTTGATTGGTGCTTGGTGTGTTTGTCTTGTTTAGAGCCGGAAGTTGAGCACGAGTTTTCCAACGAGGTTGAGCACGAGGTTTCCAACGAGTTTGAGCACGAGGACCCTTCTTTCGATCCGAACGTCTTCTCTTCAGGCAAGATGACCGAACCCCGATAACATTACTATCTTTGCCTATTGCTAGTAGTCTCGATCTATAGTTTTGCCTCGATGCCCATGTTCTTCTTGTCAGCCTCCTACTTGTAACCAATTGCCATGTTTAACCACCCTACCTATGCAAACCGTTGCTTGGCTATGTACGCTTCGCTCAGCCCTTCTTATAGCGTTGCTAGTTGCAGGTGAAGTGAAGATGCTTGCTCCATGTTGAAGTTTGGTTGGGTTATATCACACTATATAAAATGCTTAAATCGAAATCAAATATATATTGGCAAGGGTGGAAGGCTAAGCCTTTTGCTTGGTGTTTTGTTCCACTCATGCCGTTAGGATCCGTATAAGCCGGTTTTATGTTCCTTGATTATGCGTTCCTAACACGGTTGGGGTGTATGGGACCCCCTCGATAAACCGCTAAGTGCTAAGTCTTTTCCAGCAAGTCCCAACATTGGTACTATTTGCCTAATAACAAACTAAACATGCATAGGGAGTAATTAACCCTCTTTCTTAATCAACAACCCCGGGCCAGTGCTCCACATGAGTGTTGGTCCGAAACGAGCAGACTGCGGGGCCGCCTCGGGGCAACCTGAGGTATCTGGCATACACCTGTAGGATGACTCATCCGGTCGTGTCCTAAGACCTAGATACGCGCGGCTACGATCAGGGTGTCGACACGCCGGGAGGATTTGCTGGATTAGCCTTACCTTAGCTCGGTATATCTTGAGCACGGGATTCCGAGGATACTCGGGTCTTCCCACTTTGGAGTTGCGACTCCGCGGATCGTGGGCTTGTAATGGGTCAAGTTGGAACACCCCTGCAGGGTTTGAACTTTCGAAAGCCGTGCCCGCGGTTATGTGGCAGATGGGAGCTTGTTAATTCCGGTTGTAGATAACTTGACACAATGATGCTAATACACTACCAGCGTGTGTTCCGTGACTGTCAATTTCCGAATAGGGATTCGGGAGTTGAACACGGAGGGGTTATGTTTGTGAGCTTGTAGCTAGGATCACTTTGTGATCACTTCTCGCGATGCCTTCTCTTCTCGCTCTCACTTGCGTAAGCTAGATGCTAGTTGCTGCTGCAGACTTGCTCTTTCTTCAGCCTTTTCCCTCACCTAAAGGCTTTGATAGTTCTGTTACCCGGGAACGGGATTGCTGAGTCCTCTGTGGCTCACAGTTACTTCACACACCAGATGCAGGTCCAGCTGTGAGCTATCCAGGTGATGGCACCGAGCTAGACTGGGAGTACGATGAGGAGCGTAGTCGGTACTACGTGCGCTACCCGGACGATCAGTAGTGGAGTCTCTTACTAGGATTCGATCCGCCTGTGGTTGTTTTATCTGAGTTTGGTACTTTGACATTTGGCTTTTGCCCTTAGAGGGTTGTAGTGATCTTATTGTATGATGTTTGAGACTTGTACTGTTATTCTGTGACGTGGCGATTGTAAGCCAACTATTTTTCAGTTTACTATCCCTCTTTTACATGAGTTGTGCAAAGATTACCAAACTTGAGATCATTCTAGGATGGACTTATGCCTTTAAGTCGTGCCTCGACACGTAGGAGGTATAATTCCATCCTGGGCATTACAGCTTTGATCGGTGGCACCCAGGATGGGGCTCGGTGCCCTCTGAGCTTGAGTTTTTAACAAAGCTTACCTTCCACGGCATGCCTCGATGTGCTTGGAACAGCGAGTCCACGAATGAGCTTATCAACGACCTTGGAGGTGAGCTCGTAAGTATGTTGGTTCCTCCAGACAGCTGGGCTCTGACGGTTATGGCATGGATGAAGGAGCCGTCCACCATACCGAAGGTGATTGGTGTTGAGATACCGGTGAAGGAACCGGGGTTGTACTATTCGTCGCCACCAAGGCCACCGCGGACCACGTTAGGGATGTACATGTATCGAGTGTTCGTGCATGTCGAAGAAGTGGTCAATCCATCAATCGAAGTCCTGTCGCCGCCGCTGGTGCCAGGGTTCGTCGACGATGTCCATTACAGGAGTCAACGTCAAACTTTCCCCGTGTTGCTCGAAACAATGGATGGCACAAGGCCTACTCCATCATGCGGCGGAGGCCACTGCTTCTTTGGGAGAAGAGGCAGGGCTAGCTGCCTGGATGTGCTCTAATTTGAGGTAACAACTGAATCTTCTCAGATACTAGTTAAATCCGAGCTATGGGTGTGAAGCACTGATGTGCGAGTACATTTGATTGTGACCTGCTCTAATTTTGTACCTGAACGTTTTTTTAGAAAGGGATGTACGTCAACTTAATGTGCTAGCAGAACTTATTGTGTTGTCTGTCTGTTTTCTTTGCACAGCATTCAAAATATTTCCCTGTCATTGATAAAGACGATGAACCGTTATGTACACGTTCGTTGGTTTCAACATAGCTCTACCCGTAGCGATCCACTGTTTCCATCCTGATTGTGCCGCCTGCGTGAAATTTTTGTATGCAAGTTCAGTGTGCTATGATGTTCTATATGATTGTGTCAACTATATAAGTTTTTACTGAGCATCAACAATGCATATGGCTGAATGATGTATTTACGAGCATCGACCGATGGGTCTCTCTCTCTCACACACACACACACACCACACACGCACACACGCACAAGTGGGACCCGTTGAATTATTTCTTTGCTCGTGACAGCTTTTAATTAGGTTCCACTGTAATCTAACTTTTTTCTTAAGTTATTAATTGAGCTCAGTGACTTCAAGAAGTTGTACAGAAGCCTTGTTTGGGCCTTTCCGATGTCGCTAAATATGGGCTGAGTAGCCATGTTAGGTTGTACTATACTACACAGGCCTTTTTTCAACATCAGCAATGCAACTGGGCCGACAGTTGTACACAATATCCGGGTCAACTTGTTATTCTCCGCCCCGCTGGGCTGCAAACTTTCCTAGGAGGTATGCATTAGGCTTAACAAGAAAATGGACTTTAAGAAATAATAAATGGGATGTAATTATAATAATTGGGCAGTAACTATAAAAAAATGCACCAAACGCGTAATTAGTTTAAAAATATATTATTTTCGGAATTTGAAATTTGAAATTTCATTACTTGTTGCGCGCGCAATATTTCGTTGGATTTTAACGTAATACAACTTTATTTTGAAATTATATTTAATCTGACTAGAAATTTCAGATAAAAATATTTCGGATCCCATAAAAATGTGGGAATTTTTTTTGAATTCTGTTTTGAGCTGTTGGTTGAAATTATTAATCGTTGTCCTAGCTAGAAAATGGGTTGTACTTTTAACAAACTGTAAATGGGTTGTTGTAAATTCCGTTAGAATTAAAAAATGGGTTGTACATTCTTACAAATCGCAAATGGGCTATATGTTCTTTGCCACACACTTGTGGGCCTTCTAAGTTGACGCGTCCCCTAAAAAAACTAAGTTGACGCGTATGCAAGGCTTTGTCAACAACACACGGTTCTGGCAGCTGTGGCCGTTGGATGTCCATCCAACGGATGTCGTGCTTCTTCTTCAATCACGGATATTCTTGCTTCAGACGCCCAAAAAATGATTCCCCCCCCCCCCCTGACATTTGGGGCGCACCGTTTCAGAGGCTGACATGTTGGCCTACTAAGTTGACGCGTACCAAGGGCTTTGTCAACTTAGTCAATATAAACAATTCTAGTTGCAGTGACCGTACGATTTCCATCCAACGGCCGTAGTGCTTCTTCAACCTCTGGTCTTCTTGCTCCAACCGCCCAAAGCAGCGCCGGTCGTGCCACGTGCTCCTGCCTCCCGTGGACGGCAGTGATGCCGCGGAGGCCTCACCGCCCCTACTACTCCCACCGCTGGCAAGGCCATCCCTCTACTCACCCACACCCCCTGTTATTCCGCGGTAACGGCAGCCTCACACCGCAGCCGAACCAGTGAACCCTCGTACTCCTCTCCGCGCGGGCTTCCACTACCGCGTCTTCCTTGGCTCCGCATCGTCCCCTTCCTAGGCCTCACCATCGTCCACCGCGCTGGTGCTCTCGGCGCGGCGTGGCCAACGTGGTCAAGGAACGGCTTCCATCGGACGTGGACTGTACGTGGAGAGGCTGACAGCTGGGTCCACGATGGCAGCAAGGAAGTGCCTCCTTATTACACGGAAAATAATGATTCCTCCACCTGACAGCAGGGACCCATCGGACAGGTCACCGTATTTCGCGAAAATACGGTTTCCCCCCTGACTGCTGGAACCCACCGGACGGGCCACCGTATTGCGCAAAAAAAAGTTCCCCCCGCTGTCAGCTCGGACCCACCGGAAGCGCCTCCTTATTACGCACAAAAAATGAATACTCCCCCTACTGGTTGGGACCCACCTTGGTGGGAGGCTGACTTGTGGGCCTACTAAGTTGATGGGGACGGAGTGCTTTGTCAACTTAGTCAATATGAACGATTCTAGCTCGAGTGACTATACGATGTCCATCCAACGGCCGTAGTGCTTCTTCAACCTCTGGTGTTGTTGCTCGAGCCGCCCAAAGCAGCGCCGGTCGTGACGCATGCTCCTGCCTCCCGTGGCCGGCTGTGCTGCCGCGGAGGCCAAAACGCCCCCTACTATTCCCACTGCTGGCCAGGCCATCCCTCTACTCACCCACACCCCATGTTATTCTGCGGTGACGGCAGCCTCACACCGCAGCAAACCAGTGAACCCTCGTACTCCTCTACGCGTGGGCATCCACTGCCGCGTCTTCCCCTTCCTAGGCTCGCTGTCGTCCACCGCCCTGGTGCTCTCGGCGCGGCATGGTCAATGTGGTCAAGGAACGGCTTCCATCGGATGTGGACTGTACGTGGAGAGGCTGATAGCTGGGTCCACGGCCGCAGCAAGGAAGTGCCTCCTTATTATGCGCAAAATAATTATTCCTCCACCTGACAGCGGGGACCCACCGGACGGGCCACCGTAATCACGAAAAAATGTTTCCTCCTGACTGCTGGGACCCACCAGCTACATCTTCACACGCAAGGAAGTGCGTCCGGGCAGAAAAATGATTCGCCCCCCTGACTGCTGGGACCCACCAGCTACATCTTTGCACGCAAGGAAGTGCCTGACAGTCGGGACCCACCTGGTCGAAATGTACGTAGCATTATCATTCTAGTCGCGAACGTGTACGTAAATACTGGTCGATGTAGAGGCGTGCACGTGTCGTAGTAGAGGCGCGCACGTAGCATGTACACGTACATACAGCGGCCAGGGTGCAAGAAAGTAAATACGGCCACGTATGTACATACGGGCGGGGTCTCGAACGCCTACTCGCGCGTACGTACGGGCAGGGCTCGTGTACATGGCTGGGTCAGAACGGAGAAACATCATCGTCGTCGTGTTCATGGGGAGCCAACTGGCTGGGTCGGAACGGAATGCGTCATCGTGTTCATCCGGAGGGCTTGGACGAAACAGCCGATGGGAACGAGGCATGCGTACCGTAGAACGGAGAAAACGGCCTTGTGTTCGACCGACCACGTTCAAAACGGGATCCTGTTCATCGGGAGGGGTCTGGCGTACCGCAAAAAGGAGGAAACAAACCTCCTATGGTCGAAACGAGGGTCCTGTTTATCGGGGGTGTGGCGTACCGCAAAATGGAGGAAACGGACTTGTGTTGGAGCGCAACGGTCGAAACGGGGGTCATGTTCATCGGGAGGGGTGTGGCGTACCGCAAAACAGGACTCCACGGGATAATGTTCATCTCCACCGTCGACCCCCTCCAGCCACCACGGGCTACTGTTCATCCACCGTCGACCTCCTCCA
>LR738715.1:144085419-144117510 GCA_902687465.1 Secale cereale
CCCCAGCAACGATCACTGTTCATGCAGAGGCAGCATAGATTGGCTTCAGTTAGCAGCAGTAGCGAAGGAATGGCTTGATCGGGTTTAGTTAACAGCCATCGATCGATCGCTCGGGTTCAGTAACGTGTAGCCTATAGTGCAATCGCTCAGGTACAGTTAGAGCCCAACGCCTCGCACCCATGCGCGTGCGTGTACGAGAGAAACGTGCATCGCTCGGCCCCGACCACCCACCGTAACCGGGAACACCCCGATATTTTTCTCGCCCTCGCTTCAACCATGGTTTTTTCCATCATGGATGGCCCAAAGAATGTCATGCAGCTGCGTCTCCGACCCGCCCAGGATGAAAAGCCCATTTTATGTCATGTTTTTTTGTCATAGAATTAGGACCCCACCACATCTATGATGATACCGGGTTTTGTCACAATTATCGTCATAGAAGTGTCATAAGTATGACAGAAAAAAATCGTTCGGCCCAAAATGTCACGCATGTGTCTTTTTTTTGTAGTGCAAGTGCGAGTTGTTGTTTTATGCATGTTTTTTACATCGCAGGAAATCAATATCAAATGGAGCCCAAACACCACGAAACTTTTCAGAGAATTTTAATGGGCCAGAAGACATTTGATGGGCTAGAGCTGCACTTGGGGGTGCCCCGAGGGGGGCACAACCCACCAGGGCATGCCAACCCCCCCTGGCACGCCAGGTGGGTTGTGCCCACGTCGGTGGCCTCCTGCACCGCCTCTTTGCTCTATAAAATAATCAGATATTCCAGAACCCTAGGGGTGTCGACGAAATATTCATCCAGCCGCCGCAGAGTCTAGAACCACCAGATCCAATCTAGACACCGTCTCGGATGGGGTTCACCACCTCCATTGGTGCCTCTACGATGATGCGTGAGCAGTTCTTTGTAGACCTACGGGTCCGTAGTTTGTAGCTAGATGGCTTCCTCTCTCTCTCTCTCTCTCTTGATTATCAATACAATGGTCTCTTGGAGATCCACATGATGTAACTCTTTTTGCGGTGTGTTTGTTGGGATCCGATGAACTTTGAGTTCATGATCAGATCTATCTTTTTATATCCATGATAGTATTTGAGTTTCTTTGATCTTTTTTATGAATGATTGCTGATAGCCTCGTATTTCTTCTCCGATATTTGGGTTTTGTTTGGCCAACTTTATCTATTTATCTTGCAATGGGAAGAGGTGCTTTGTAGTGAGTTCGATCTTACGGTGCTTGATCCCAGTGACAGAAGGGAACCGACACGTATGTATCATTGCTACTAAGGATAAAACGACGAGATCCATATCTAACGCCATAGATAAACGGGTCTTCTCTACATCATGTCATCGTTCTTAATGCATTACTCTATTTTTCCATGAACTTAATACACTAGATGCATGCTGGATAGCGGTCGATGTGTGGAGTAATAGTAGTAGATGCAGACAGGAGTCGGTCTACTAATCTTGGACGTGATGCTTATATAATGATCATTGCCTGGATATTGTCATAATTATTTGAAGTTCTATCAATTTCCCAACAGTAATTGTTTTCCCACCATTTGTTATTTTTCTCGAGAGAAGCCACTAGTGAAATCTATGGCCCCCGGGTCTCTTCCTCATATATTTGCCTTTGCAGTCTATTTTTCCTTTGCTTTTATTTTCAGATCTATTAAACCAAAAACCCAAAAATACCTTGCTACAATTTGTCTTATGTATCAACCAATCTACCAACATTTATATCTCTCTCACGTCTGTTACCCGAAAGGGATTGACAACCCCTTTTACACGTAGGGTTGCGAGAAGTTGTTATTTGTGTGCAGGTGATATTTACGTTGTGTTGATTGGTTCTCCTACTGGTTCGATGACCTTGGTCTCATAACTAAGGGAAATACCTACCGCTGCTATGCTGCATCATCCCTTCCTCTTTGGGGAAATACTGATGTAGCTTTAAGCGACATCAAAAGGAATTTCTAGCGCCGTTGCCGGGGAGCACCTTCAACATATACCAGGTTCCTAATCATAAATCTCATCTCCTCGCAATTTACATTATTTGCCATTTAACTCTCGTTTTCATCTCCCCCACTTCACAAACATTTGTCGTTTTTATTCGCCATCTTTTCCATTTTCGGATTTTCCGGTCGGATCTATCGCCACTTCTGTTCTATTTTACAATTGCTCAAAAAGGACGCAAGAGAACACTAAGTTGTGTGATTTTTCCAATACCAACAACAATGATTTTATTGGCACTTTGATTGCTCCTCCCGCCACTAGTGCGGAGACTTTTGATATTAATACTGCTTTGTTGAATCTTATCATGAAAGATCAATTTTCCAGCACTCCTAATGAGGATGTCGCGTCTCATCTCAATACCTTCGTGGAATTATGCGATATGCAAAAGAAAAGAGATGTGGACAATGATATTGTGAAATTGAAATTATTCCCGTTTTCTTTGCGAGATCATGCAAAATTTTGGTTTTCTTCTTTACCTCGCAATAGCATGGATTCTTGGAACAAATGCAAAGATGCTTTTATTACTAAATATTTTTTGCCCGCAAAAATTGTATCCCTTAGAACCCAGATCATGAATTTCAAGCAACTTGAACATGAGCATGTTGCACAATCTTGCGAAAGGATGAAAATGATGCTAAGGAATTACCCAACTCATGGGTTAAATCTTTGGATGATCATACAATTTTTTTATGCAGGGTTGAATTTTCTTTCTCGAAATCTTTTGGATTCCGCTATTGGTGGTACTTTTATGGAAAATATTTTGGGTGAAGCCACCAAATTGCTTGATATAATATGACGAATTATTTGCAATGGCATACCGAAAGGATGTCGACAAGCAGAAAGATTAATGCGGTTGAGATTAATTCTTTGAATGAAAAGGTTGATGCTCTCATGAAAATGGTTGCTAGTAAAAGTGCTCCTATTGATCATAATGATATGCCTTTGTCTACCTTGATTGAGCAAACTAGTGATGCAATAGATGTGAACTTTATCTCTAGAAATAATTTTAACAACAATGCTTATAGAGGTTTAATCCTAGGCCTTTTCCTAGTAATTCCTCTAATAATTATGGAAATTCCTATGGAAATCAATCTTACAATAATAATAGGAATACCTCTGATCTAGAGAATAATATTAAAGAATTTATCAATACTCAAAAAGTTTTCAACGCTTCCATAGAAGAAAAATTGAATAAGGTTGATGATATGTCTAGGAGTGTTGATAGGATTTCTTATGATGTGGAAATCTCAATTTTAAATTTTTTTCCTAAAGTTGAAGAATCAATTAAAGCTCTTTATGTTTCTATGGATGAAAGTAAGAAAAGAACCGCCATGCTTAGAGCTAAACGAGAATTTTTAGAAAAGGCATTTTCTAGTGATTGCTTTCATAAAAATGATGAAGACATTAAAATGATTAGTGTTTCTTCCATTGATTCTTTGTTTAGTAAACTTCAACTTAATGATAAAGGGACTAAAGAAGAGTCGACTTTAGGTAGAAGGCGTCCCAATATTTCGGAGGGTGAAAATCTTGTTGAGAAAATTGATAAAAGTGGGTTTGGAGAGGTCAAGACTTTAGCTTGCCCACTATCTTGGATTACGAAGACTTTAATTATGATAGTTGTTCCTTGATTGATTGCATTTCTTTGTTGCAATCCATGATTAATTCACCCCATGCCTATGAACAAAATAAAGCTTTTACTAAACATATTTTTGATGTTATGATAAAACCTTTAGATGATAAGTTGGAATTATAGATATCAATTCCTAGAAAGTTGCAAGATGAATGGGAACCTTCCATGAAAATCCAAATTGAAAATTATCAGTATTTTGCTTTGTGTGATTTGGGTGCCAGTGTTTCCACTATTCTGAAATCTCTTTGCGATGTTCTTGGTCTTACCAATATTGAAGATTGCTCTCTTTATTTGCATTTGTCCGATTCCACTATTAAAAAGCCTTTGGGAAGGGTCAATGATGTTCTTATTCTTGCAAATAGGAACTATGTACCCATAGACTTTATTGTTCTTGATATCGATTGCAATCCATCTTGCCCTAATATACTTGGCAGACCATTTTTGCGTACTATTGGCGCGGTGATTGACATAAAAGAAGGGAATATTAAATTCCAATTTCCCTTATGAAAGGGCATGGAACACTTCCCTAGAACCAAGATCGAATTGCCTGATGAATCTATAATGAGAGCATCTTATGGAACATCTAACAAGGATGACAATACTTGAAATCTTGGTATTATACCTAGCTAAGGGCGTAAAACGATAGCGCTTGTTGGGAGGCAACCCAACTTGTATCGTTTTGATTTTTGATTTCCTCTATGTTTTCAATAAAAAACATTTTAATATCTATATTGAGATGTGTTTTTGTGGTGTGAATAAAGGTTTGTGCCAAGCAAAGTCTTAGGAACACATTGGGTGTTAGTAGATTTGATCTTGCTGAAAAAACAGAAACTTTTGCGCTCACGAGAAACATTCCCATTTTTAACATAAAAGTGCTTTTTAGTTGATTCTTTTTACAGAATATTAATATACAAATTTCCCATGTGACCCTATTTTTTCAAGATTTTTATACCAGAAGTTTTCGAAACTTCCAGATTACTACAGACTGTTCTGTTTTTGACAGATTCTATTTTTTTTGTGGTGTGCTTATTTTGATGGCTCTATGGTTTACTTTGATGAGTTTTTGCCATAGAAAAGTTGGAATACAATAGATATAATACAAAAACAAAATATGAATTGGTTTTATATAGTACTTATAGTAGTTATTTGCTTTCTTACAGTAACGGATCTCACGAAGGTTTTGTTGAGTTTTGTGTGATTGAAGTTTTCAAGTTTTGAGTTATCTTACCATGGATGAAGGAAGGATGTAAGAGCCTAAGCTTGGGGATTCCCCGGCATCCCAGGCTATTATCCAAAAATGAGCAACCAACTAAGCTTGGGGATGCCCCTGAGTGGCATCCCCGCTTTCTTCCAACAACTATCGGTATTTCCCTTGAAACTATATTTTTATTCATCACATGGTATGTGTTTTTCTTGTAGCGTCTTGTATGATATGAGTATTTTCTTGTATTGTTTTGCTTTTTAAGTCATCAATCCTTGTTGTACACACCTATTTGAGAGAGCCACAATTATGTCATGACTTGCTAGATTTGCTCTCTATGCTTCACCTAAATTTTTATGAGCAATGGACTTGCTCTAGTGCTTCACTTATATCTTTTTGAGCATGGTATGCTTAGTATTTTTTAATAAATACTCTCTTGCTTCACTTAGATTTATTTGAGAGTTAGTAAACTTTTAAAGAAATTCTCTCTTGCTTCACTTATATTATTTTGAGAGAATGAATAAAAATTATGCTCATGATCTTCACTTATATTCGTTCGAGCATATCAAAAGCAACACATGAAAATTAGTCCCAAAGTGATAGATATCCAAGAAGAATATAATAAAAACTTTCATGAAAATCATTGGACAAAATAAACTTGATTCCTTGTAATAGTTTTGAGATATGATGATATGATATGTGAGTTATGTTAATGAGTAATTATGCTTTAGTAATATTAGTGTTAAGGTTTGTGATTCCCTATGCGAGCATGAACGTCAATAATTATGCAATGAATTTATATCCTACTTGTGGTGCATTATTCGGTGTTATTTATGCTCAATGTTCACTTACTAGATTATTCGTTTCATGGTTGGTCGCTTCCCAATCTTTTGCTCGCCTTCATTTTGCACTACGTATGATCTCTACTTGTGCATCCAAAATTCTTTATCTCGGTTTTGCCATATGAGTCCACCATACCTACCTATATGTGGTATTCCCTTGCCATTCTAAGGAAATTTGTATGTGTCATCTCTAATTTTCAAAATAAATTTCCCTTTTGTGTGCCCGTACCGCTCGCGAGGCGGTGATGGGTGGCCAATATTTTCCATGCTAGATGTGTTATTCTCACGATGAGTGTTTATTCACTTGTCATTGCACGAGAGTAAGGCAAAGGTATTAGGGATGCCTAGTCCCGAAATGAAAAACAAATTTACTTTATGTTGTCAAACAATAAATTCCTTAGAAAGTGTTGGTATGGAAGGCAACCGTGGATTTGGCTAGCCATGGCTTATGAAAGTTTGGTGGAAAAGGAATAAACTTTATTTTCTGTTTGGGAACCACCTATGATATATCTAGCATGGAAAGTGTTGGTAACCTCAAGTCTTTCTCGTTGGTGGGAAAAGTATACCTCCCAAAAAAAATTATCTCTCAATTTAAGCTTTGAGCTCTGGCACCTCTACAAATCCCTACTTCCCTCTGCGAAGGGCCTTTCTTTTACTTATGCAATTTTTATTTTTGAATTTGAGTCTCCATCGTCTCTTACAAGCACCAACTAGGAAACACTATGATCGTACTTGAGGATTGGATGTAACTAATATGCGAGTGTGTTTCATGAACGGATCAATGTTTGAGCATAATGGGCTAGGGATAGCTTATTTTAGCATTGATATTTTGAAAGGCATGATTGCTTGTTGATATGCTTGAGTATCTAAATTATTATGTCAAAACTAGACTATTGCTTTGAACCATATAAAAGTCCAAATGTCCATGCTATGAAGAAAAGAATATGATATGACATGATAGGCAGCATTCCACGTCAAAAATTCTGTTCTAATCACTTACCTACTCGAGGACGAGCAGGAGTTAAGCTTGGGGATGTTGATACGTCTCCAACCTATCTATATTTTTTTATTGTTCCATGCTGTTATATTATCATTCTTGGATGTTGTACAGTCATTTTATATAATTTTTTGGTACTAACCTATTGGCATAGTGCCAAGTGCCAGTTGTTGTTCTGTATGTTTTTAACATCGCGGGAAATAAATATCAAATGGAGCCCAAACACCGCGAAACTTTTCGGAGAATTTTTATGGGCCCGAAGACACCTGACGGGCCAGATCTACACCTGGGGGTGCCCCGGGGGGGGGCACAACCCACAAGGGCGTGCCAGGCCCCCCTAGCGCGCCCAGGTGGGTTGTGCCCACCTCGGTGGCCTCCCGCACCGCCTCTTTGCTCTATAAATACTCAGATATTCTAGAAACCCTAGGGGAGTCGACGAAATATTCATCCAGCCGCCGCAGAGTCTAGAACCACTAGATCTAATCTAAACACCATCTCGGATGGGGTTCACCACCTTCGTTGGTGCCTCTACGATGATGCATGAGTAGTTCTTTGTAGACCTACGGGTCCGTAGTTAGTAGCTAGATGGCTTCCTCTCTCTCTCTTGATTACCAATACAATGGTCTCTTGGAGATCCATATGATGTAACTCTTTTTGTGGTGTGTTTGTTGGGATCCGATGAACTTTGAGTTTCTGATCAGATCTATCTTTTTATATCCATGAAAGTATTTGAGTTTCTTTGATCTCTTTTATGCATGATTGCTTATAGCCTCGTATTTCTTCTCCGATATTTGGGTTTTGTTTGGCCAACTTGATCTATTTATCTTGCAATGGGAAGTGGTGCTTGATACGTCTCCAACGTATCTATAATTTATGAAGTATTCATGCCATGTTTAAAACAATTTTATATGGTTTTGTTATGATTTGCATGGAACTAACCCGGACTGACGCTGTTTTCAGCAGAACTACCGTGGTGTTGTTTTTTGTGCAGAAATGAAAGTTCTCCAAATGAGCTGAAACTATTTGACGATTGTTTTTGGAACAAAAGAGGCCCCCGAAGCTTCGTGGAAGGACCAGAAGGTAAAGGAGTAGGCCACAAGACACTGGGGCGCGCCTGGGCCCTTGCCCGTGCCCCGGTGGGCTGTGCTCACGTCGAGGCCCATTCGGACGTGAGACCGACGCCAAAAAATTCTATAAATAGAGAAACCATCAGAAATAACCCTAGATCAGAAGTTCCGCCGCCGTAGGCCTCTGTAGCCACCGAAAATAAATCTAGAGCCTTTCCGGTACTCTGCCGGAGGGGGAGATCATCATCGGAGGCCATCTTCACCATCCCGGCGGCCACCATGATGAGGAGGGAGTAGTCCACCCTCGGGGCTGAGGGTTTGTACCAGTAGCTATGTGTTTAATCTCTCTCTCTCTCTCATGTTCTTGAGATGCACAATCTTGATGTATTGTGGGCTTTGTTAATATAGTCAAATCATATGGTGTTTTCCCCTCTCTATCTTGTAATGGATTGAGTTTTCCCTTTGAGATTTCTTTTGATTGAATACTTTTATGGATTTGAGGACACTTTATATATGTCTTGCAATTGAATACTCATGGTGACAATGGGGTATCATATTGATCCACTTGATATATGTTTTGGCACTAAACTTGCAGATTCCCACGGTGATATTGGGGTAATCTATGCATAGGGGTTGATGCACGTTCCTGTCTTTGTTTCTCCGGTAGAAATCTTGGGGCACTCTTTGAATATGTTTTGGTGTTATCTTAGTACGAACCCTTGATAGATCGATCGGGAAGGATAACTTTGTGTTATCTTAGTACGAACTCTTGAAAAATCGATTGGAAAAGATAACCTTGTGTTATTCTAGTACGAACTCTTGGATAGATCGATCGGTAAGGGTAACTTTATGTTACTTTAGTACGAACTCTTGGAAAGATTGATCGGAAAGAATAATTTTGTGGTGATTTCGTAGAGGGGTGGTTATATGATCCAATTATATTAGCATTGTTGAGATATTGCACTAGCAAAAGTACGGACCCTAGGCCTTGTTTTCCATCATTGCAATAGTGTTTGTGCTCACTTTTGTTACTTGCTACCTTGCTGTTTTTATTGTTTGCACTACAAAAATCAATATCTACTATCAATATTACACTTGTATCACCATCTCTTTGCCGAACTAGTGCACCTATAAAATTTCCCATTGTATTTTGTGTGTTGGGGACACAAAAGACTTTTTATTATTTGGTTGCAGGATTTTTGGAGAGAGACCATCTTCATCCTACACCTCCTACGGATTGATAAACCTTAGGTCATCCACTTGAGGGAAAATTGCTACTAACCTACAAAACTCTGCGCCTGGAGGCCCAACACGTGTCTTCAAGAATAAGGTTGCGTAGTAGACATCAACCTCTTTTCTGGCGCTGTCGTGGTTTTGTCACGGCAGATCTCCTAGGGTAAGGACTTAGTCGCGAGGCCAACGCGTCTATGTGGTAGCTTGAGAGGGGTTGAGCGGAGTAGAGAGACACAACGCAAGACAAGGATTTAGACAGCTTCGGGCCCCGGGAAACATCATCCGGTAATAGCCCTACATGCTGTTTGAGGCTAGATGTCATTATGACCCTCTTTTGGTGTCGCCGGTAAACCGGCTCTTGTGTCTAGCCCTAGAAATTGTTTCTTCTTGCTTGTCAGAACTTGTCCCTCTTTGGGGAGCCCTGCCCCTCCTTATATATGTTGAAGGGGCGGGTTACATGACTAGTCCTAGTAGGATTAGGATTACTCTATTACAAGGAGTCCAAGTCTTGTTTCCTTTGTAGGAGAATATTCCTTATGTCTTCCTCTTGAACCGGCCCACCATAACATGAAACGGCCTTCTGGGCCTTGGGCCTTATCATCCGTGATCTGCGTGCCGGGTTACCAGTGAATCGCTAAGTGTAAACTGTCTCAAGTAAACCGCCAAGTCTGGCCGGGTTATATTTCTGGCCGGGTTACGCAGCGGGGTATAACCCTGACATTAGCCCCCAGTTTAGCTTGGATTTATTTATGGTAAACTGATCCTGTAAGGTTGTGCTCCGGGTTAAAATATTTTCCTGAATCGGCACCTGATCATCCTTAAATCCTTGTCATTTTCTCCTTCATATGTATCCATGATCTCATAGCAAATCTCCTTAGCAGATATTACCAATGCAAAAATTCCAGGCACTTCTTCTGAAAACTCTGGGTCAATAGACCAGCTTCATAATCAATTTGCTTGCAGAAGATATTTTGTAAATAAAGAATCCATTTGAATCGGCCTTCAATGCTCTGACTTGACAAAAATATTGGTCTTTGAAATATTCAACGGATATCGAGCCGATTTGAATATGTAGAATTTGTCGGTTTATGATTGCCAAAATTGCCGGGTTATAAAAACTGATGATCCCGGGTCATGACTGTTTATAGACGCCGGGTTATTATTGTTGCCAACACCGGGTCACACAATTAATCTTACTAATTTGCCAAAAACTGAGAATTTGAAGATGTTCCTCCTTGATATCCATATTACCTGTAGCCCCCAAGTCTTAAGATGAGAACATAGTGATAGCTTAAGACTTGTTTCCATATAAATGTTACAACCTTGAAGAAATCCAGATTATTCATCCCAGTCATTAGTAAAAACTGAATACTCCAAATTATGTAGCCCCCAAGTGCCGGGTTGTCATGCTTGCAGCAGCCTGGGACTTGTAATTACTTGTTGCTCAAAAAAAACTTCAACCAGTGTAGCCCCCAAGGGCCGGGTCATTATGCAATAATGAGCAGGGACTTTATAAATATGATCATGTAGACTTGAACAACAACGTGTAGCTCCCAAGGGCCGGGTCATTATGTAATAATGAGCAGGGACTTTGTATATACTTCATTGAAAATAACAATATATAATGTAACTCCCATCATTGGGTTTGAACCCACGTCCACAAGGTTAAGAGCTTTGTGCTTTACCAACTGAGCAGTGGACCCTTTAATATAATGGATTAATACTTGTGTACCTTGAATTGTTGACATGAGCAATTGGTAGCCCCCAAGGGCCGGGTCATTACAATGTGATGACTCGGGTCTTCAATAAAGTTGATCAAACAATAACTTTGCATTAGCCCCCAAGTGCCATGGTGCATGCTGGCAGTGACATGGGACTTGCATAATTGTTGTAATATCAATTTGAATAATGTAGCCCCCAAGTGCCGGGTCGTAAGCCTGTGGCGACTCGGGACTATTCCTTCAATTGTAGAATAAATCATTTCCATTGATAATATGATAGCCATTGCGCTAAAGCGAGTTTGAAAACCTTAATCATAATACTGGTTATTGATAACCATAATAAAAATCCAGCCATGTTGGCTATTTGAAGATTTGAATAATATAACCCGGTTTGAAAACCGGTTCCAGTGATATTTGATCACAACCAGGCCGGATTAATAAACACCGGTCATTATTTTATCTCATACTGGCGACTTATAGTCGAAAGCCAGGCCGAGTTAAAACACCGGTCATTATAACTGACCATGTACTAACAACCTGTTTTCTGTGATTAAGTGTATCACAATAAACCTTAAACCGGTAGTCAAAGATAATGATCCAAGGCACAAGTGTTGATGACTCCCTTGATTTTTGTCGGCTCATCATGAAGGCCAATCCGGATTACAATGAACGCCGGTTTAACTGTAAACTAGTACTGGTGTTTAAAACCCAGACTATAACTCTGTAAATACAGATGTAGCGGCAACTTTGTAGTTATCCAGTCTGGAATCAGTGGACTTGGTTGAAAAACGAATGACCTTGAGGATAAAGATTTGAGAAAACATAAAAATGAAAAATAAAGTTTTTGGGCAAATAAGACCATGTAGTCGAGGCTTTTTACGAGCTGCCAGGCTCCAAATTCGAGGCTTTTTATGAGCTGCCAGGCTACTATCATTAACCATTTTAGCAGAGCCTGTTAAGATGATCCGCATTCTTTAACCAAATCATCAATGTCAAATGCTACCAATGTTCAAAATCTCATAAAGATTTTGGCTTGTGTAATCACTTGATGATCGTCAATTTAACGTGACCAAGTTCATTGTCCCGAAGGATTGACTTGTGATACGTTCGAAGGGTCATACCAGGCTTACCTAGACGGCGCGATTTACTTGATGCAGGCAGGTTAATCTGGGGTTTTAGGTGTATACACCGGGCTTCCAAGCCGTGTTCACTACAAGAGTTTTGAACTCGCTGATGAACTTGCATCAGGAGCCCCCAGGTAGCGTGTGAGCATTGCTCGTCGGGGCATATGTTTGAGTTGTGCTGGGCATCAAACCCTCTTTTGCCCCTCATCATCATGTGGAAATTGCCGAAGCAACCAGAGCAGTACTCTTATGATGGTCTTCATATGGCCGCCGATTTAAGAGGCCATGGGAAACTTCCTGCCCGCGGAAGCCCCCATGTGATACTCTTATGAACAAAAAGACGGCTGATACCTCGATTTATCGAGGGCGCCGATTTAAGAGGCCATAGGAACTCCCTTGTATGCAGAAGCCCGCATGTGATACTCTTATGAAAAAGATGGTTGATACACTGGCAGCTTGCAGCGGCGGTTTGTGTGCAACACCCGCAAGGAAGACGAAGGACCGGCGGTTTAAAACGGCACCGTGGCGGTTTAGGGCCCTGCATTAGATGACTTTGCAAGCCGGAGTAATTGCTCTTTTAAAGAAAACGATATATAATATAAAAATATACTTGATGGATTTCACCTGACATCTTTAGGCCAAAAACTATCCACCGCGGAGTTGATTATCACCACGATGAAACTGACATCAACCACGGCTGAGTCGCCCGTAAGACCAGACAGATAATTTGGCCGCAATATTATAGGCTGGTACGGACGGGCAAGTTGTCCTCCATGTTGTAAACCGGTGTGGACGCGTGGAGCGGCCGTCCGTTCATCAGGTAATGTGACACGGAGGAAAGTGTCGCTGTAGAATATTGCCAGTGCGTGTTTTATATCCGCAGTATAACAATGATTTTACCTGTATATGAAAATACCAATAGGGCAGTGTAATGTTGCTCAGAGGAATTAAAATGTCATGATAAAATATATAGAAGGGATAACACCTGATTTGCTCGAACAACAGATGGGTCGGTCGGCGCCGACGGGCTAGCTGCCCTCCTCGTTGTAAGCCGGCGCGGTCGCGAAAGATGGCCACGGCGTGGTAAACCGGTGTGGTAGCGAGAGACAGCCACGGCGTTGTAAACCGGTGCGGTCGCGAGAGACGGCCACGGCGTTGTAAACCGGCGCGGTCGCGAGAGACGGCCACGGCATTGTAAGCCGGTGCGGACGGGCACACCGCCATGAGGGCAGATGAGCGAGTCGTCCGTGGCGTTGTAAGGCGGCGCGGACGGGCGAATCGGCCGAGGCATCGTAAGCCGGCGCGGGAGTCCGTTTAGTAAGGACAACCTCCATCGGTATAATACCACTTTGTAATGAATAATTTTCCTGCAAATAAGATACAGCAGAGCGAGGTATTTTTGCCCGGATGAATTAATATGTATTTTAAAAATAGGATAGATATCACCTGATTCGCCCGGTCAATAGATGAGTCGGCCGCGGCATTGTAAGCCGGCACGTGCGAGCGAGTTAATCGCGGGCGCGGATAGCTGAATTGGGTGCGGCACCGGCGTGTTAATGTAGACCGGACCACGGGAGCGGTGGCGTGCGCACGTTCATTGGCGAGGGAGTCGGCCGCGGTGTTGGAGACCAGCGCACGTGGGTGCGGACAGACGAGTCGGCCGGCGCGTTGATGTAAACCGGACCGCAACACACATGCTCGTGAAGCCGCGCAACACAGCTGAACGTGCATCCGTGGCATACCCTAATGATGATCCGGCTGCCGCTTTTAATAGTCGTCCTGCATAAAAAATATTACATGCGAGAGTAATTGTTGTCGGATGAACTAACATGTATTGATAAAATACATAGGAAAAACAACACCTGGTATTTTTCGTCGGGTCCGAAGTGGCCCAGCACAACGGGCGGACGGAGCGGTCAGTCCGGGGTCAACCGCAGCGGGAGTGGGCAGCGAGCCCCACGGTGGGCGCCAATTGTCGTGGTTTTGTCACGGAAGATGTCCTAGGGTAAGGACATAGTCGCGAGGCCAACACATCTATGTGGTAGCTTGAGAGGGGTTGAGTGGAATCGAGAGACGCAACGCAAGACAAGGATTTAGACATCTTCGGGCCCCGGGAAACATCATCTGGTAATAACCCTACATGTTGTTTGAGGCTAGATCTCATTATGACCCTCTTTTGGTGTCGCCGGTAAACCGGCTCTTGTGTCTAGCCCTAGAAATTGTTTCTTCTTGCTTGTCAGAACTTGTCCCTCTTTGGGGAGCCCTGCCCCTCCTTATATATGTTGAAGGGGTGGGTTACATGACTAGTCCTAGTAGGATTAGGATTACTCTATTACAAGGAGTCCTAGTCTTGTTTCCTTTGTAGGAGAATATTCCTTATGTCTTCCTCTTAAACAGGTCCACCATAACATGAAACGGCATTCTGGGCCTTGGGCCTTGTCATCCGTGATCCGCTTGTCGGGTTACCAGTGAATCGCTAAGTGTAAACTGTCTCAAGTAAACCACCAAGTCCGGTCGGGTTATATTTCTGGCCGGGTTACGCCGCGGGGAATAACCCCGACAGGCGCCGTTGCCGGGGAGGTGAGTGCTTGAAGGTATATCTTTAGATCTTGCAATTGAATCTTTTAGTTTCTTGTTTTATTACTAGTTTGGTTTATAAAACAAAACAAAAAATGGAATTGAGGTTGCATCATATTATTGATCATCTTTATAATATCTTTCTTGAAAATGATGGATCAGAAAATTGTGCTCAATTGTTAGAAGAAGAAGTAAATAAAATGTTTGGCACAAAATATTTGAATGATGAGCATGATTGCAATGTTGTTAGTATGAATTCTTTGAATATCCATGATGCTAATGATATGCAAAGCCATAAGCATGGGGATGCTATATTTGATGAATATGATATTTTTAGTCCCCCAAGTTTTGATGAGAAAATTTGTTATAATGAAAGCATGCCTCCTATTTATGATGATTATATTGATGAAAGTGGATTTGGAGAGGTCATGACTTTATTTAGTGATGAATCCACTACTTTGGAGGATGTTTCAATTGACTATGATAACAAAGTTGCTATATATGATGATTATGGTGATGACGTGTATGCTATATTGAATAATGATAACCATG
Source organism: Secale cereale (assembly GCA_902687465.1). Classification (NCBI taxonomy): domain Eukaryota; kingdom Viridiplantae; phylum Streptophyta; class Magnoliopsida; order Poales; family Poaceae; genus Secale; species Secale cereale. The sequence continues at coordinate 144,100,369 of LR738715.1, forward strand.
AAACTTGTCATCATGATTTTAATTTTCAATCTCATGATAGTTATTTTGTTGAGTTTTCTCCCACCACTATTCATGAGAATAAATTTGCTTATGTGGAGAGTAGCAAAATTTCTATGCTTATGCATAATGAAAAGAGTGATTTATGTGATGTTTATATTGTTGAATTCATTCATGATGCTACTGAAAATTATTATGAGGGAGGAACATATGCTTGTAGGTATTGCAATAATATCACGTTTCCTCTCTATGTGTTGAAAATCTTGAAGTTTTGCATGTTTGGGCTTCCTGTGCTAATTGATTCTTGCTCCCAAAAGTTGTTTGATCACAAAATCCCTATGCATAGGAAGTGGGTTAGACTTAAATGTGCTTGCCATGTGATTCATGATGCTCCCGTTATGTTTCAATTCTTTACTTTTAAGTGAGCATTATTGAAATCATCATGCCTAGCTAAAAGGCATTAAAAAGCGCTTGTTGTGAGACAACCCAACACTTATACCTACTATTTTTGTGTGTTCACATGACTAAGCTACTGTGGCAATCATGTTTTATAGCTTTTGTTTCAATAAAGTGCCAAGCAAAGCCTTAGGATCGTATTGGGTGATAGTAGATTTGATCTTGCTGAAAAACAGAAACTTTTGCGCTCACGAGAAAAAATCTCATTTTTAACAGAAGAGTGCTTTTAAGTTGATTCTTTTTGCAGAAGTTTAATATACAAATTTCTCACGTGGTCATATTTTTTTCAAGATTTTTAGAGTTGCATAAGTAAGGTGAATGTTCATATCATTACAGATTGTTCTATTTTTTACACTATTTTCAATGCATAGTTTGCTTGTTTTCAACTCCCTCCATTCCCAATATTTGTCTTTCTTGACATTTCAAATGGTTACAACATACGGATGTATGTAGACATATTTTAGAGTGTAAATTCATTCAGTTTGCTTTGTATATAGTCACTTGTTGAAATCTCTAGAAAGACAAATATTTAGGAACAGAGGGAGTAGTTTCTATGGCTTATATTGATCAATATAAATTGTAGAAATGATATGCTACAGTATTAATTATGTGATAAAAATTATGAATCTTGTCTTTGATAGTACCCAAAGTGAATGATTTGTTTTATCATACTAACCCATCTCACGAAGTTTTGTTAAGTTTTATGTGACTGAAGTTTTCAAGTTTTGGGTGAGATGTCAATATGAGGAGACCAAGGTGTGACAAGACCCTAAGCTTGGGGATGCCCAAGGCACCCCAAGGTAATATTCAAGGAAGATCCAAGAAACTAAGCTTGGGGATGCCCCGGAAGGCATCCCCTCTTTCGTCTCCAACATTATCGGCAACCTCACTTGAAGCTATATTTTTATTCATCATATGATATGTGTTTTGCTTGGAGCATCATTTTATTTTGTTATAATTTGCTTGCTAGTATTTAGAATAATGTTTTGTATCCTTTATTTCAATAAAAGTTTCAAGAATAGCCTTTACCATGCTTATTTTGCAAGAATATATGTTGCTGTTTGAAAACAGAAAGTTTTCTATCATTTTCTGAATTATTGTGGATAGTCAGAACGTGGTAAATTCTTGAAATTTTAACACAGTTAGCACGAATAAGCTCTCTGTAACGTGGTAATTTTTTAGAATTTTTAGAGATGGGGAAGTATGAGAACAATTCCACTCTTTATAGACTGCACTGTTTTGGCAGATTACTGTTATGTTTGCATATGTTTGCTTGTTTAATGATTCTATTTGAGGATATGAGTATTAAATATGCAGAGGCATTTAGTATGCAATGTTGAATAATAATTTCAGTGATTTTCTACAGTAGAGGATGATAAGGTTTTGCATTGATTTATACTACTTATCTCACGAGTTCTTGTTGAGTTTTGTGTGGATGAACTTTTGAGATTTAGGAAAACCGTTATATGAGAAGAATTAAGGAGACACAAAAGCTCAATCTTGGGGATGCCCAAGGCACCCCAAGATAATATTTCTATAAGTCTCAAGCATCTAATCTAGGGGATGCCCCGATAGGCATCCCACCTTTCTTCATCAACGATTATTGGTTAGTATCTGTTGATCCTAAGGTTTTGCTTCTTCACATGAGATGTGCTATTCTTGAAATATTACTTGCTTTTTCAATAAAATACTTGGATCTTAAAGTTTTTAAATAAAATAGAGCCCCCAAATAGTTGCCAGAGAGGCTAGATAAGTGGTATTCACATCCCATCAACGAAGCTCATTTCTGGCACCGTTGCTCTAGTGCTTCACTTATATCTTTTTGAGCACGGTGTGCTTTAGTATTTTTGAAGAAATTCTCTCTTTCTTCACTTAGATTAATTTGAGAGAAAGAAATATTATACTCATGATCTTCATTTATATCTTTTTGGAGTAGCTTGTCATTTACTCTTGTGCTTCACTTATATCCTATGAGTAAATTCTTGAATAAATTGAATGTCATGAAGTTGAAATCATATCATGCCTAGTGGTAGCTTCACATTGGGTTTAGATAGTGAAATCTTTTGAGGCTTGACAATCACAATATTGGTCATACAAGCAATTCACGAATAATTAGTATAAGGAAGAGAACTTTCACATGAAAATACACTATCCTAGAAATCTATTGTGATTGTGAAACCCATCAAAATATTATATGCCAAAATTGTTGACGTTGGACAAGGAAGACAATGAAATGGTTTATGTTTGTTCATATTGATACGTCCAAAACGTATCTATAATTTCTGCTTGCTCCATGCCACTTTTGGGTGATATTGCTATGATATTCATACACTTCCATACACTTTTGATCATATTTGGACTAACTTACTAATCCAGTGCACCCCAGTGCCAGTTTCTATTTTCGGCTGTTTTTGTATTTCAGGTTTTCACGTTACGAGAACTGCCAGGAAAAATCCAGAAAAATTATATAAAAAATCAGCGTTTCGGAAACTACCGTGCGTCCGAAGGACAGCCGGGGGGCCACCAGGGCTCCAGGCGCCCTGGCGGCGCCCCCCCCCCTGGGCCGCGCCGGGGGGGGCGCCTGGGCCCCCCGAAGCTTCCCCGATATCCCCCTTTGGCATATATTTAAAGCGTCCTCCGAAACCCTCAGAACAGGAACTCTTTTCGCGATCCCATCTCTGTTCCGCCGCCGCCGCCGCTTCCAAGATCGGGAGCACCAGGAGAACTCTTCCCGGCACCCTGCCGGAGGGGAGGATCACCACCGGGAGCTTCTCCACCACCATGGACGCCTCCCGGATGAGTCGTGAGTAGTCTCCCTTGGACCATGAGTCCATGACCAGTAGCTATGTGATGTTCTCCTCCCGTTCTTGTGCTTCACTAATTAGTCCTCGTGAGCTGCCCTACATGATCGAGGCACCTATGTAATCCTTATGTTGTTGCTATGTTGAGTTTGCTGGGATCCGATGGATTATGAGATTATGTTCAGATTGATCTTGAGTAATATATTTGATCTACCTCTTTTATATTTATGTTCATAAGTAATTCTTGCATGTTCTCCATTGTTATTTACTGCTTTGGCCGAGTAGTAGGTAGTGACTCCAAGAGGGAACGTTATGCTCGATTGTGGGTTCATGCCCCCTCGATGACTAGCTTGAGTGACAGAAACATGAGTCTAGGGGATGTGCTGTTGCCACAAGGGGGAAAACAACGGTGCTTGTGCCCGCGGGTGCAAGGATTGTTTACTTTATGCAAAGTTCTTTTAATGCAGTTGTCTGTTGATTTGAGTTTACACTATGGGTGGGACTCGCAACTTAATACCAGCGAGATGTTCTGGATAGATATCTCAAGGTGGATGATTAGTAGTAGATATTGATGCATTTCGGTCTACTTACTTTGGCGTACCGCCCATGCTTTGAACCTCAACCTTTCTTGCAATGTAGTCAGCATTGGTTTGCGTTCGTGGTCCTGTCAATTGCCCAGCTGTAATTCGTTTACCTCACATAGCTGTTTTATCGTGTTTTGGGAGAGAGACATCACTAGTGAACATCATGAGACTCCGGTCCATATTACCATCATTGATCACATCCGCTATTTACTTTTCGCTTTTACTTACTATTGCAAAACATTATCTATCACTACTATCATTGCTTTTAATCCTTTGTGAACTACAAGGCCGGAGGGATTGACAACCTCTCTGTACTCGTTGGGAGCAAAGTTATTTGTATCTGTGTGCAGGTCCGCGTTGATTGCTAATATCTGGCGCCGTTAGTAGTTGACACCTACTTGTTGAACCTAGGAGTCTCTGGGGATTCGATCCTTGGCATCTTTGCTAAGGGAAAACACTTCCACAACATTGCATCTTACACCTTCCACTTGGGGTAACCAACGAGGGGTTCGAGGCCAATCAAGGAGTATTTTCTGGCGCCGTTGCCGGGGACTCCACTCTTCAGGATAGGGGAGTTGCATGCTATCTTTTACCTTTGCTTTTTAGTCTTGTTAGTTTACCTTTCAGTTTTTGCTTTAGTATCTTTTATCAAAAATCACAAAAAAATCATTTGCCTTTTTATTAGTAGTCCTTTCTGTTTAGCCAAACATGTTAGGATTTGGTGCATTGAGGGAATCAGAAGTTCTAGATTTCCATCAAAGGGATGGAGAAAATATGAAGAAGGCATGGGACAGAATTTCTGATGCACATAGGAGAATTATGCCTTGGATACCTATAAAAATTGTGCTTAGAAATTTTTACCATGGTCTTTTTAAATGGTGTAAACACTCCCTTGACATTATAGCCGAGGGAGATTTCCTAGAATGTGATGAAGCTAGAGCTCTTGAAATTATACATGGTCTATCTAGTTACTTTGTTTATGATCACAACTTTGATACTATCATAGATAGACTTGCTACTATTGAGAAAAGAATGGATGCTCTAGACTTGATGAAGGTAGAGAAACCTAAACCCAATAAGAAGGACATTTTGGAAATGGACAATGGTTGGGAACCTTTTGTTAGGATTAGCATCTCTAATCAAGACTTCCTTGCTTATTGTGATATTGAATCTATGGTTTCTACTATGCCAAAAATTGTTCATGATTCTTTAAAATTTAACATGGATAGATTACCATCTTATCATGAACACACTAATGGAGATATTTCTGAAATCCAGGGAAGAATAAAAGACGTGCCAGTTAAATTCCTTAAAGGGATTGCAGTGATTGATTTCTTCATCGTGGAGCCAAACCAAGGAAATATAGTGCTTGGAAGGGACTTCCTCCGAGCAGTTAAAGGCTTCATTGATATAGGTAAGGGACAAATCCGCTTACGCAGGAAGGCAAAAGGTGTGTACCCCTTTCCTAGAAGGAACAAGAATGAACTTGTTGAGGAACCATTTGAAGCAATTTATAACTCCGATTATTATGATGGTTATTGATTCCTCTATGCATTATGCCTAGCTTAAAGGCATAAAAGAAAGCGCTTTTGGGAGGCAGCCCACATGAATAAATTTTTTGCTTTTGTTGTGTATTGATGTTGTTTACTGCTGTAGCATCATCATTGTATCTTTGTTTTTCATATTTGTGCCAAGTATAGCCTCTGATTGCTAGAAAGTTCAAAAGTTGTGAGGTTCTGTCCAGGAAACAGATTCTGTCCTTGGATAGAAAAAATCGTATAAAATCACCAGATCATCTTTTTGGTCTGAATTTTTTCGACAGCGTTCTCTATATAATTTTCTTTCGTGCGTCTGTTCTGAGTTTTTTGATTTGAGTTGCAGAAGTATCCCGAACAGATCAATTACTACCTGCTGTTCTGTTTTTCACAGATTCTGTCCTGTTTTGTCTTTCCTTCATTTTGCAAATCAAGAGCTTGCTATTTCTTTGCAAAAACCTTTTGGCAATCTTGAGAAACATTAGAACTTCAAGAATATCTTTATTCCAGCAAGGTATGATTATTTTATTAAGAGTACTAACCTCTCTAATCAGATTATGATGAGTTATGTATGAAGGGAGTTTTCAAGTGTGCGAGGGAAGATGATAAAAAGATTCAGGAGTGTCAAGCGCTCAAGCTTGGGGATGCCCCCGTGCACCCCCAAGAAATATTCAAGAAGACTCAAGCATCTAAGCTTGGGGATGCCCCCGTGCATCCCCTTCTCCATCAACATTATCAGTTCGTCTTTCGTTCCACTATATTTTTATCACTTCATGTGTTATGTGCTATGCTTGGAGCGTCTTGCTTTTAGTTTTCTTTTTAGTTTTTCATAACGAGTCGGAACTCAGCATTCTTTATGTGGGAGAGAAACACGCTCCACTTCTACCTAGAACATAATATAGAATTTTCATGTCTATCTATGATGTGTGTGTTCTTTGTCTTTTAATAGCTACTATCATGCTCTGCTCTTAGTATTCATGCTTATCTTTTCAAAGAGCTTTTGTTTAGTTGGTTGCTTGAACTCTCTTTAATTATCATGCTCACCTTATTAAGAGAGTTTGCTTCCGTTGCATTGGTTAATGTGTCTATGATAAAGATGCTACGTGTGTAATGGCGCTTAGTAGTTCAGATTTTCTTATGGTTAATCTCAAATAGCTGGGGGGTTCCCAATGTGTTATTGGAGTACCAACATGATTTGTTTGCCTATGATGTGGTATGGTTTAGTAATATCTTCCCTCAAGAATTTATTTTGATTGACTTGGCGTATGCTCACGCATATTTAAGACTATAAAGAAAGTCTGTCAAGCCTTGATGATCTTTTATTTCTGAGTAGCGATATAACTACCATGCCTTATTTAATATTGCTTTGTCGCTCTGCATGATTATGACCGTCATTGCTCTCTTAGTTGGTCGCTCCCAGTCTTTTGCTAACCTCCACCTGTACTAAGCGAACTAACTTTGCAATATATAACTCATGGGAAAGTAGCTTAAAAACTACTGTGGTAAAGAATATGTTGCTTATGTATCTTATTTCTTATAGGTTGCTTGCTGAGCGGTAACCATGTTTCTGGGGACGCCATCAACTATTACACTATTGTTGAATATCATGTGAGTTGCTATGAATGTTCGTCTTGTCTGAAGTAAGGGTGATTTACCATGGGTTGAATGAGTATGCATATTGTTAGAGAAGAACATTGGGCCGCCAACCAAAGCCATGTATCATGGTGGAAGTTTTAGCTTGGACGTTAATCCTCAATCTCTTATGAGAATATGCTTATGCATTAAAGAGGAGTCCATCATCTATTTTCTATGTTGTCCCGGTATGGATGTCCTCAAGTTGAGATCTATCAGAAACTAGAAATCAAATGCGATCTATCTCCTTGGACCTTTGTACAGGTGGCATAGAGGTACCCCTTTGTGACACTTGGCTGAAACATATGTAATGCAATGATAACCCATGGAAATCCGAGCTAATTAGGACAAGGTGCGAGCACTATTGGTATTTGATGCATGAGGCTTGCAACTTATAGGATGTCTTATGCATGACACATATGAAGTACTACTACCGTTGACAAAATTGCTTCTATGTTTTCAAAATAAAAAGCTCTAGCACATAACCATTCTTTTACTTTTATGTTAAAGCACCAACTACTGAGAGCATGATTGTCATTCTGAGTGTAATGTGCATTGTCCCAAAGTAGCATTGTCTTTTGCATGATTGTGATATCGTTTATTTTGAAATCATTGTATCTAGTCATCACTTAAACCTTGAAGGTGCCCCTGCATTTATGTTTTGCTTCACTAAAGGGGGCAAGCTAGATATCACTTTATCATATTTGCACATCATGTTCATTGCAAATCTTTTTGATGTTTCAGTTTCATGTTGTAAAACTTTCAGTCATTTGTGATTTTCTCATGAGGCAACTTAATTACTATAGAATCACTGTCTCAGTAAACTTTTGTCATATGACTATGAAAAAGTCCTATATGGTTAATAGCATGTCACCACAGAAATTATTCTTGTTATCATTTACCTACTCGAGGACGAGCAGGAATTAAGCTTGGGGATGTTGATATGTCCAAAATGTATCTATAATTTTTGCTTGCTCCATGCCACTTTTGGGTGATATTGCTATGATATTCATACACTTCCATACATTTTTGATCATATTTGGACTAACTTACTAATCCAGTGCACCCCAGTGCCAGTTTCTGTTTTCGGCTGTTTTTGTATTTCAGGTTTTCACGTTACGAGAACTGCCAGGAAAAATCCAGAAAAATTATATAAAAAATCAGCGTTTCGGAAACTACCGTGCGTCCGAAGGACAGCCGGGGGGGGCCACCAGGGCTCCAGGCACCCTGGCGGCGCCCCCCCCCCTGGGCCGCGCCGGGGGGGCGCCTGGGCCCCCTGAAGCTTCCCCGATGCCCCCCTTTGGCATATATTTAAAGCGTCCTCCGAAACCCTCAGAACAGGAACTCTTTTCGCGATCCCATCTCTGTTCCGCCGCCGCCGCCGCTTCCAAGATCGGGAGCACCAGGAGAACTCTTCCCGGCACCCTGCCGGAGGGGAGGATCACCACCGGGAGCTTCTCCACCACCATGGACGCCTCCCGGATGAGTCGTGAGTAGTCTCCCTTGGACCATGAGTCCATGACCAGTAGCTATGTGATGTTCTCCTCCCGTTCTTGTGCTTCACTAATTAGTCCTCGTGAGCTGCCCTACATGATCCAGGCACCTATGTAATCCTTATGCTGTTGCTATGTTGAGTTTGCTGGGATCCGATGGATTATGAGATTATGTTCAGATTGATCTTGAGTAATATATTTGATCTACCTCTTTTATATTTATGTTCATAAGTAATTCTTGCATGTTCTCCGTTGTTAGTAGTAGGTAGTGACTCCAAGAGGGAACGTTATGCTCGATTGTGGGTTCATGCCCCTCGATGACTAGCTTGAGTGACAGAAACATGAGTCTAGGGGATGTGCTGTTGCCACAAGGGGGAAAACAACGGTGCTTGTGCCCGCGGGTGCAAGGATTGTTTACTTTACGCAAAGTTCTATTAATGCAGTTGTCTGTTGCATTGAGTTTACACTATGGGTGGGACTCGCAACTTAATACCAGCGAGATGTTCTGGATAGATATCTCAAGGTGGATGATTAGTAGTAGATATTGATGGATTTCGGTCTACTTACTTTGGCGTACCGCCCATGCTTTGAACCTCAACCTTTCTTGCAATGTAGTCAGCATTGGTTTGCGTTCGTGGTCCTGTCAATTGCCCAGCTGTAATTCGTTTACCTCACATAGCTGTTTTATCGTCTTTTGGGAGAGAGATATCACTAGTGAACATCATGAGACTCCGGTCCATATTACCATCATTGATCACATCCGTTATTTACTTTTTGCTTTTACTTACTATTGCAAAACATTATCTATCACTACTATCATTGCTTTTAGTCCTTTGTGAACTACAAGGCCGGAGGGATTGACAACCTCTCTGTACTCGTTGGGAGCAAAGTTATTTGTATCTGTGTGCAGGTCCACGTTGATTGCTAATATTTGGCGCCGTTAGCAGTTGATACCTACTTGTTGAACCTAGGAGTCTCTGGGGATTCGATCCTTGGCATCTTTGCTAAGGGAAAACACTTCCACAACACTGCATCTTACACCTTCCACTTGGGGTAACCAACGAGGGGTTCGAGGCCCATCAAGGAGAATAACTTTGCTCCCAACGAGTACAGATAGGTTGTCAATCCCTCCGGCGTTGTACTTCACAAAGGATTAAAAGCAATGATAGTAGTGATAGATAATGTTTTGCAATAGTAAGTAAAAGCGAAAAGTAAATAGCGGATGTGATCAATTATGGTAATATGGACCGGAGTCTCATGATGTTCACTAGTGATGTCTCTCTCCCAAAAGACGATAAAACAGCTATGTGAGGTAAATGAATTACAGCTGGGCAATTGACAGGACCACGAACGCAAACCAATGCTGACTACATTGCAAGAAAGGTTGAGGTTCAAAGCATGGGCGGTACGCCAAAGTAAGTAGACCGAAATCCATCAATATCTACTACTAATCATCCACCTTGAGATATCTATCCAGAACATCTCGCTGGTATTAAGTTGCGAGTCCCACCCATAGTGTAAACTCAATGCAACAGACAACTGCATTAAAAGAACTTTGCGTAAAGTAAACAATCCTTGCACCCGCGGGCACAAGCACCGTTGTTTTCCCCCTTGTGGCAACAGCACATCCCCTAGACGCATGTTTCTGTCACTCAAGCTAGTCATCGAGGGGCATGAACCCACAATCAAGCATAACGTTCCCTCTTGGAGTCACTACCTACTACTCGGCCAAAGCAGTAAATAACAACGGAGAACATGCAAGAATTACTTATAAACATAAATATAAAAGAGGTGAATCAAATATATTACTCAAGATCAATCTGAACATAATCTCATAATCCATCGGATCCCAGCAAACTCAACATAGCAACAGCATAAGGATTACATAGGTGCCTCGATCATGTAGGGCAGCTCACGAGGACTAATTAGTGAAGCACAAGAACGGGAGGAGAACATCACATAGCTACTGGTCATGGACTCATGGTCCAAGGGAGACTACTCACGACTCATCCGGGAGGCGTCCATGGTGGTGGAGAAGCTCCCGGTGGTGATCCTCCCCTCCGGCAGGGTGCCGGGAAGAGTTCTCCTGGTGCTCCCGATCTTGGAAGCGGCGGCGGCGGCGGAACAGAGATGGGATCGCGAAAAGAGTTCCTGTTCTGAGGGTTTCGGAGGACGCTTTAAATATATGCCAAAGGGGGGCATCGGGGAAGCTTCGAGGGGCCCAGGCGCCCCCCCGGCGCGGCCCGGGGGGGGGGGGCGCCGCCAGGGCGCCTGGAGCCCTGGTGGCCCCCCCGGCCGTCCTTCAGACGCACGGTAGTTTCCGGAACGCTGATTTTTTATATAATTTTTCTGGATTTTTCCTGGCAGTTCTCGTAACGTGAAAACCTGAAATACAAAAACAGCCGAAAACAGAAACTGGCACTGGGGTGCACTGGATTAGTAAGTTAGTCCAAATATGATCAAAAGTGTATGGAAGTGTATGAATATCATAGCAATATCACCCAAAAGTGGCATGGAGCAAGCAGAAATTATAGATACGTTTTGGACGTATCAACATCCCCAAGCTTAATTCCTGCTCGTCCTCGAGTAGGTAAATGATAACAAGAATAATTTCTGTGGTGACATGCTATTAACCATATAGGACTTTTTCATAGTCATATGACAAAAGCTTACTGAGACAATGAATCTGTAGTAATTAAGTTGCCTCATGAGAAAATCACAAATGACTGAAAGTTTTACAACATGACATTGAAGCATCAAATAGATTTGCAATGAACATGGTGTGCAAATATGATAAAGTGATATCTAGCTTGCCCCCTTTAGTGAAGCAAAACATAAATGCAGGGGCACCTTCAAGGTTTAAGTGATGACTAGATACAATGATTTCAAAATAAACGATATCACAATCATGCAAAAGACAATGCTACTTTGGGACAATGCACATTACACTCAGAATGACAATCATGCTCTCAGTAGTTGGTGCTTGAAGAAAGAAGGTGGAGACTCATAAAAGTAAAAGAATGGTTATGTGCTAGAGCTTTTTATTTTGAAAACATAGAAGCAATTTTGACAACGGTAGTAGTACTTCATATGTGTCATGTATAAGACATCCTATAAGTTGCAAGCCTCATGCATCGAATACCAATAGTGCTCGCACCTTGTCCTAATTAGCTCGGATTTCCATGGGTTATCATTGCATTACATATGTTTCAACCAAGTGTCACAAAGGGGTACCTCTATGCCACCTGTACAAAGGTCCAAGGAGATAAATCGCATTTGATTTCTCGTTTTTGATAGATCTCAACTTGAGGACATCCATACCGGAACAACATAGAAAATAGATGATGGACTCCTCTTTAATGCATAAGCATGTTCTCATAAGAGATTGAGGATTAATGTCCAAGCTAAAACTTCCACCATGATACATGGCTTTGGTTGGCGGCCAAATGTTCTTCTCTAACAATAGGCATATTCATTCAACCCATGGTAAATCACCCTTACTTCAGACAAGACGAACATTCATAGCAACTCACATGATATTCAACAAAAGTGTGACAGTTGATGGCGTCCCCAGAAACATGGTTACCGCTCAGCAAGCAACTTATAAGAAATAAGATACATAGGCAACATATTCTTTACCACAATAGTTTTTAAGCTACTTTCCCATGAGCTATATATTGCAAAGTTAGCTCGCTTAGTACAGGTGGAGGTTAGCAAAAGACTGGGAGCGACCAACTAAGAGAGCAATGACGGTCATAATCATGCAGAGCGACAAAGCAATATTGAATCAGGCATGGTAGTTATATCGCTACTCAGAAATAAAAGATCATCAAGGCTTGACAGACTTTCTTTACAGTCTTAAATATGCGTGAGCATACGCCAAGTCAATCAAAATAAATTCTCGAAGGAAGATATTACTAAACCATACCACATCATAGGCAAACAAATCAAGTTGGTACTCCAATAACACATTGGGAACCCCCCAGCTATTTGAGATTAACCATAAGAAAACATGAACTACTAAGCACCATTATGCAAGTAGCATCTTTATCATAGACACATTAACCAATGCAATGGAAGCAAACTCTCTTAATAAGGTGAGCATGGTAATTAAAGAGAGTTGAAGCAACCAACTAAACAAAAGCTCTTTGAAAAGATAAGCATGAATACTAAGAGCAGAGCATGATAGTAGCTATTAAAAGATAAAGAACACACACAGCAAAGATAGACATGAAAATTCTATGTTATGTTCTAGGTAGAAGTGGAGCGTGTTTCTCTCCCACATAAAGAACGCTGAGTTCCGACTCGTTATGAAAAACTAAAAAGAAAACTAAAAGCAAGACGCTCCAAGCATAGCACATAACACATGAAGTGATAAAAATATTGTGGAACGAAAGACGAACTGATAATGTTGATGGAGAAGGGGATGCACGGGTGCATCCCCAAGCTTAGACGCTTGAGTCTCCTTGAATATTTCTTGGGCGTGCACGGGGGCATCCCCAAGCTTGAGCGCTTGACACTCCTGAATCTTTTTATCATCTTCCCTCGCACACTTGAAAACTCCCTTCATACATAACTCATCATAATCTGATTAGCGAGATTAGTACCCTTAATAAAATAATTGCACCTTGCTGGAAATAAAGATATTCTTGAAGTTCTACTATTTCTCAAGATTGCCAAAAGGTTTTTGCAAAGAAAAAGCAAGTTCTTGATTTGCGAAGTGAAGGAAAGGCAAAACAGGACAGAATCTGTGAAAAACAGAACAGCAGGTAGTAATTGATCTGTTCGGGATACTTCTGCAACTGAAATCAAAAAACTCAGAATAGACGCAGAAAGACAATTATATAGAGAACGCTGTCGAAACAATTCAGACCAAAAAGATGATCTGGTGATTTTATACGAATTTTTCTATCCAAGGACAGAATCTGTTTCCTGGACAGCACCTCACAACTTTTGAACTTTCTAGCAATCAGAGGCTATACTTGGCACAAATATGAAAAGCAAAGATACAATGATGATGCTACAGCAGTAAACAACATCAAGACACAACAAAAGCAAAAAAATTATTCATGTGGGCTGCCTCCCAAAAGCGCTTTCTTTTATGCCTTTAAGCTAGGCATAATGCATATAGATCAAGTTTTATCAAGAGTAAAAGAATAACTAGCCCGTACAACGGACTCAAAAGGTTACTTGATCTTCTTTCGAGGGAAGTGTTCCATCCCTTTCTTGAGAGGAAACTGAAATTTTATATTACCCTCTTTCATGTCAATGATAGCACCAACGGTGCGTAAAAAGGGACGCCCCAAAATAATTGGACATGAAGGATCACATTCAATATCCATAATAGTAAAATCAACGGGAACATAATTATCATTGACAACAATAAGAACATCGTCGATCCTCCCCAAAGGTTTCTTTATGGAAGAATCAACGATACGAACACCAAAAGAACAAGAATCATAAGGTTTCAATTTAAGCATATCATATATTCTTTTGGGCATAACAGAGGTACTAGCACCAACATCACATAATGCATAACAAGAGAAGTCATTCAATTTAATTTTTATCATAGGATCCCAACCATCTTCTAGCTTTCTAGGTATGGAGGCTTCTACTCTAAGTTTCTCCTCCCTAGCTTTGATGAGAGCATTAGTGATATGCTCTGTGAAGGCAAGATTAAGCGTGCTAGTGCGGGGATCTCTAGACATCTTGTGAAGGAAATCAATAACTTCGGTAAGAGTGTAATTATCAAAATCAAGGTCACGAGCATCAAGTAAAGTGGTAGTGGTGTCCTTAAGGTTCACTTGTTTGGTAGTTTCTATAGTCATAGCATCACCATTAATAGGTCCAATGGGACCAGGAGTACATTGGGTGCTAAGAGTTTGAACATCCTCAATAACTTGGATAGTAGCAACAGTGTGGTGGGTAGGAAGGCTCTTAATTCTATCCTCTTCCTCCCTTTCTCTAGCCCATATTTCTTTAAGTTTAGCCATCATCCTAATGTTTTCATTAATTTGCACTTGAATAGCATTTATAGGAGTGACTTCCCTCTCCTCAAGAGGAGAAGTTTTAATTTTTAGCAGTTTTACCTCATTGGCTAAATGGTCTACCTTAAAAGAAAGATCATCTAGTTTATGTAGTTTTTCTTCTACACTTTTATTAAAGGCTTTTTGGGTAGTGATGAAATCTTTAAGCATAATCTCTAGTTTAGTAGTGGAGTTCTTGGTACTAGGATAAGCATTGTTGTTCCCATAAGAATTAGAGGGGAACGGTCTAGGATTGTTACCAAAATTACTCCTATAAGCATTGTTGTTAAAATTATTTCTAGAGATAAAATTCACATCTACTTTTTCTTGAGCAATCAAAGAATTTAAAGGAACATCACGAGGATCAACAGTAGATTGCTTCGAAAGTAGAGACATAATCAAGTCAACTTTTTCATTAAGGGAGGAAATCTCCTCGACAGAGTTTACCTTCCTACCTGTTGGAGCGCGTTCGGTGTGCCATTGGGAATAGTTGGTCATCATCTCATCGAGAAGCTTTATGGCAGCACCAAGTGTAGTTGACATAAAAGTTCCTCCCGCGGCCGAATCTAACAAGTTCCGCGAGGTAAAGTTCAAGCCTGCATAAAAAGTTTGGATAACCATCCAAGTAGTCAAACCGTGAGTAGGGCAGTTCTTGATAAGAGATTTCATACGTTCCCAAGCTTGGGCAACGTGTTCATTATCCAATTGTTTAAAATTCATTATGTTACTTCTAAGTTGGATAATTTTAGAAGGTGGATAGTATTTTCCAATAAAAGCATCTTTGCACTTGTCCCAAGAATCTATGCTATTTCTAGGCAAAGACTGAAACCAAATTTTAGCTCCTCCTCTCAAGGAGAAAGGAAAAAGCTTAAGCTTAACAATATTACCATCTATTTCGTGGTACTTTTGCATATCACAAAGTTCGACAAAGTTGTTTAAGTGTAAAGCAGCATCATCTCCAGCACCGGAGAATTGATCTTTCATAACTAAGTTCAGTAAAGCAGGTTTAATTTCATATGAAGGTGCTGAAGTGGCAGGTGTAGTGATAGGTGTGCTGATAAAGTCATCGTTGTTGTGACTAGTGAAGTCACACAACTTGGTGTTCTCGGTGGAACCCATAGTAGCAAGCAAGCAAGATAACTATTTTTGTGATTTTCGATAAAAGGTACTAAAGCAAAAACTGAAAGGTAAACTAACAAGACTAAAAAGCAAAGGTAAAAGATAGCATGCAACTCCCCTATCCTGAAGAGTGGAGTCCCCGGCAACGGCGCCAGAAAATACTCCTTGATGGGCCTCGAACCCCTCGTTGGTTACCCCAAGTGGAAGGTGTAAGATGCAGTGTTGTGGAAGTGTTTTCCCTTAGCAAAGATGCCAAGGATCGAATCCCCAGAGACTCCTAGGTTCAACAAGTAGGTGTCAACTGCTAACGGCGCCAGATATTAGCAATCAACGTGGACCTGCACACAGATACAAATAACTTTGCTCCCAACGAGTACAGAGAGGTTGTCAATCCCTCCGACCTTGTAGTTCACAAAGGATTAAAAGCAATGATAGTAGTGATAGATAATGTTTTGCAATAGTAAGTAAAAGCGAAAAGTAAATAGCGGATGTGATCAATGATGGTAATATGGACCGGAGTCTCATGATGTTCACTAGTGATGTCTCTCTCCCAAAAGACGATAAAACAGCTATGTGAGGTAAACGAATTACAGCTGGGCAATTGACAGGACCACGAACGCAAACCAATGCTGACTACATTGCAAGAAAGGCTGAGGTTCAAAGCATGGGCGGTACGCCAAAGTAAGTAGACCGAAATCCATCAATATCTACTACTAATCATCCACCTTGAGATATCTATCCAGAACATCTCGCTGGTATTAAGTTGCGAGTCCCACCCATAGTGTAAACTCAAAGCAATAGACAACTGCATTAAAAGAACTTTGCGTAAAGTAAACAATCCTTGCACCCGCGAGCACAAGCACCGTTGTTTTCCCCCTTGTGGCAACAGCACATCCCCTAGACTCATGTTTCTGTCACTCAAGCTAGTCATCGAGGGGCATGAACCCACAATCAAGCATAACGTTCCCTCTTGGAGTCACTACCTACTACTCGGCTAAAGCAGTAAATAACAACGGAGAACATGCAAGAATTACTTATGAACATAAATATAAAAGAGGTGAATCAAATATATTACTCAAGATCAATCTGAACATAATCTCATAATCCATCGGATCCCAGCAAACTCAAGATAGCAACAGCATAAGGATTACATAGGTGCCTCGATCATGTAGGGCAGCTCACGAGGACTAATTAGTGAAGCACAAGAACGGGAGGAGAACATCACATAGCTACTGGTCATGGACTCATGGTCCAAGGGAGACTACTCACGACTAATCCGGGATGCGTCCATGGTGGTGGAGAAGCTCCCGGTGGTGATCCTCCCCTCCGGCAGGGTGCCGGGAAGAGTTCTCCTGGTGCTCCCGATCTTGGAAGCGGCGGCGGCGGCGGAACAGAGATGGGATCGCGAAAAGAGTTCCTGTTCTGAGGGTTTCGGAGGACGCTTTAAATATATTCCAAAGGGGGGCATCGGGGAAGCTTCGGGGGGCCCAGCCCCCCCC
>LR738715.1:144117623-144149361 GCA_902687465.1 Secale cereale
GGTCCCCCCCCCCCCAGCTGTCCTTCGGACGCACGGTAGTTTCCGAAACGCTGATTTTTTATATAATTTTTCTGGATTTTTCCTGGAAATTCTCGTAACGTGAAAACCTGAAATACAAAAACAGCCGAAAACAGAAACTGGCACTGGGGTGCACTGGATTAGTAAGTTAGTCCAAATATGATCAAAAGTGTATGGAAGTGTATGAATATCATAGCAATATCACCCAAAAGTGGCATGGAGCAAGCAGAAATTATAGATACGTTTTGGACGTATCACATATTCACGTAGAAGTTATATTGTCATAGATCCTTCAACATGTGGTGCTTGCCCCCAATCTTTGCTAGCCAAAAATTCCGCACCAAGTAGAGATACTACTTCTGCATCCAAAAATCCTGAAACCCAAATCTTATCTTCAAGAGTCCACCATACCTACCTAAGGATTGAGCAAGATCATTCAAGTAAGTTGTCATCGGTGCAAAAAGGTAATAAAAATTGCTTCTAAAAGTGTTAGATCATTTAGTGTAAGGGAAAATTGAGTGTTGTACCAATTTGTGATGGCAAAGTAATAAAAGCGACGGACTACATAATAAAGGTTGCTATATAAGGGGCAATATAGCGTGATGTTCCTTTGCATTAAGGGATTGAGCATGCAAACAAATAAGCGCGTGGCAACCTCTGCTTCTCTCCACGAAGGGCCTATCTTTTACTTTTCGGTATTTGCTTTTATGCAAAGAGTCAAAGTTTTTCTCTCTATTCCTTTTTATTTTTCTCCCTTGGCAAGCATCATGTGGTGAGGAAAGATCTAGGCACATATGTCCAGATGAATATGGGTAGCATGAGTTATTATTGTTGACATCACCCAAAGGTGAATACGTTGGGAGGAGAAATTACAAGCCCCTATCTTTCTATGTGTCCGGTTGAAACGTTTTGCTCATGCATATCCGGTGAGTGTTAGCAATCATAGAAGACTATATGATGGTTGAGTATGTGGAGCTCTTACTTAAACTCTGTTGAATAAGTTGAATTACAATTGCTTGGTGACTGAGAACATAGGTTGTTGAGTTTCAAAAGAATTCATTGTTTGAAGCTGAACATGTGAATTGGTTGCTACTTTAAACATGAGAAATTTTATAAGAAAGATTTGTTGTTATGGTGCTAGGAAAAGTGATTGTAATTGTCATTGATCAAACTTGTGCACTTTGCTAGCATTTACACTTCATAAATTATTTCTTTTATCATTTACCTACTCGAGGACGAGTAGGAATTAAGCTTGGGGATGCTAATACATCTCCAACATATCTATAATTTATGAAGTATTCATGCCATGTTTATAACAATTTTATATGGTTTTGGTATGATTTGCATGGAACTAACCCAGACTGACGATGTTTTCAGCAGAACTACCGTGATGTTGTTTTTTGTGCAGAAATGAAAGTTCTCCAAATGAGCTGAAACTTTCTGACGATTTTTTTTTTGAACAAAAGAGGCCCCCGAAGCTTCATGGATGGACCAAAAGGTGAAGGAGTAGGGCACAAGACACCGGGGCGCGCCTGGGCCCTTGCCCATGCCGCAGTGGTTGTGCTCACCTCGAGGCCCATCCGGACGTAAGACCAACGCCAAAAATTCCTATAAATAGAGAAACCATCAGAAATAACCCTAGATCAGAAGTTTCGCGGCTGCAGGCCTCTGTAGCCACCGAAAACCAATCTAGACCCTTTCCGGTACTCTACTAGAGGGGCGATCATCACCTGAGGCCATCTTCATCATCCCGACGGCCACCATGATGAGGAGGGAGTAGTCCACCCACGGGGCTGAGGGTTTGTACCAGTAGCTATGTGTTTAATCTCTCTCTCTCTCTCTCTCTCTCTCTCTCTCTCTCTCTCTCTCTCTCTCTCGTGTTCTTGAGATGCACAATCTTGATGTATCGCGAGCTTTGTTAATATAGTCGGATCATATGGTGTTTTCCCCTCTCTATCTTGGGATGAATTGAGTTTTCCCTTTGAAATTTCTTTGGATTGAATACTTTTATGGATTTGGGAACACTTGATATATGTCTTGCAATTGAATACTCGTGGTGACAATGGGGTATCATATTGATCCACTTGATATATGTTTTGGCACTCAACTTGCAGATTCCCGCGGTGATATTGGGGTAATCTATGCATAGTGGGTTCGATCTTACGACGCTCAACACGTATGTATCATTGCTACTAAGGATGAATCGACGAGATCCATATCTAACGCCATAGATAAATGGATCTTGTCTACATCATGTCATCGTTCTTAATGCATTACTCCAATTTTTCATGAACTTAATACACTAGATGCATGTTGGATAGCGGTCGATGTGTGGAGTAATAGAAGTAGATGCAGACAGGAGTCGGTCTACTAATCGTGGATGTGATGCCTATATAATGATCATTGCCTGGATATCGTCATAATTATTTGAAGTTCTATCAATTGCCCAACAGTAATTGTTTTCCCACCGTTTGCTATTTTTTTCGACAAAAGCCACTAGTGAAATCTATGGCCCCCGTGTCTCTTCCTCATATATTTGCCATTGCGATCTATTTTTTCCTTTGCTTTTATTTTTAGATCTATTAAACCAAAAACCCAAAAATACCTTTCTGCAATTTATCTTATTTATCAACCAATCTACCAATATTTATATCTCTCTCACGCCCGTTACCTGAAAGGGATTGACAACCCCTTTTACACGTTGGGTTGCGAGAAGTTGTTATTTGTGTGCAGGCGTTGTTTACATTGTGTTGCTTGGATCTCCTACTAGTTCGATAACCTTGGTCTCATCACTGAGGGAAATAGCTACCTCCGCTATGTTGCATCATCCCTTCCTCTTTGGGGAAATACCGACGTAGCTTTAAGCGACATCAATCATCACGTGGTGTCTCGGCAATACGAATTGTCACAACGGTGCATACTCAAGGAGAACACTTGTACCTCGAAAATTTTAGTAAGGGATCATCTTATAATGCTACCATCGTTCTAAGAAAAATAAGATGCATAAAAATATAAACATCACTTGCAATCAAAATATGTGACATGATATGGCCATCATCATCTTGTGCTTTTGATCTCCATCTCCAAAGCATCGTCATGATCTCCATCGTCACCGGCTTGACACCATGATCTTCATCGTAGTGTCGTGGTAGTCTCGCCAACTATTGCTTCTACTACTATCTCTAACTCATAGTGATAAAGTAAAGCAATTACATGGCATTCGCAATTCATACAACAAAGATACAACCATAAGGCTCCAGTCGGTTGCCGATAATTTACAAAATATGATCGTCTCATACAATAACGTATAACCCATCACGTCTTGACCATATCACGTCACAACATGCCCTGCAAAAACAAGTTAGACATCCTCTACTTTGTTGTTGCAAGTTTTACATGGCTGCTACGGGCTTCTAGCAAGAACCATTCTTACCTACGGTACAAAAAACCACAATGGTGATTTATCAAGTTTGTTGTTTTAACCTTCAACAAGGACTGGCCGTAGTCAAATTTGATTCAACTAAAGCAAGAGAGACAAACACCCACCAGACACCTTTATGCAAACAAGTTGCACGTAACGATGGAACCGGTATCATGAACACGGTCATGTAATGTTGGTTCGGGCCGCTTCATCTTACAATACCGCCGAATCAAAATAAGACGTTGGTTGTAAGCAGTATGAACATCACCGCCCACAACTCCTTTGTGTTCTACTCGTGCATGTCATCTACGCATAGACCTGGCTCATGAGGCCACTGTTGGGAACGTAGCATGCAATTTCAAAAAAATCCTACGATCACGCAAGATCTATCTAGGAGATGCATAGCAACGAGATGGGAAGAATGTGTCTATGTACCCTCGTAGACCGAAAGCGGAAGCGTTAGATTAACGTGGTTGATGTAGTCGAACGTCGTCGCGATTTGACCGATCAAGCACTGAATGTACGACACCTCCGAGTTCATCACACGTTCAGTTTGATGACGTCCCTCAAGCTCTTGATCCAGTAGAGGATCGAGGGAGAGTTCCGGCAGCACGACGGCATGTTGACGGGGATGGTGAAGTAGATCGCACTGGTCTTCGCCTAAGCACTACGACAATATTACCTGAGGTGTAAACTATGGAGGGGGACACTACACACGGCTAAGAGAATAACTTGTGTGTTCTAGGGTGATGGCTTCTCGCCCCTCGTTGGTTACCCCAAGTGGAAGGTTTGAGATGCAGTGTAGCGGAAGTTTTCCCTTGGCAAAGATACCAAGGATCGATTTCCCTGAGACTCCCAGTTTCAACAAGAAGGTGTCAACTACTAACGGCGCCAGATATTAGCAATCAACGTGGACCTGCACACAGATACAAATAACTTTGCTCCCAACGAGTACAGAGAGGTTGTCAATCCCTCCGGCCTTGTCGTTTACAAAGGATCAAACGCAAGTGATAATAGTGATATGTATTGCTGCAATAGTAAGTAAAAAGCGGAAAGTAAATAGCGGATGTGATCAATGATGGTAATATGGACCGGGGTCCCATGATGTTCACTAGTGATGTCTCTCTCCCAAAAGACGATAAAACAGCTATGTGAGGTAAACGAATTATAGCTGGGCAATTGACAGGACCATGTGCGCAAACCAATGCTAACTACGTTGCAAGAAAGGTAGAGGTTCAAAGCATGGGCGGTACACCAAGGCAAGTAGACCGAAATCCATCTGCATCTACTACTAATCATCCACCTTGAGATATCTATCCAGAACATCTCGCTGGTATTAAGTTGCGAGTCCCACCCATAGTGTAAACTCAAAGCAACAGACAACTGCATTAAAAGAACTTTGCGTAAAGTAAACAATCCTTGCACCCGCGGGCACAAGCACCGTTGTTTTCCCCCTTGTGGCAACAGCACATCCCCTAGACTCATGTTTCTGTCACTCAAGCTAGTCATCGAGGGGCATGAACCCACAATCAAGCATAACGTTCCCTCTTGGAGTCACTACCTACTACTTGGCCAAATCAATAAATAACAACGGAGAACATGCAAGAATTACTTACGAACATAAATATAAAAGAGGTGAATCAAATATATTACTCAAACACAATCTGAACATAATCTCACAATCCATCGGATCCCAGCAAACTCATCACAGCAACAGCATAAGGAATACATATGTGCCTCGATCATGTAGGGCAGCTCACGAGGACTAATTAGTGAAGCACAAGAACGGGAGGAGAACATCACATAGCTACTGGTCATGGACCCATGGTCCAAGGAAGACTACTCACAACTCATCCTGGAGGCGTCCATGGTGGTGGAGAAGCTCCCGTTGGTGATCCTCCCCTCCGGCAGGGTGCCGGGAAGAGTTCCCCGGGTGCTCCCGATCTTGGAAGCGCGGCGGCGGCGGAATAGAGATGAGATCGCGAAAAAGGGTTTCCGTCTCGAGGGTTTCGGGACACGATATAAATATATGCCAAAGGGGGGCATCAGCGGAGGCCTGGGGGGCCCAGGCGCCCCCCCGGCGCGGCTAGGGGGGGGCGCGCCACCAGGGCGCCTGGAGCCCTGGTGGCCCCCCTCCGGCATTACTTCGGGTGCCGGGAAGCTTCTGGAACGCTGATTTTTTATATAATTTTTCCGGGATTTTTCTGGCAGTTCTCGTAATGGGAAAACCTGAAATACAAAAACAGCAGAAAACAGAAACTGGCACTGGGGTGCGCTGAGTTAATAGGTTAGTCCAAATATGATCAAAAGTGTATGGAAGTGTATAAATATCATAGCAATATCACTCAAAAGAGGCATGGAGTAAGCAGAAATAATAGATACGTTTTGGACGTATCAACATCCCCAAGCTTAATTCCTGCTCGTCCTCGAGTAGGTAAATGATAACAAGAATAATTTCTGTGGTGACATGCTATTAACCATATAGGACTTTTTCATAGTCACATGACAAAAGCTTACTGAGACAATGAATCTGTAGTAATTAAGTTGCCTCATGAGAAAATCACAAAGAACTGAAAGTTTTACAATATGATACTGAAACATCAAATAGATTTGTAATGAGCATGGTGTGCAAATATGATAAAGTGATATCTCGCTTGCCCCCTTTAGTGAAGCAAAACATAAATGCAGGGGCACCTCCAAGGTTTAAGTGATGACTAGATACAATGATTTCAAAATAAACGATATCACAATCATGCAAAAGACAATGCTACTTTGGGACAATGCACATTAAACTCAGAATGACAATCATGCTCTCAGTAGTTGGTGCTTTAAAAGAAGGTGGAGACTCTCGAACCGTGGCTTTTGTTGGCAAGGTTGAAACCCCGTAGTCGGAAACAAAGACAAAGCATGTACCAGAGCTCTTGGTTTTAAAAACGGAAGTAATAATTATTTTTTAGATTATGCATGTTTCGTCAACGAATGCTAGCAGACAACTCAATCACTTCTTGAGATGGACAAGTTTCGAGGAACGGCTCCCGAATGAGGACGATCACATCCTCTTAATCTCCTTTGTTTATCACTACCAAAGTTTTCTGATTTCTCATGAAAAAAGCGTGAAGGAGGGTTTGTTTGTTATATTATTTTCGAGCCGGGCGCACTCAATGCCAGTTCCTTCTCGTATTATGGGTTTGCACATTATACATGCAATCCCGGGGTGAAGCTTGTCCAACTTAAAAAGATCACGAATTAACTACTACTTCCTCATGAACTTAAAACAGAGGCACAAAATAGGAATGCATTTTTTTTTGAATAATTTCGAGATGGTACATGCAAGTCTCCGTTAGGAATGGCAGGTAAATACCATGTAGGAAGGTATGGTGGACTCATATGGCATAACTGGTTTAAAAGAATTTGGATGCACAAGCAGTCAGTCCGCTTAGTATAGGTGGAGGTTAGCAAAAGACTGGGAGCGACCAACTAAGAGAGCAATGACGGTCATAATCATGCAGAGCGACAAAGCAACATTGAATCAGGCATGGAAGTTATATCGCTACTCAGAAACAAAAGATCATCAAGGCTTGACAGACTTTCTTTACAGTCTTAAATATGCGTGAGCATACACCAAGTCAATCTAAGTAAATTCTCGAAGGAAGATATTACTAAACCATACCACATCATAGGCAAACAAATCATGTTGGTATTCCAATAACACATTGGGAACCCCCCAGCTATTTGAGACTAACCATAAGAAAACATGAACTACTAAGCGCCATTATGCACGTAGCATCTTTATCATAGACATACCAACAAATGCAACGGAAGCAAACTCTCTTAATAAGATAAGCATGATAACTAAAGAGAGTTCAAGCAACCAACTAAACAAAAGCTCTTTAAAAAGATAAGCATGAAAACTAAGAGCTAAGCATGATAGTAGCTATTGAAAGACAAAGAACACACACAGCAAAGATAGACATGAAAATTCTATGTTATGTTCTAGGTAGAAGTGGAGCGTGTTTCTCTCCCACAGAAAGAAAGCTGAGTTCCGACTCGTTATGAAAATCTAAAGAAAACTAAAAAAGGAAAACTAAAAGCAAGACGCTCCCAGCATAGCACATAACACATGAAGTGATAAAAATATAGTGGAACGAAAGACGAACTGATATTGTTGATGGAGAAGGGGATGCACGGGGGCATCCCCAAGCTTAGACGCTTGAGTCTCCTTGAATATTTCTTGGGGTGCATGGGGGCATCCCCAAGCTTGAGCGTTTGACACTCCTGGATCTTTTTATCATCTTCCCTCGCACACTTGAAAACTCCCTTCATACATAACTCATCATAATCTGATTAGCGAGGTTAGTACCCTTAATAAAATAATTGTTCCTTGCTGGAAATAAAGATATTCTTGAAGGTCTACTGTTTCTCAAGATTGCCAAAAGGTTTTTGCCAAGAAAAAGCAAGCTCTAGGTTTGCAAAATGAAGGAAAGGCAAAACAGGACAGAATCTGTGAAAAACAGAACAGCAGGTAGTAAATGATTTTTTCGGTGCACTTCTGCAACTCTAATCAAAAAACTCAGAACAGACGCACGAAAGACAATTATATAGGGCACGCTGTAGAAAAAATTCAGACCAAAAAGATGATCTGGTGATTTTATACGAATTTTTCTATCCAAGGACAGAATCTGTTTCCTGGACAGCACGTCACAACTTTTGAACTTTCTTGCAATCAGAGGCTACACTTGGCACAAAGTTGAAAAGCAAAGATACAATGATGTTGCTACAGTAGTAACAAACATCAAGACCACTAAAACTGAAAGAACAAACTGAAAGCAAAGATAACAAGGGTTGTCTCCCTAGAGCTCTTTCTTTATAGCCATAAAGATAGGCTTAAGACTTTAATGATGCTCTCGTAGGAATAAGAGTTAAAGAACAAAAGAGAGCATCAAGGAGCAAATACCAAACACATTTAAGCCTAACATGCTTCCTATGCATAGGAATATTGCAATAGAATAATTCATTGAAGCACAAAGCAACTAGCATAGGAAGGCAAAACAAGCATAACTTCAAAATATTCACCATAAAGAGAGGAAACTTCTTATTATTAAAATATTTAGAACCAAGTCTCCCTCTCTCATTATAAATTTCAGTGGCATCATGGATGAACTCAACAATATAACTATCACATAAGGTATTGTTACCATGATCCACATGCAAAAAGGTATCATTACTCTTCATATAAGCAAAATCTTTCTTATTAGGAATAGTGAGAGTAAAGCAATCATAACCATCATGGTAATCATTGTATTTAGGAGGCATATCATAATCATAATAAATTTTATCCTCAATAGTAGGTGGACTGAAAACATCATATTCATCATTGTAATCATCATTTATAGGAAGCAAAGTATCATCAAAGTAAATTTTCTCTTCAAAAGTTGGGGGACTAAAAATATCATGTTCATCAAACGTGTCATCCCCAAGCTTAGAGCTTTCCATGTCATTAGCAATATTGATATTCAAAGAAAGCATACTAATAACATCACCACCATCATGATTTTTCCGGGATTTTTCTGGCAGTTCTCGTAATGGGAAAACCTGAAATACAAAAACAGCAGAAAACAGAAACTGGCACTGGGGTGCACTGAGTTAATAGGTTAGTCCAAATATGATCAAAAGTGTATGGAAGTGTATAAATATCATAGAAATATCACCCAAAAGAGGCATGGAGCAAGCAGAAATTATAGATACGTTTTGGACGTATCATAGGGTACCCCCCCTCCCCACGTATATAAAGGAGGGAGGGAGAGGAGGCCGGCCGCCCCTAGGGCACGCCAAGGAGAGGAGTCCTACTAGGACTCCTAGTCCTAGTAGGATTCCATCTGAAGGAAGGGGGAGAAGCAAGGAGAGGGAGAGGGAGAGGGAAAGGGGGCGCCGCCCCCTCCTCCTAGTCCAATTCAGACTGCCATGAGGGTGGCACGCAGCCACCCCTTGCGGCCCTCCTCTCTCCACTAAGGCCCATGTAGGCCCATTAGTTCCCCCGGGGGGTTCCGATAACCCTCCGGCACTCCGATATTTACCCGGTATCTCTAGGAACTCATTCGGTGTCCTAATAACATCGTCCAATATATCATTCTTTATGTCTCGACTATTTCGAGACTCCTCGTCATCTCTGTGATCACATCCAGGACTCAGAACAATCTTCGGTCACCGAAAACTCATAACTCATAAAACATATCGTCATCGAATGTTAAGCGTGCGGACCCTACGGGTTCGAGATCTATGTAGACATGACCGAGACACTTCTCCGGTCAATAACCAATAGCGGAACTTGTATGCTCATATTGGTTCCTATATATACTACGACGATCTTTATCGGTCAAACTGTAATGACAACATATGTTATTCCCTTTGTCATCGGTATGTTACTTGCCCGAGATTCGATCGTCTGTATCTTCATACCTAGTTCAATATCGTTACCGGCAAGTCTCTTTACTCGTTTCGTAATACATCATCCCGTGACTAACTCATTAGTCATTTGCTTGCAAGGCTTATTATGATGTGTATTACCGAGAGGGCCCAGAGATACCTCTCCGACACTGGGAGTGACAAATCCTATTCTCGATCTATGCCAACTCAACAAACACCTTTGGAGATACCTATAGATCATCTTTATAATCACACAGTTACATTGTGACGTTTGGTAGCACATAAGGTATTCCTCTGGTATCCAGGAGTTGCATAATCTCATAGTCTGAGGAATATGTAATTGATATGAAGAAAATAGTAGCGATAAAAACTGAACGATCAATAAGCTAAGCTAACGGATGGGTCATGTCTAGCACATCATTCTCCTAATGATGTGATCATGTTAATCAAATGAAAACACATGTCTATGATTAGGAAACTCAACCATCTTTGATTAATGAGCTAGTCTAGTAGAGGCTTACCAGGGACACTGAGTTTCGTCTATGTATTCACACATTTATCAAGTTTCCGGTTAAAACAATTCTAGCATGAATAAAAGACATTTATAATGATATATAAGGAAATATAAACAACAACTTTATTATTGCCTCTAGGGCATATTTCCTTCATCGGGGGCCATAGGTTTCACTAGAGGCTTCTCTCATGATAGCAAGTGTTATGGTGGGTGAACAAATTATTGTTAAGCATTTGATAGAAGAGCGAATAATTATAACGACATCTATGGCAATGATCATGAATATAGGCATCACGTCTGTGACAAGTAGACCGACTCCTGCCTGCATCTACTACTATTACTCCACGCATCAACCGAAACGATTCTGCATCTAGAGTATTAAGTTCATAAGAACAGAGTAACGCCTTAAGCAAGATGACATGATGTAGCGGAATGAACTCAAGCAATATGATGAAAAACCCATCTTGGTATCCTTGATGGCAACAATACAATACGTGTCATGTCCCTTTCTGTCACTGGGATTGAGCACCGCAAGATTGAACCCAAAGCAAAGCACTTCTCCCATTGCAATAAAAACCAATCTAGTTGTCCAAACCAAACCGATAGTTCGAAGAGAATTACTAAGATATTAGATCATGCATAAAAGAATTCAGAAGAAACTCAAACATTATTCATAGATAATCTGATTATAAACCCATAATGCATCTGATCTTGAAAAACACACTGCAAAATAAGATTAAATCGGATAGATCTCCAAGAACAATGAGGAGAACATGGTATTGAAGATCAAAGAGAGAGAAGAAGCCATCTAGCTACTAGCTATGGACCCGTAGGTCTATGGTAAACTACTCACACTTCATCGGAAGGGCAATAGGGTTTATGTAGATGCCCTCCATGGTTGATTCCCCCTCTGACGGAGTACCGGAAAAGGCCTCCAGATGGAATCTCGCGAGAACAGAAGGTTACTGCAGCGAAAAAGTGGTTTTGATGGATGTTCTAATGTTTCTAGAGTATATGTGAAATTATAAGCGAAAGAAGTAGGTCAGGGCAGGCTCGGGGGGCCCACAAGGTAGGGAGCGCGTCCTCCACCCTTGTGGCCGCCTCGAGGGTCCCCTGGCGTGTACTCCAAGTCCATCTGGTGTCTTCTTGTCCAAGAAAAATCTCCGTAAAGTTTTGTTCTGTTTGGACTCCGTTTGATATTCCTTTTCTGCGAAACTCAAAAACATGGAAAAACAAAAACTGACACTGGGATCTGGGTTAATAGTTTAGTCCCAAAAATCATATAAAATAGCATATAAATGCATATAAAACATCCAAGATAGATAATATAATAGCACGAAACAATAAAAAATTATAGATACGTTGGAGACGTATCATAGAGCACCTAGACCACCTGAACAAATTAAGGTTGAACCTAATATTGCTATGGTTAAAAATCTCTTGGTTGATAATATTGATGGGCATGTTATTTATTTAAGTGATGAATCTGCTAGAATTGCCAAACCCGGTACCAAGGATAAACATAGACCTATTGTTGGCATGCATGTTGTTTCTGTTAAAATAGGAGATCATAGTTATCATGGCTTATGTGATGTGGGTGCTAGTGGTGAGTGCAATTCCTTTTACTTTACATAAAGAAATTATGGATGAAATTGCACCTGCTGAGTTAGAAGAAATTGATGTTACTATCAAGCTTGTTAATAGAGATACTATATCAACAATTGGGATTGTTAGAGATGTTGAAGTCTTGTGTGGGAAAATAAAATATCCTACTGATTTTCTTGTTCTTGGTTCCCCACAAGATGATTTTTGTCCCATTATATTTGGTAGACCTTTCTTGAACATTGTTAATGCTAAGATAGACTGCGAGAAATATATTATTATTGTTGGTCTGGGGGATATGTCTCATGATTTTAATTTCTCTAAATTTCGTACACAACCACGTGATAAAGAATTGCCTAGTAAGGATGAAATTATTGGTCTTGCTTCTATTGTCGTGCCTCCTACTGAACCTTTAGAACAATATTTGCTAGAACATGAGAATGATATGTTTATGAATGAAAGAAGGGAAATAGATGATATATTCTTTAAACAAGGGCCTATTCTGAAAAACAATTTGCCTGTTGAAATCCTTGGGGATCCTCCTCCACCTAAGGGTGATCCCGTGTTTGAGCTTAAACCGTTACCCGATACTTTGAAATATGTGTATCTTGATGAAAAGAAGATATATCATGTTATTATTAGTGCTAACCTTTGAGAGCATGAAGAAAAGAAACTATTGAAAACTCTGAAGAAGCACCATGTTGTTGTTGGACATACTCTTGATGATCTTAAGGGTATTAGTCCCACTTTATGCCAACACAAAATTAAGTTGGAACGTGATACTAAACTAGTTGTTGATCACCATTGACAATTAAATCCAAAGATGAAAAAGTGGTAAGAAATGAAATACTAAAGCTTCTAGAGACATGTATAATTTATCCTATTGCTGATACTCAGTGGGTAAGTCTTGTTCATTGTGTCCCTAATAAGGGAGGCATTACTATTGTTCCTAATGATAAAGATGAATTGATCCCGCAAAGAATTTTTAAATGTTATAGAATGGTAATAGATTTTCGCAAATTAAATAAAGCTACTAAGAAAGATCATTACCCTCTACCTTTTATTGATCAAATTCTAGAAAGACTATCTAAACATACACATTTTTGCTTTCTAGATGGTTATTCTGGTTTCTCTCAGATACCTGTGTCAAAAGAGGACCAAGAAAAGACCACTTTTACTTGACCTTTCGGTATTTTTGCTTATAGATGTATGCCTTTTGGTTTATGCAATGCACCTGCTACCTTCAAAGATGTATGACTGCTATATTCTGTGACTTTTGTGAAAAGATTGTGGAGGTTTTCATGGATGATTTCTCTGTTTACGGAACTTCTTTTGATGATTGCTTAAGCAACCTTGATCGATTTTTGTAGGATGCGAAGAAACTAATCTTGTCTTGAATTGGGAGAAGTGCCACTTTATGGTTAATGAAGGCATTGTCTTGGGGCATAAGATTTCTGAAAGAGGTATTGAAGTTAATAAAGCTAAATTAGATGTTATGGAAAAGATGTCGTGTCCTAAAGATATCAAAGGTATTAGAAGTTTTGTTGGTCATGCTGGTTTCTATAGGAGGTTTATTAAAGACTTCTCTAAAATTTCTAGGCCTCTCACTAATTTCTTGCAAAAAGATATTCCTTTTGTTTTTGATGATGATTGTGTAGAAGCATTTGAAATACTTACGAAAGCCTTGATCTCTGCACCTATTGTTCAACCACCTAATTGGAATTTATCCTTTGAAATCATGCGTGATGAAAGTGATTATGTTGTTGGTGTTGTTCTAGGACAAAGAGTTGATAAAAAATTGAATGTTATTCATTATGCTAGTAAAACTCTAGACAGTGCCCAGAGAAATTGTGCTACTACTGAAAATGATTTTTTACTAGTTGTTTTTGCTTGCGATAAGTTCAGGTCTTATATTGTTGATTCTAAAGTAGTTGTTCACACTGATCATGCCGCTATTAAATATCTTATGGAAAAGAAAGATGTTAAACCTAGACTTATTAGATGGGTTCTCTTGCTACAACAATTTAATTTGCATATTATTGATAGAAAGGGAGCTGAGAACCCCGTTGCAGATAACTTGTCTAGGCTAGAAAATGTTCTTGATGACCCACTACCTATTGATGATAGCTTTCCTGATGAACAATTAGCTATCATAAATGCTTCTCGTAATGCTCCCCATTATGCTGATTATGCTAATTACATTGTTGCTCAATTTATACCACCTAGCTTCACATACCAACAAAAGAAAATGTTTTTCTATGATTTAAGACATTATTGTTGGGATGACCCACACCTTTATAAAGGAGTAGATGGTGTTATTAGACGTTGTGTACCTGAGCATGAACAGGAAAAGATCCTACATAAGTGTCACTCCGAAGCCTATGGAGGACACCATGCTGGAGATAGAACTGCACACAAGGTATTGCAATCTGGTTTTTATTGGCCTACTCTCTTCAAAGATGCCCGTAAGTTTGTCTTGTCTTGTGATGAATGTCAGAGAATTGGTAATATTAGTAGACGTCAGGAAATTCCTATTAACTATTCACTTGTTATTTAACCATTTGATGTTTTGGGCTTTGATTATATGGGACCTTTTCCTTCCTCTAATGGGTATACACATATTTTAGTTGTTGTTCATTAGTTGATTACGTTAATAAGTGTGTGGAAGCTATTCCAACTAGTAATGCTGATCATAACACCTTGCTTAAAGAAGTTATTTTTCCGAGGTTTGGAGTCCCTAGATATTTAATGACTGATGGTGGTTCACATTTTATTCATGGTGCTTTTCGTAAGATGCTTGCTATCCGTATCATCCTCAGTCTAGTGGTCAAGTAGAATTGAGCAATAGAGATTTTAAATCGATCTTGCAAAAGACTGGTACTAGATCTAGAAAGAATTGGTCTAAGAAACTTGATGATGCATTATTGGCTTATAGAACTTCTTATAAAAACCCTATGTGTATGTCTCCGTATAAAATGGTTGATGGAAAAGCATGTCACTTACCTCTTGAACTAGAACATAAGGCATATTGGGCTGTTAAAGAACTCAATTATGATTTCAAACTTGCTGGTGAGAAGAGGTTATTTGATATTAGCTCTCTTGATGAATGGAGAACCCAAGCCTAGCCTATGAGAATGCCAAACTGTTTAAAGAAAAAGCTAAAAGATGGCATGACAAACGGATACAAAAGCGTGAGTTTAACGTAGGTGATCATGTTTTGCTATACAACTCTCGTATAAGATTTTTTTTGCAGGAAAGCTTCTCTCTAAATGGGAAGGCCCTTACATTATCGAGGAGGTCTATCGTTCCGGTGCCATAAAAATCAACAACGCCGAAGTCACAAATCCGAAGGTGGTAAACAATCAAAGAATCAAACACTTTAGCTCAGGTACTCCCTTAAATGTTGAGACCAATATAATTGACACCGTGACACCGGAGGAGTACATAAGGAACACTTTCCAGAATGTTTCAAACTCCAAAAAGTAATAGGTACGTGGTACGGTAAGTAAACCAACTCCAAAACGTTCCAAACCGCAAATTTTCCCCATTTTGGAATATTTAAAAAATTAGGAAAAATTAAAACTAGTCCGGAAGAGACACGAGGCATCCACAAGGGTGGAGGGCGCGCCCCCTACCTTGTGGCCACCCCGTGTGCCTCCCGGACTCCGTTTTCTTGCATGATACTTCTTTCTGTCAAAAAATTCATTATATAATCTCTCGAAGGTTTTGACCATTGTACCTCGACAGGATCCTGTGTTTTCGTTTTTGAGTTGTTTCTACTCCAGATTTAGAGCAAGATGTCGTCTCAAGAGTCGGTTGGGGAGAGTCGTGTCTCTCATCCGACACCGGAGCACTTTGGTCCAGCAGCAGAAGAGAAGATGGAGGCTGACTTGAAGTGGATAGATGCCATGGAGGAGGACCAAGAAGTTACCTCTCGTCTCCAAACTGAATTCATGATGGAGGAACTTCAGAGCACGATGATCCCAAACTCGGTCACCCCTCCCCATGCTAGATTTCTCACTTATGAAAATATGACAAAGAGTGTTGAATTTTCTCCCGCATCCATGAAACATCCATGGGTAGTTGGAGCTCTAGCCGTCACAGGCAAACTTTGCAAGGAAATAATGGATCTTAAGAAACACATCAATAAGTTGGAGGAGGAGAATCGCATCCTAAGGGGCATCATCGCCACCTCCAAAGAAAGAATCATAAATACATGGGTATGGGCACTCCCCTTGGCAACTGCCAAGCTTGGGGGAGGTGCCCTGGTATCATATCACCCTCACACTTTTATCTTTATCGCTTTTCTAAGTTCGATCCTTTTGGTTACATCTTGATCTAGTAGAATAAAGTTTTTAGTATGATCTAGTTTTGAGTTTTTCTTTGATCTCTATCTATGTAATCGAGTCCATGAGATATATAATAAATAATAGTTTTGAGTGAGGGCTTTGATATGTTGCTATGATATTAAGGGAATAAATAATAAAAAGAAATAAATAAAGATCATATGTTGATCTTATGTGAAGTAATGACTTCACATATAAAGAGTATGATGAATACAAGTTGTTGAGTGTTGACAACCATAGTTTTGGTCATTGTTGCAATTAATAGGAAGTAATAATGAAAGAGAGGTTTCACATATAAATATACTATCTTGGACATGTTTTGCAATTGTGAGCACTCATTAAAATATGGCACGCTAAAAAGTTGAAGTTGTACAAGGAAGACAACATAATGGGTTATGTCTTCTTACATCCTAACAGAAGTTATATTGTTATAGATCCTCCAACATGTTGAGCTTGCTTTCCCTCTCATGCTAGCCAAAATTCTTCGCACCAAGTAGAGATACTAATTGTGCTTCCAAACATTCCTTAAACCAGTTTTGCCATGAGAGTCCACCATACCTACCTATGGATTGAGTAAGATCCTTCAAGTAAGTTGTCATCGGTGCAAGCAATAAAAATTGATCTTTAAATATGTATGATCTATTAGTGTGAAGAAAATAAGATTTATACGAGCTTGTGATATGGAATAAATAAAAGAGACGGATTGCATAATAAAGGTCCATTATCACAAGTGGCAATATAAAGTGATGTTCTTTTGCATTAAGATTTTGTGCATCCAACCATAAAAGCGCATGACAACCTCTGCTTCCCTCTGCGAAGGGCCTATCTTTTATTTTCATCTCATATCCTTATACAAGAGTCATGGTGATCATCACCTTCCCTTTTTACTTTTATCCTTTGGCAAGCACAATATTTTGGAGCTAGATCTAAATATATATACCCATGCATTATTCACATTACCCTTGAGGTAAATTGTTGGGAGGCGAAACTATAAGCCCCTATTTTTCTCTGTGTCCGGTTGAAACTTTGAACTCATTAGTATCGCGTGAGTGTCAGCAAATATGAAAGACTAAATGATAGTTGGGTATGTGAACTTGCTGAAAAGCTCTTATATCTGACTCTTTCCGATGTATGATAAGTTGCAATTGCTTCAATGACTAAGATCATAGTTTGTTGGCTATCAATGAAGTTTCTGATTCAACCTTTACCTTGCGAAGGAATTGTTACTTTCACATAAGAACCTATACTGCAAGTTATGTTGATGTCCTAAAGATGATCATGATGCCCTCATGTCCGCATTTTATTTTTATCGACACCTCTATCTCTAAACATGTGGACATATTTTTCGATATTGGCTTTTCGCTTGAGGACAAGCGAGGTCTAAGCTTGGGGGAGTTGATACGTCCATTTTGCATCATGATTTTATATTGATATTTATTGCATTATGGGCTGTTATTACACATTATATCACAATACTTATGACTTTTCTCTCTGATTTTACAAGGTTTACATGAAGAAGGAGAATGCCGGCAGCTGGAATTCTAGACTGGAAAAGGAGCAAATCTGATATACGTATTCTGCACAACTCCAAAAGTCCTGAAACTTTACGGAGAATATTTTTGGAATATATAAAAAATATTTTGCGAAAGAAGCACCAGAGGGGGGCCACCAGCCATCCACAAGGGTGGGGGCGCACCCTACCCCCTTGGCGTGCCCCCCTACCTTGTGGCCCCCCTGACAGTCCCCCGACGTCCATCTTATGCTATATGACGTGTTTTGACCTGGAAAAAATCATAAGGAGGTTTTTGGGATGAAGCGCCGCCGTCTCGAGGCGGAACCTGGGCGAAACCAATCTAGAGCTCTGGCAGGGCTGTTCTGCCGGGGATACTTCCCTCCGGGAGGGGAAAATCGAAGCCATCATCATCACCAAAGATCCTCTCATCGAGAGGGGGTCATTGTCCATCAACATTTTCACCAGCACCATCTCCTCTCAAACTCTAGTTCATCTCTTGTATCCGATCTTTGTCTCAAAACCTCAGATTGGTACATGTGGCTTGCTAGTAGTGTTGATTACTCCTTGTAGTTGGTGCTAGTTGGTTTATTCGGTGGAAGATCATATGTTCAGATCCTTAATGTTATTCCATACTCCTCTGATCATGAACATGAATATGCTTTGTGAGTAGTGACGTTTGTTCCCAAGGACATGGGAGAAGTCTTGTTATAAGTAATCATGTGAATTTGGTATTCGTTCGATATTTTGATGAGATGTATGTTGTCTTTCCTCTAGTAGTGTTATGTGAACCTCGACTACATGACACTTCACCATTATTTGGGCCTAGGGGAAGGTATTGGGAAGTAATAAGTAGATGATGGGTTGCTAGAGTGACAGAAGCTTAAACCCTAGTTTATGCGTTGCTTCGTAAGGGGCTGATTTGGATCCCTATGTTTCATGCTATGGTTAGATTTATCTTAATACTTCTTTTATAGTTGCAGATGCTTGCGAGAGTAGTTAATCATAAGTGAGAGGCTTGTCCAAGGAAGGACAACACCCAAGCTCTGTTCCACCCACATATCAAATTATCAAAGTACAGAACGCGAATCATATGAGCATGATGAAAACTAACTTGATAACAATTCCCATGTGTCCTCGGGGGCGTTTTGCTTTATATAAGAGTACGTCCAGGCTTGTCCTTTGCTACAAAAAGGATTGAGCCACCTTGTTGCACTATGTTTACTTTTGTTACTTGTTACCCGTTATACATTATACTATCACACAACTATCTGTTACCGATAATTTCAGTGCTTGCAGAGAAAACCTTGCTGAAAACCGCTTGTCATGTCCTTCTGCTCCTCGTTGGGTTCGACACTCTTACTTATTGAAAGGACTACGATTGATCCCCTACACTTGTGGGTCATCAGAGAACCACGCAACACTAGTGAACGACACCTGCAGACAAATAACAAATACTCGCAACCCGACGTATTGAAGGGGTTGTCAATCCCTTTCGAGTAACGGTGCCAAAAGATTGGCAAACAGACATGAGAAAGTTGTAATAAGTTGATAGATCGAATGCCAAATATATTAAAGTGCAACAAGGTATTTTTGTATTTTTGGTTTAATAGATCTGAAAATAAAAGCAAATAAAATAGATCGCAAAGGAAAATATATTAAAGAAGAGACCCGAGGGTCGTAGGTTTCACTAGTCGCTTCTCTCGAGAAAAATAGCAAAGGGTGGGTGAACGAATTACTGTTGGGTAATTGATAGAACTTCAAATAATCATGACGATATCGAGGAAATGATCATTATATAGGCATCACATCCAAGATTAGTAGACCGGCTCCTGCCTGCATCTAATACTATTACTCCACTCATCGACCGCTATCCAGCATGCATCTAGTGTATTAAGTTCATGAAAACATGGAGTAATGCAATAAGAACGAAGACATGATGTAGACAAGATCTATTTATGTAGAAATAGACCCCATCTTGCTATCCTTAATGGCAACGGTACATACATGTCGGTTCCCCTTCTGTCACTGAGATCAAGCACCATCAGATCGAACCCATCACAAAGCACCTCTTCACATTGCAAGATAAATAGATCAAGTTGGCCAAACAAAACCCAAATATCAGAGAAGAAATATGAGGCTATAAGCAATCATGCGTATAAGATATCAAAGAAGAGTCCAATAACTTTCATGGATATAAAAAGATAGATCTGGTCATAAACTCAAAGTTTATCAGATCCCAACAAACACACCGCAAAAAGAGTTACATCATATGGATCTCCAAGTGACCATTGTATTGATAATCAAGAGAGAGAGAGAGAGAGAGAGAGAGAGAGAGAGAAAGAGAGGAAGCCATCTAGCTACTAACTACGGACCCGTAGGTCTACAAAGAACTACTCACTCATCATCGGAGAGGCACCAATGGACATAATGAACCCCTCTGAGATGGTGTCTAGATTGGATCTGGTGGTTCTGGAACTTGCGGCGGCTGGAATTGATTTTCGTCAACTCCCCTAGGGTTTGTGGAATATTGGGTTATTTATAGAGCGAAGAGGCGGTGCGGGAGGCCACTGAGGTGGGCACAACCCACATGGGCGCGCCTGGGGGGACATGCACGTCCTGGTGGGTTGTGCCCCCCTCGGGGCACCCCCAGGTGCTTCTCTGGCCCAACAGGTGTCTTCTGGTCCAAAAAATCCACAAAAAGTTTCGCTGCATTTGGACTCCGTTTGATATTAATTTCCTGTGATGCAAAAAACAAGCAGAAAACAACAACTGGCACTTGACACTATGTCAATAGGTTAGTACCAAAAAAATGATTTAAAATGATTGTAAAACATCCAAAAATGATAATATAACAGCATGGAACAATAAAAAGTTATAGATACGCTGGACACGTATCAACGGAGGAGGACGAGAGTTTTGTTTCTCCGAGGGGTTCAACTCAAGTCGACCTAGAGGCATGTAAGCTCACTGAGCTCGGTTTTATGGACCGAGTTGATGAGCAAAACAAGCCTAAGCACAAATGGAACCGGAAGATTTATCCGGCCTCGGTTGTGCGCAGAAGTGCTAGGATTCGGACTGCTAAAAAATTTCATGATGAAATATGAAATGAATCTTTTCGAATAGCAGAGGTCTGACTGACTTGGCTAAAAGAAGGTCTCTGGCGGATGCATCTATTCAACACAAGTTAGATTTCATTGCCCTCTCTGAAACTGGTAGAGATAATTTTACCTCTCAGTTTCTTGGCACCTTATCGGGAGGAGTTGATTTTGATTGGCATTGCTTACCCCCGAGGAAGATCCGATGGGATTTTACTTGGGGTGAAGCGCGAAACATTGGAGGTTAAAAATGTTGTTTTGGAAGAATTTACGGTTAAGTTTCGAGTCAGATCGAAGGTTGATGGTTTCCAATGGGCACTGGTGGCAGTGTATGGAGCCGCGTAGCCTGAGCTAAAACCAGATTTTCTCGCTGACCTAGTTCGTATTTGCGAAGATGAAAGGCTCCCAATACTGGTTGGGGTGATTTTAATATTATAAGAAGACGGGACGAAAAGAACAATGATAACTTTGATGGCAGATGGTCGTTTATGTTCAACACAATCATTGAAAGCATGGATCTCAGGGAAATTGAGCTTTCTGGTAGAAAATTCACTTGGGCCAACACATTGCCAAATCCAACGTATGAGAAGTTGGATCGTGTTCTCACCAGTCTGGAATGGGAGCATAAGTTTCCTTTGATGGCAGTCCAACCATTGCCGCGAGCGATCTCTGATCATACCCCACTGCTTGTTGACTCTGGGGAGGCAACTCATGTGGGAAATATAAATATCTTCTCTTTTGAATTAGCATGGTTTGAGAGAGAATGTTTCTTGGATCTGATAGCACGGGAGTGGGCAAAAGATTCAGGAGGGGGATCAAACGTAGAAAGATGGCAAAATAAGATTCGACACTTAAGACAGTTCCTACGCTGTTGGGCCAAACATTTGAGTGGTGTTTATAAGGGTGAAAGGGAAAGGCTCCTTAACCTTATAAATGCCTTAGATTTAAAAGCCGACTCCTCCATTTTAGACACGACAGAACTGGATACTAAAGTGGAGGCGAAACTGAGACTGAAAGAATTGCTTCGAGAGGAAGAATTGAAGTGGGCGCTAAGAGCTAAAGTGCGAAAAGTGGTCCAAGGGGACGACAACACACAATTCTTTCATATGATTGCGAATGGCAAGCATCGAAAGAAGAGAATTTTTCAGCTAGAGCAAGATGAGGGGACGACTCTGGGACATGAGAACCTAAAATTTTACATCACCAATTATTACAAGCAGTTGTTTGGGGGCTCCTGAGGATAGTTTTGTCTTATACGAGTCAAGGGTTGAGGATATCCCTCAACTTGCGGTGAATGAGATTGAAATATTGACCGCCCCGTTTTCGGCGAAAGAGGTGTTTGAGGCGATTTCACGGATGAAGAATAATAAAGCTCCTGGGCCGGATGGCTTTCCGGCTGAGTTTTATAAAAGGTGCTGGCATATTATTAAGGGTGATTTTCTTCCAATGTTCCATGATTTGTTTTCGACATTTGCAGCTATTTCACTTAAATTTCAGAACGATAACTTTGCTCCCTAAAAAAACAGAGGCAGTGTGAATTGTGCAGTGAGACCCGATGTCACCTATCTTTTTCAACATAGTAGTGGACATGTTGACGATTCTGATAGGAAGAGCTAAAGAAAATGGCCAAGTAGGTGGTCTCGTCCCGCATCTAGTGGATGGAGGAGTGTCCATTCTACAGTACGCCAAAAATACAGACTTGCTAAATGGGATATTATTTGTAGGCCAAAAGACCAAGGTGGTTTTGGAATTGAAAATTTAAAGGTGAAGAACAGATGCCTTCTCAGTAAGTGGCTGTACAAGCTATCTGTAGAGACCGATGCCACATGGGCCCAGATTCTACGGTATCTTCATTTCAAAATCCTATCCCAGGTGATGGTCAGACCAACAGATTCCCCGTTTTGGAAAGGACTGATGAGAGTGAAATCAACCTTCTTCCATAGGACAAAATTTATCGTTGGTAATGGTACTTCCACGAGATTCTGGGAGGATAAGTGGCTATGGGAGACACCTCTAGCTATCCAATATCCCTCTCTCTATAATATTGTTCGGCATAGAGAGGCTTACGTTGCAACAGTATTACAGTCCAATCTTCTCAATATTCAATTTAGGAGGACTTTAGCGGGAAACCGTTGGGAAGCTTGGCTCCATCTTGTGAGAAGATTGATGGATGTTCACCTTTCTCAACAGCCAGATTAGTTGTACTGGAAACTAACCAAGAATGGAGTGTTTTCGGTAAAATCCATGTATTTGGATATTATCAACTCTGGCTCTATCTCTCGATCTGTGCATATTTGGAAATTCAAAGTGCCCTTAAAAATTAAAGTGTTTATGTGGTTTGTCCACAAATAAGTCATTCTCACTAAGGACAATTTGGCTAAACGTAACTGGACAGGATCTCGAAGATGTAGCTTCTGTGATCATGATGAATTTATCAAACACCTCTTTCTTGATTGCCTAATGGCCAAAATTTTACGGCGGTCTGTTCATATAGCATTTAACAGTACTTCTCCCAATAGCATACACACGTTATTTGGGACGTCGCTAAATGGAGTTGAGACAGAGATTGCGAAACATATCCGTGTAGGAGTATGTGCATTATTATGGGCTATATGGAACTGCATGAACGACTTAGTTTTTAGCGGAACAACGCATATTCATTTCTTGCAGGTTATTTTCCGGACCACTATATTGATCCGTATGTGGTCGCTACTCACTCCGACGGATGCCAGGGAGCATATGGTTACCGGGTCTATCCGTTAGGAGATGGTAGCGCGGGCTATCTTCAACCGGTTTGGATGACGGTCATGTAATAGGATAGGTGTTTAGTTTCCTATCTATCTTTATTACGCCGGTTAGGGCTATGCCATTTTTATACTCCCTCAGGTCCTTTTTACTCTGTACATTGGATTTGCTGAAAGTCAAGCTTTGCTAAGTTTGACCAAATTTATATTAGAAATTATTAGCATATATAATATCTAATAAATATAATACGAAAATATATTTTTAGATGAATCCAATGATATTGGTGTTGTTATGTGAATGCCATTAATTTTTTATATAAATTTGGTCAAAGTTGGATGAGATTAACTTCAGACAAACCTAATATACAGAGTAAAAAGGACCGGAGGGAGTATTTTGTTAGCTCCTTCCGAGCCCTTTTAGGATTTGAGACTTGAAGACTTTGTTGAATTGTTTGCTTATTAATAAAATGACCGCATGCATCATTCTAGTGCAGAGGCCGGGGGATAACCTTCTTTTCGGAAAAATAGTAATAAAGCACTTGCCTATTTCGAAAGATTTCTTTAATAAAAATTGACGAGGTAGCTCGCTGTTTAAAACGAAAGCTACTGTGAAATAAGTCGTTGGGACTAATAATATTTACTACTCCCTTCGTCCCAAATTAAGTGACTCAAAAATGACTCAACTTTTTACTAAAGTTAGTACAAAATTCAATCATTTTTGAGTCACTTATTTTGGGACGGAGGGAGTACATCGTATGGATACGTGCTCTGCTTTCAGAACAAAACAAAGGAAGTCATACGGAGGTCGCAAATCAAACCCTTAGTTCAGTGCCGGGTTTCATAAGTACTATCGGTCAATCATGCAACTTGTTACAATACAAAAACACTTCGTTCATTATTATGGTGTATCGATACCACCTTCTTCCTCACAGACTATGTGCACCGAACCGTGTGAGCATACGAACCAATCTGACAATTTTTACACTCTGCTAACCACCGAACATCACAGATGCAACAGCAAGCAACACAGGGACAGAGAAGAAGGAACGGCATGAAGCGCACAACACTGCCACCCAATTAAGAGTGCACACCTGACCTGATCAAGTCAGTACTCATCGACTTCGTCCTCGTCGTCTTCACCCTCAGCCCCGACCTCCTCGTAGTCCTTCTCCAGCGCGGCCAGATCCTCCCTGGCCTCCGAGAACTCCCCCTCCTCCATCCCTTCCCCGACGTACCAGTGCACGAACGCGCGCTTGGCGTACATGAGGTCGAACTTGCGGTCGATGCGCGAGAAGACCTCGGCCACGGCCGTGTTGTTGCTGATCATGCACACCGCCCGCCGCACCTTGGCCAGGTCCCCTCCCGGAACCACCGTCGGCGGCTGGTAGTTTATCCCGCACTTGAACCCGGTCGGACACCTTCAATTTGCACGCAGCAGCAAAGCAACAACAGAAGGAAAAACAGAGTCTCAATGTCTCGTCAGGTGATAACAATGGAGAAACTACATGAATGTTATGCACATACCAGTCGACGAACTGCACGGTCCTCTTGGTCTTGATGGAGTGGACGGCGGAGTTGACGTCCTTGGGGACGACGTCGCCGCGGTACATGAGGCAGCAGGCCATGTACTTGCCGTGCCGGGGGTCGCACTTGGCCATGACGCTGGACGGCTCGAACACGGAGTTGGTGATCTCGGGGACGGAGTGCTGCTCGTGGAAGGCCTTCTCCGCGGAGATGATGGGCGCGTAGGAGGAGAGCATGAAGTGGATCCGCGGGTACGGCACCAGGTTGGTCTGGAACTCGGTTATGTCCACGTTGATGGCGCCGTCGAACCGCAGCGAGGTGGTCAGGGACGATATCACCTGGGATATCAGCCGGTTCAGGTTGGTGTAGGTCGGGCGCTCGATGTCCAGGGACCTCTTGCAGATGTCGTAGATGGCCTCGTTGTCCAGGAGCACCACCACGTCGGTGTGCTCGATCAGCGAGTGGGTCGACAGCACGCTGTTGTAAGGCTCCACAACGGCCGTCGAAATCTGAAACAGGCAATCGGTTCAGCGAAATGGTCTAGCTGAAACTTGACCAGGGACATGCGGTGCTCCATCCCTTTTTATTTACTCTTCATACTAGCCTTTTCTTATCAATGCCATTAGATTCATCATTGAGAATATTTTTGTATCATATATACTTGTTGTAAATATTCATATCGTTTTCTATAAACTTGCCCAAATCTTATAAAGTTTGACTTAGGACAGAGCTAATATGAAAAGTAAATAAACAGAGAGAG
This sequence comes from Secale cereale, assembly GCA_902687465.1. Lineage (NCBI taxonomy): Eukaryota > Viridiplantae > Streptophyta > Magnoliopsida > Poales > Poaceae > Secale > Secale cereale. The sequence continues at coordinate 144,143,584 of LR738715.1, forward strand.
GGTAATAGTACCTGTGGTGAAGGATAGATGGTGAAACCGAGCTTCGATTTCCTGCCATAGTCGACCGAAAGGCGCTCCAGAAGCAATGAACCAAGTCCTGAGCCAGTTCCACCACCGACAGCATTGAAAACCAAGAAGCCTTGGAGACCAGTGCAATTATCCGCCAATTTTCTTATCCGGTCAAGGCAAAGGTCCACTACTTCTCTCCCAACTGCAGCATCAGAAACAGGGTTTAAAGAAAGGAGTATTTCGTTAGTAGGAGCATAGGGCTGTTTCCCAAGCATGACAATTTTAGTAGTTAAACTGGGTTGCCTCAAGGATGAAAGAGTGTTCTATTCCATGTATGAGCACTAAACCTCAACATGAAATGATTGAATTATGGCTCCCACCTGACACCTGTAGCATGTTGCTTGCAGTTCGTGACTACTGACTACGATTTATAATTAGAGACATTTTCAATACACATTATTTATACTGAAATTCAGTATAACGCTTCTGAACTCGAAATTCCATATGCACTCTTGAATAAAGTTTTTATATTAAACGATAAGAAAAATATTTTGTACTTCCTCTGTAAACTAATATAAGAGTGTTTACATAACTAAAGTAGTGATCTAAACGCTCTTATACTAATTTACGGAGGGACTACTTATTTCTCAGCCATCTAAAAGAATAACCAACTAAACTGTGCGCAAGTGACAAAAATAGCTGACTAGTTGCTCATTTCCAAACATAAGGTTATAACATGTTCAACTACCTAAATTTCATTAGATGATGAATTTCAAGAGCATCGAAATATAAATAAGAACTGCTCAGTTGACTTCGAAATAGTTGGTGTTCAGAAAAGATCTTTCTGGCAAAAAAGGTAGCTGAGGTGGAAGCATGGTACCTGTGTAGTGCCCACGGGCAAAGTTGTTAGCAGCATCTTCATTGTGGGAGATGAGCTGCTCTGGATGGAAGAGCTGGCGGTATGCCCCCGTCCTCACCTCGTCGATCACCGTGGGCTCCAGATCGACGAACAAGGCCCTCGGAACGTGCTTCCCTGAGCCCGTTTCGCTGAAGAACGTGTTGAATGCATCCTTTGCAACCCCAACCGAGGTATCACTGCAATCCGATGATAAAAAATTCAGATGGAGCTGGTCAGTTTTTTCAGATTTGATCATGCAAAAACCAAATTGATCCTGAAGCAATCTGTGTCCCCAAATCACAAACAATACTTCGGCTACGCTAAAATTAAACAGGATTGTCCAATCGATCTACGATGTATCCAAGAGTATTTACATATGTTCACCACCCACAATTCAAGAACACCATCAGGCGGAATTATAATCAAGACAAATTATTCTTCAGGAGAAGAACTCCAATCAAGATAAAGGGTGATCATGAGTATTTCTCAGAGCTCTGAAATGAAAAGAGCAACAAATCGGAGCAGAGGAGGAATAGCTCACCTGGGCATGAGGCCGTCGGGCTGGATGCCATGCTCGAGGCAGTAGAGCTCCCAGCAGGAATTCCCCACCTGGATGCCCGCCTGCCCTATGTGGATGCTTATGATCTCCCTCATCTCTCAATTTGATCAGCTGTGTCTGCTCTGCTCTTGTGCAGCTCTGTCGCCTCGGAAGCTCAGAAATAGCACCTGCGCGAGGAAGCAGCCAGAAGGGAACGGAAAGGGCTTTTGCAGAAGAGGACAGGGGGAAAGAGGTTGGAGGAGAGAAGAAGGGGCGAGGCTGCACGGCGGCGTTACCGGACTCGTGAGCTAGCGGAAAGCGACGGATCACGGATGGATTACACCGCACGCACGCACGTCGGACGGAAAGCCACCCGTCGTAGGGACAAAATCACTGGGCGTGGACGACCTGGACCATGTCTCGCTCCCACCATCGGTGCCAAACCGAATGCTGCCACCATGATAACGAAGGGACAATGCGTCGCTGCCGTCGTAAGACCGCAACAAGATGCTATGGTCGAAGGCGCCGTTCACTGATGAGTTGAGTTCTAGTAGTCGGCCGCTGGCAATCTTGAATGTGAAGGCACACAGCCATGATGACTGGAATTAGCCGCTGGTACCACTGCTCACAATAGGACTCTGTTGTGCACTAATCGCATAGCTAGCTACCTACTCATGTTAGAGCAACTCCACGTACCCATTTCGTCCGCTGCCCGTCCGTTTGTGTCGCAGAGGACAAAAGTGCTGCCCAATGTATCGACCCATCCACAAAATGCGCTCCCTTCGCGTCCGCGCGAACCCATTTGCAGCCCAAATTTGCGGCTGAAATATGTCGGCGCGGACTCTTGGTGTATGCCGCGTCCCCACCTGACGGTCGTCCAACTACCGTGGTCGTCTTTATTAATGACGAACGCCCACCGCGAGGCCACACATCAGCGATGGCGGTCGGCCTTTTTCAATCTAAACGTGCGGTGGGGGCCGTCCTTATCCGCTTCCGGACGCCCCCGTCCCTGTCTCGCCGCCCACTTTGCTCCCCCGTTGGCAACAAACCCTAGCCACCGCGATGGGCTTCTTCTCCGGCAACGTCAAAGGCAAGGCCCCATCCACCCCTTCCCCACATCTTCCCTCTCCTTCGCCGGACTGGCACTTGGATCCGGAGAGGATCTGTAACGCCCCGGACACACCCGCCGGTGGTCGTTACTCCTGGCGGGATCTAGACTGGCCCCACATATCAATACTAGTCATTTCTGCGCACTTTGTCCTCACTCGTGCGCACCCGGGAGCAACTTCCCGGTCGATCACCTATCCTGAAATTACTCCAAGCTGAGCACGCTTAACTTTGGAGTTCTGTTCGAATGAGCTCCCGAAAAAGAAGGAATTCCTTATTGATATGAGTAGTCTATCATCCCTAATAAGCCAGGCTATCACATACACCCACACTCAGAGGAACCGACGTCCTCGTCGGGCCACAGGAACGTCCCCTCTTCGCACAAACGTCTGTGCATCCAGTCCGATACATCTGCCATGCCGTGCGCCACGATGGGTCACAAACGTCATGAACACCATGACTGAGCACATGTCCGCAAACATCCGTGTAACCGCGAGGGTCGGCTCTGATACCAACTTGTAACGCCCCGGACACACCCGCCGGTGGTCGTTACTCCTGGCGGGATCTAGACTGGCCCCACATATCAATACTAGTCTTTTCTGCGCACTTTGTCCTCACTCGTGCGCACGCGGGAGCAACTTCCCGGTCGGTCACCCATCCTAAAATTACTCAAAGCTTAGCACACTTAACTTTGGAGTTCTGTCCGAATGGGCTCCCGAAAAAAAGGAATTCCTTATTGATATGAGTAGTCTGTCATCCCTAATAAGCCAGGCTATCACAGGATCCCAGTGTCGATGGCGCCGCGGTCAGCGCAGGTGCACGTGGAGGAGGTTCGGCGTCGGCGGCGCCGCGGTCAGCGCGGGTGCACGTCGAGGAGGTTCGGCGTCGGCGGCAGTTGTTGATGCCGGAGCAGCGTCGCGCCCCCGCCCACGCATTCGACTCTCCCGCTTATCAGTAGTGGTTCGCGTTCGAGCACGAGAAGGCTAGGAGGTGCGGCATCCGTGACGTGCGGCATGGCTCCCTGTCGCCAACCCTCGTCGTGCGCGACGAGGTCCATGAGGCGGAGGCCGCCTACCAGGCGGCGCAGGCGGCAGTCCTCTGTGAAAGCAAGGAGGAGTGACACAAGGAGGAGGAGGAGGCGTACCAGCCATGCGCGCTCTCCGCTGCCAGTGACTGCATCGTGCCGCCTTCGAGGCACCCGTCCCTTGTCAAGGTCGAGCCGGCGCCGACCCCCATCAAGCGCTACTCATGGACCGGGTGTTGCGCGAGTTGGCCAGCGCTCGACCGGTCTGGTTGGGGTGACACCAGCGCAGGAGCAGGCCTACCTCGAGCAATGGCGACAACAAAGGCTAGCCGAAGAGCGCCGCGAGGGCGAGTACCTCGAGCCGTTGGAGCACGACGCAGAGAAGGAGAGCCGCGAGGCGGCGGAGGAGGAGAGCCTTGCCCGTGGTGGGCCAGCCCAGCCGACGACGGTACAACCTGCGGCGAACAACGTCACTAGAGCCTGGTCGGCAGCGTTTCCTTGGGCTGGCTCGGCGCCGACGCTTATCGACCTCACCGGCCCCGCCGACGACGAGGTCGGCTTATCGACCTCACCGGCCCCGCCGACGACGAGGACGTCTATGGCAGCGCGCCTCCTAGTAGTTTGTAGTTTTATTTAATATTTTAGTTAATGTAAAAGTGGACTCATGAATTCTCCCTGGGCTTTGTGGCCTGCATTAATGTTAATTAACTTTTTTACTTTTCGTAAAGTTTGCCGGATTATTTTTTGACGCGACCTCAAATATTTGTCGGGCGAGCGTTGCGCGTAAGGGCTGGTCGAATTTTTTGTCCGTTTAGGTCGGCGCTCTGGAGTTGCTTTTATTGAAGAGTATTCTAGATGCAATGAATTGTCGAGCGTCAAATACAGCAACCATGAACTGACGCAGGCAAATTTAACAATTTTGACCTGTTGGCGTAATCAATTCACGGAATGAACTGTCCGCGAAACTATTTCACAGCCATGACTTTTTTGTGTAGCGTATGTCTCAGAGGCGCTGCATCCCTACTGTGCAGCGCCTGCCACAGGGGCGTTGCACGCTCTGAGGCAGGCGCTACACAGGAGGCGCCACGATGGACAGACGTGCAACGCCCCTGAGCCAGCGTGCAACGCCCCTGAGGCAGGCGCTGCACAGTAGGGTGCAGCGCCACTGAGGCAGACGCTACACAAAAAGGTCATGGCTGTGAAATAGTTTCGCAGACAGTTCATTCCGTGAATTGATTACGCCAACATGTCAAAATTATCAAATTTGCCACTGACGCACATCACTTTGATGATCCTACCGCAAGAACCAGGAGACTGTTGAGAGGTGGAAGCCAGCAAAACAGAATGGTTTATTTTGCAGTTTCTTGGTTGGTATCCGCTGGTATTCATCACCACCATGTCAATCCACGGGTAGACGCTGCTGCTTCCACGTTCCAAATTCTCGGTCCCTGTGCCAATTCGATCTGTGAACATTCCTTCCCACCACGCCGCTCTGCGGCACGTCAGACAGCAAAGCAGGGGCCAGGCTTCACCGTTCTACTACTGGCTACTGCGAGAGGTTGCACATGCCGGGGTGCAGCGGGCACCAGAGCGGCTGGAGGGGCTCTGCGCGGATGCCGCGCGCCACCATCCGGTGCCTCCAGTTGTCGAGCCGGTCCGTGGCGTTGGCGTACCGCTTCCTCCCGCTGGCGCCCTTGTTCCCGGACCAGAGCGTCTCCGCGGCGGCGGCGGCCCTCGGCCACAGCCTGCCGTCCAGCACCGCGGCGTCCGACTGCTCCGACCACAGCGCCACCTCGCCGCCCAGCACCAGGTTGGCCTCCTCCTCCGTGAGCCCGTGCAGGATGTCGTAGTCGTACACGCGCTGCCACGTCTTGAACGGCGCGCACCACGACCCGCCCGTGCCCCCGGGGTCGTTGAACAGCGGCGCCCCGTCGCCCTCCTTCTCCTGCTTGTCGTACCGGCTGTCGTTGCCCACCCACCCGCCGTGCCCGCAGTCCAGGTAGTAGTAGGCCGCCGAGGAGACGATGGCGCGGTACCCGGCGGCCACGATCCGCTTCGTGTTCTCCGCGCCGTTGTTCCACGTCTGCAGCACGGTCGTCTCCTTGGGCAGCACCGTCGGCCCCACCATCACCTTGGGCCCCAGGAGCACGTCCTCCCAGTACACCACCGTGCGGTTCAGCTCGTGCACCATGAACGGCCGGG
>LR738715.1:144150206-144205970 GCA_902687465.1 Secale cereale
TTACCACAACTAAGCTTAGGTAAAGTGTGGCTGTCACAAAAAGTGTGGCTCATAAAATGGCCACCATAAGTGTGACAAGATTTGGCAAAAAGTTGTGCCTATGACATGTGGACCAAGTGGCTAGAAAAGTGTGGCAAAAAACCAAACACATGCCTAAGCTATTGTGGCACGACTAAGGTTAGGCGTGGCAAGCTTAGGCTGCAAACCAAACAAACCCTAAAAAATTTTCCGGCGCTGAAATGCTTTATAGCATCTTCAATAGACACGGGGTCGTGCGACACGCTAAAAATCTTTTAGAGCAACTCTAACTGATCGACCCAAACGGAGCTACCTTTTAACTTTAGAGGTAAGGCATTCCATGGTATAGCCTATGTGATGATATTGGAACATGGGACTGGAACCGATTGAAATTAAAATTTCATTAAAAGTTTTATCCTATACATCTGGTTCATCATGATCAGATTTATATATATATTTTTTGGTCACGTGAAAGAGAAAAGCACCGCTCAAGCTTCTAGAGGCTTAATTACATGATGTACACATGCCCCAATGCATGAGTTCTGAAGAGAAGTCATCTTACAAAAAAATCATGCCAACATATCTCTTGTTGGACTAATGTTTTTATCTAGTACTCCCTCCGTCCCAAAATAAGTGACGCAAAAGTGACTCAAATTTGCACTAACTTTAGTGCAAAGTTGAGTCACTTTTGCGTCACTTATTTTGGGACGGAGGGAGTATATTTCAAAGAAGCTCAACAATGGTGTGGAAAGGGCAAAAGGATGTGGAACTCCTTCAAAATGCTAAGGACACATATTGGCAAAAGCTCAAGACTTCATTTCATTTTAAGTGATCCAAGATCACATTGAGTCCATAGAAATGCCAATACTATTAAAAGGGGATGAGATATTGCTTAATGGCTTGCTTGCTCAAATGCTTAGTTATATTACTCCAAATGCCCTCAACCACTTTCTCCATCCAAATTTGTCAAAACCCTAACTCCAACACGGCCCCACCGATTCATCCCATCCGGTGCCACCGAGTTCATATGACATAGCCACTGCCAGAAACTCTAGCAATTTGGTTTCACCGATACGGATCTCGGTCTCACCGAGATGGCTCTGCAATCTCTCTGTTTCCCTTTGTAACATTTCGGTCCCACCGAAATGAGCAATCGGTCTCACCGAATTTGCTTGACTGACTCTATGTTTGCTCTTTGATAAATTCGGTCTTACCGACTTTGTGCGATCGGCGCCACCGAGATGATGTTTTACCCTAAGCCCTAGCACATCGGTCCCATCGAGTTGTTCCAATCGGTCCCACCAAGATTCCTAACGTTCACATTTTGAACTAATTGGTCTCATCGAGTTCATCTATTCGGTCTGGCCGAGTTGGGTCAAATGTGTGTAACGGTTGGATTTGGTGTGGAGGCTATATATACCCCTCCATCCCCTTCTCCATATGTGAGAAAGCCATCAGAACAACACTTCTAGCATGCATTTTGTGAGAGAGAACCGCCTACTCATGTGTTGAGATCAAGATATTCCAATCCTATCACAAGAATCTTGATTTCTAGCCTTCCCCAAGTTGCTTTTCACTCAAATAATCTTTCAACCATATCCAAATCTATGAGAGAGAGTTGAGTGTTGGGGAGACTATCATTTGTAGCACAAGAGCAAGGAGTTCATCATCAACACACCATCTATTACCTTTTGGAGAGAGGTGTCTCCTATATTGGTTAGGTGTCGCTTGGGAGCCGCCGTCAAGAGATGTGGAGTTGAACCAAGAAGTTTGTAAGGGCAAGGAGATCGCCTACTTCGTGAAGATATACCCGAGTGAGGCAAGTCCTTCGTGGATGATATCCATGGTGGGATAGACAAGGTTGCTTATTTGTGGATCCTTTATGGGTGGAGCCCTCCGTGAACTCACGCAGCCGTTACCTTTTGTGGGTTGAAGTCTCCATCAACGTGGATGTACGTTAGCACCACCTATCGGAACCACGCCAAAATTCTTCGTGTATTCATTGCGTTTGCACACTCCAATCACATCCCTTTACTTTCTCGCAATTAGCAAGTTTTATCCTTTCCCTCTGTGTCACGGGAAAACCACGGCCACCTATGGGACATGCGTCCCTTTTTGGTTCAGCGGGGGGATGGGCACGTTGCACAAAGAGCGGAAAGCGTAGCGCAGCATGGCAGAGATCACACGGGCAATTTTTACCCAGGTTCGGGCCGCCGCGAGGCGTAAAACCCTACTCCTGCTTTGGTGGATTGATGGTGGAATGGTGAAAAAGAACACGACGCTCCTGCCCGGCAAGGTGGACTCGGGGCGAGAGCGGTCGCACGCGTATGAGTGTGTGTGGGTTCGAATGGCCGAATCGTTTCTACGGTTGCCATGGGCCTCGTTTTATAGATTAAGTGGTCACCACAGTGGCAAATCAGTCTTTCTAGGCTGATTAGATAGCAAACAGTGCTATCGTACCTAACTCTACAGGCTGACAAAGCGCATTAAATGCGCCGCTCATTGTCACATCACTGCTTGCCCGGCAGGCCCTACCGGGCTGTTTCGCCTGCTTCGTGCGTGCTTGCTTGACACATCGCAGGACGGGTGTCATTTGCATGTTCTTTATCTAGGAAGTGGCTGCCATGTGGCAGGAGGCTGCCACTGAGCCACTTAGGAGCTTGACACCGCACTGATTGACGATGGGTGTCGTTGTGGGTTGGTGGTTTGCCTCTGCTAGCCCCGGTAGGCCTGTCGGGGTGATGCTGGAGGCTTGCTTCTGGGGCGATCCAACCCCGCCAGACTCGCATGCCCGGTAAGGGAGGTTCTTCCTCTAGTGATATCTTGCCTCTTCGGCTGGTCTTGATGGTCTTGATCTCCTCGACCAGCTCTCTGATTCCTCAAAGAGTTTATCCCTTCGAGCCTTAATCTGATGCTGGTGTAGTAAACTTGTCCTTGGGCCTATGTACAGTCTGGGGCAACAGACCCAAGGTTTGTTGCACCGATAGGGGCCCCGAGCTTGGCACGGTCACGCTGCTGGGCGTCGCCGGGGTAGGCTCTAACCAGTGCACATGTAGAGGCACATGAGCGGCTTGTCTTCCTTGAGATCTTCTTTGCTTCATCATCAACTTGAGCCCGGGCCAGTTTCCGCATCTCCCGCGCGTCGCGTAACGTCAATCTTGGTGGGGCCATTCTTTGTAATGACCCGTGAATGACTTTAATGCACGGGGGAGTAACTGCCAATTCACTCTTCCCACCATGCCCTTATCCTTAGCCACGTATGCTACATGCATTGAGTGGGGTAGGTGACGGAGGCGCGTGGTGCGGAAGAGCGTCAAGGTAGGAGCTCGGTCTTCTTGGATTGGTGGAGGAGGGCGGCAGTTGCCCATCGGAGAATCACCCCCCACTCCCGGCTCGCCAATAAAAGGAGGAGCGGGGGAGGAGCGAAGGCACTCATCCATACTCCTCTCTTCCTCGCTCTTCCTCTTATGCTGAAGAGGAGAGCCTGGGGCCAGGCCCTAGGAGGTAGCTTGCGGTTGGCAATGTAGAATGCTCGCGCCGAGGCTTGAGGAGTGAGTCTAGTCTGAAATGCGGGAAGATACCGTGGCCGAGGCGTCCAAGACGTGGGAGGTGGCGAACGCCGTCCGGGTGGCAGAACGCTCGTCTCCTTTGTGTGGGTTAGTCACTTGATGAGGGGCGTCGTCTTCCGCCGAGAATCGTCGATGCTTGTTGTCCCGCTAACGAGGCCTCTGGGGTTTCAGGCGCCATCCTAGGGTGAAGTGCTCGGGGTTGTGGATGCCCCCAGCACTGTTCTTTCCAGCGGAGCCGGGGCTGATGCTGAAGATGGTGGCACCCTCCTGCCCACCGAGGTGGGTAGCGGTGCCCCGCACGTGTTCCAGGTGATGCCGCTATGCTACCTCTTGAGCTTGCGTTGTTTTTTACCTTGAAGAGGAAGGGGTGATGCAGCAAAGGAGAGTAAGTATTTACCTTAGTTTGAGAACCAATGTATCAATCTAGTAGGAGACAACGCGCAAATCACCAAATACCTACACAAACAATCAAACAACTTGCACCCAACGCTATAAAGGGGTTGTCAATCCCTTCACGGTCTTTTGCAAAAGTGAGATCTGATAGAGAAAGATAAACTATAAAATAAATATTTTTGGTATTTTTGGTTTATAGATTGGAAAGTAAAAGATTGCAAGATAGTAGAAAGGAAACTTATATGATGGAAAATAGACCCGGGAGCCATAGGTTTCAGTAGAGGCTTCTCTCAAGATAGCAAATATTACGGTGGGTAAACAAATTACTGCCAAGCAATTGATAGAAGAGCACATAATTATAACGATATCTAAGGCAATGATCATGAATATAGGCATCACATCCGTGTCAAGTAGACCAACACCTGCATGCATCTACTACTATTACTCCACACATCAACCGAAACGATTCTGCATCTAGAGTATTAAGTCCATAAAGAATAGAGTAATGCATTAAGTAAGATGGCATGATGTAGCGGAATTAACTCAAGCAATATGATGAAAAGCCCATCTTGTTATCCTTGATGGCAACAATAAAATACGTGTCATGTCCCTTTCTGTCACTGGGATTGAGCACCGCAAGATTAAACCCAAAGCAAAGCACTTCTCCCATTGCAAGAAAAACCAATCTAGTTGGCAAAACCAAACCGATAGTTCGAAGAGAATTACTAAGATATCAAATCATGCATATAAGAATTAAAAGAAGATTCAAATAATATTCATAGATAAACTGATCATAAATCCACAATTCATAGGATCTTGGCAAACACACCGCAAAAGAAGATTACATCGGATAGATCTCCAAGAACATCGAGGAGAACATGGTATTGAGAATCAAAGAGAGATAAGAAGCCATCTAGCCACTAGCTATGGACCCGTAGGTCTGTGGTAAACTACCCACACTTCATCAAAAGGGCAATGGTGTTGATGTAGATGCCCTCCGTGGTCGAATTCCCCTCCGGCAAAGTACCGGAAAAGGCCTCCAGATGGGATCTCGTCGATACAGAAAGTTACGACGGTGGAAACGTGGTTTCGATGCCCCCTCTAGGGTTTCTAGAATATATGTGAATATATAGGCGTAAGAAATAGTTCAGTGGAGTCATGAGGGGCCCACAAGGGTGGGGGGCGCTCCCTCCGTCCTTGTGGCCGCCTCGTGGCTTCCCTGATGTGTAGTCCAAGTTCTCTGGATGTCTTCTGGTCCAAGAAAAATCCTCGTAAAGTTTCATTCCGTTTGGACTTCGTTTGATATTCCTTTTCTGCGAAACTCAAAAAACAAGGAAAAAACAGAAACTGGCACTGGGCTCTAGGTTAATAGGTTAGTCCCAAAAAAAATAGCATATTAATGCATATAAAACATCGAAAACAGATAATATACTAGCATGGAACAATAAAAAATTATAGATACGTTGAAGATGTATCACGCTACCGTGTGCCGCCCCTCTGGGGAAGGTGGGGGCCATGCCCGTCACCTTGCGCGGCTCCTGAGTGTACGCCACCCGCACGCCGTGGCAGGCGCTCGACCCTCAGGGCGTTCCTCTGGGGCGGCGGTGGCGGGAAGATGGCGATGGAGGACATAGGAGCGGGAAGGCAGGCCGTCAGGTCGGAGTACAATGGCACTCATACCCTTGCCCTGCCCTATGGGTCCGCTGGCTCATCTTCCATCCCGCCCCTCTTCCTTTGTGCTTCCGCCCTTCTTCAGTTGTCCACCAGCAGGACTCCCCGCAGGCCTCCTCGTGGCTTCCGGCTTCGTTTCCTGCCGGCCCTTGCGGCTGTGGGGAACCACTCGTGTTGTCCAAGCACTCCTTTTGCCCCCTTCCCCTCTCGATGCAGTACCTGGGAAAGGAGGAGCAGAGAAGGGGATCACGGGGCACTTATATTTTTTCAATCTTAAACTTATGGGCACTTGCCAAACTTTGATTCAAATAAATGTAATCTCTTTTATCCATGCTTGTGTTCTGTAAGATTTGTACTTGTTGATCATCATATTAATGAAAAAGATAAACCTTGCCGGGGACTCGTGCATGTAGCGTGTCCATGCAGAGGTGGGATGCCTCTATACTTCCAAGTAAACAAGTTTTCCCCGACAGGCCACCTCGCCGGTACCCCCAGACTCGTTGCCGCGGAGCTAGGCTTACTGGACATAAGTCATGAAGAGGGACTAGCCCCCCGCCAATCCTTTTTTGACAAAGGCCACTGCGACCGTCATGACCGAAGCAGCGTTCGGGTCGAAGGATGGGAGCACCTAGGTAGCAGGGTTTTCTTATGCACAAGCCCTTACAGAACAAGTATGGATAAAGGAAAGGATCTATCTGTTTGGCTTGCCGGAGATTGCAATGTTGGCTTCTCTTTTCATCTCCTCTTGGGGAACCAACTCCACGGCAGGAACATGTGGTTTATGCAGATGAAAATGATGCCAAATGCAATCTTATCTATATGAACATGAGATTCTCATGATATGCTTGTGCATGCATGCAACTTGTCGGGGCCCCCCTCTCAACGCTTTGTTTATTTCTCTGTTGCTCAGGGTCTGCGCCTTGCTTTGTACAAGGGGTTACATGCAACTGAGGCAAGGCATGTACAAACTTACGGCTAGTACTTGCGAAGATCCTCAATGTTCCATGAGTTTTGCAACTGAATGCCATCTCCGGTCTCCAGACGAACTGCGCTAGGTCTGGTGACTCGTACCACCCGGTAAGGGCCTTCCCACTTTGGCGATAACTTGTTTGCACCCTTGGCGGACTAAACACACCTAAGGACAAGGCCACCTTCCTCAAAACACCGAGCATGAACCCTGCGGCTGTGATAGTGACGCAGGGCTTGCTGGTAGTGTGCAACACGCGTAGCAGCCCAGAGACGGTTCTCCTCGAGAAGCACTCGTCGTGCCGGTGCTGATCCTACGCTACTTCATCGTAGGGAAGCACTCGAGGAGACCCGTAAATGAGTTCCGTGGGGATAATTGCTTCTGCCCCATAGATAAGGGAGAAGGGAGTCTGCCTGGTATCTCGGTTTGGTGTCATTCTGAGGGACCAGAGAACCACCAGGTGCTCATCGATCCATCGCCTGCCGCACTTCTGCAGCTTATAAAATGTTCTTGTTATGAGGCCCCGCAACACTTCAATGTTCGCCCTCTCAGCTTGTCCATTGCTTATGGGATGTGCAACAGAGGCAAATGAGATCTTGCTTCCGAGGGCATGAACATATTGCATGAAGGCACGACTCATGAATTGGGTGCCGTTGTCGGTGATGATCCGGGCAGGGACCCCAAAGCGGCACACCTATCCTTTCAAGAACTTGATAGCTGACTGGGCAGTCACATTTCTCACGGCATCTACTTCCGATCACTTTGTAAACTTGTCGATGGCAACGAACAAGAATTCAAAGCCCCCGATAGCTCGGGGGGAAAGGGCCGAGGATATCGAGCCCCCAGACCGAAAACGACCATGACAAAGGGATCGTTTGAAGAGCTTGGGCAGGCATATGGATACTCTTGGAATGGAATTGGCAGGCTTCACATTTGGTGATGAGGTCGACCGCATCTTGGAGGGCTGTGGGCCAATAGAATCCTTGACGGAATGCTTTCCCAACTAATGCCCTTGATCCAATGTGGGAGCTGCACATGCCTTTGTGTATTTCTGCCAGTAGTTCCTTTCCTCTTTCCCGGCAAATGCACTTCAATTTCACACCATTGGGAATTCTTCTGTACAGAGTGTCATCGACAAACTGATACATACTGGCCCTTCTGGCTACTCTTTCAGCTTCTTCTTGCTCTTTGGGAAGTTCTTCGGTTTGGAGGAAGTGGACTATGTACCTTGCCCAAGTTGGAGCCGGAGGCTCGACAACGAGGACTAACGGCACCTCCGCATTCGTTGGGGCGCGTTCCTCGACCGCGGGGACCTGAGGTTCGGCAGGAGGGTGCAACCCGACAAGCGAATGGGAGTTGTTTTTGGCAGGGTCCCTACCTGGTGCCCAGGAGGGCTCTACCAGGAGAGGCTTACCGGAGTCAAATTTCCTCCTCTTTCGGGCCATTGTTGCTGGGGATACGGAGGGATGAGTAAGGTGGAGAACAAAAGTTCCTGGTCCCACAGGAAGCTTCTATGCAACACACTTTGACAGATGATTAGCAATGCTGTTTTCTGCACGGGGTACGTGCTCTGTTTGCAATCCATCAAAGTGTTCCTCCAACCTTCTCACTTCCTCGACGTATGCCTCCATCAATGGGCTTTGGTAATCCTTGTTGACTTGTCTCACCACAAGTTGTGAATCTCCTCTGATGATCAACTTGTTGATTCCCAATTATGTGGCGATCCTGAGATCGGCAAGGAGTCCTTCATACTCTGCTGTATTGTTTGTCGCCTCTTTCCGGGGAAAATGCATATGGACAACATACTTCAAGTGCTCCCCGGAGGGAGCGACGAGAAGCACGACAGTCCCCCGCACCTTGTAGGGAAAAGGCGCCATCAAAATACATGATCCATTCTTGGGGGGATTCCTTGTCGGGAACAACTGTCTGTAGCACTTCCTCGTCAGGGGTTGGTGTCCATTCTGCAATAAACTCTACCAATGCCCTACTCTGTATTGTTGAGGTGCTTTCAAACTTCAGGCCAAAGCTGGATAACTCCAATGCCCACTCCATTATCCTGCCGGTAGCCTCTAGGTTCTAGAGTATCCTTTGCAACAGAAAGCGTGTAACAACTGTGATCTCATGGGCTTGAAAGTAGTGGCACATTTTCCTTGAGGCCATGACTAGACCAAAAATCAACTTTTGCATGCCAGAGTACCTAGATCTAGCCCCCCTGCAATAGGGAGCTGATGAAGTATACTGGGCGTTGCACCACTTTCTTCCTTGCCGTGTCCTTGGGGCTATTTCCGCTGCCGTGATCTTCCTTATTGTCCTGAGCCGTATTTGACCTTGTCGAGCTGTTCTCATAATCTTCTATGGAAGGTACATTAGTTGAGGCTGCTTCTTCCTCCACTTCCCGTTTTGCCACTAAGGCTGTGCTAACCACTTGATTAGTTGCCGCTAGGTATAGCAACAACGGCTCTCGTGGCTTAGGAGCAACCAAAGTAGGCACATAGGACAAGTAGGTTTTCAACTCCTGTAGTGCCATCTCTACTTGTGGGGTCCACTTCATGGGTCCTGCCTTCTTCAAGATCTTATAGAACGGCAAGGCACGCTCGACAAACTTGGAGATGAATCTGCTAAGTGCGGCAACGCACCCTGTCAAACGCTTGACATCCTTAACTGTCTTTGGTGCCTGAATCTGCTCAATAGCCTTGATCTTATCGGGGTTGGCCAATATCCCGCAGCGGGACACAAACAAACCAAGTAGCTTGCCGGAGGGGACGCCAAACACACACTTCTCCGGATTTAGCTTCAAATTGATCTTGCGCAGATTGGCAAATGTCTCTTCTAAATCCTGGATGAGGGTTGACATGTCCTTGGTTTTGACCACAATATCATCCATATAGGCTTCAATGTTCCTGTGCAGCTGTGATTCTAAAATAATCTAGACTGCTCTTGCAAAAAGTAGACCTAGCACTCTTCAACCCGAAAGGCATGCACATGAAGCAGTATGTGCCAATTGGGGTGATGAATGAGGTCTCCACTTCGTCTTCCTTGGACATCAAAATCTGATGATACCCATAATAAGCATCCAAGAAAGAGAGCAGATCACAACCTGAAGTGGAGTCCATGATCTGGTCGATGCGCGGCAAGGGAAATGGGTCCTTCGGGCATGCCCTGTTCAGATCAGTGAAATCTATGCATAGCCTCCATTTTCTGTTAGCCTTGCGTACGACCACTGGGTTTGCTAACCATGTTGGATGCAGTACTCCTCTGACTAAGCCAGCTGACTCAAGCTTCTTAATCTCCCCGGTAATAAATTGCTGCCGTTCCATAGCTTTCTTCTGGACCTTCTGCTTGACGGGCCTGGCATGTGGGCAGACAACAAGGTGGTGCTCGATTACCTCCCTGGGAACACCGGGGATGTCAGATGGTTGCCAGGCAAACACATCGACATTCACCCGCAGGAAGGCAACGAGCGTGCTTTCCTATCTGTCGTCAAGGGTGGCACTGATAGTAAAGGTACCATCAGTGCCATCCAGTGCTGCTGGGACCTTCTTCACAGTAGGCGCAACAACTTTGGATCTCTTGCTGTTGGAGCTCTCTGGCAAGTCATCAACGTGCATAGCGCATTCCGGAGAGGTGCACTTCCCGGGCTCCTCACCAGGGCTCTTAATCGTTTTCTTCTTTTTCTTGCTCTCCTTGGCAGGACCAGTGATCTCCGTGGCCTCTATCGCAACCGCATCCATGTACATCTTATCCACGCAAATGATTGCGTCCTTCTCGTCAGATGGAATGTAAAGGACCCCCATTGGTCCTGGCATCTTCAAGGTGTTGTAGGCATAGTGGGATGCCGCCATGAACTTGGCCGGAGCTGGGCGTCCAAGGATTCCATTGTAAGGCAGGGGAGATCAACCACATCAAACACAACCTTCTCAGTCCGGTAGTTCAACTCTCCCCTGAATGTTACCGGCAACGTGATCTTTCCCTTAGAACGTCTCCTGCCTGGATTAACTCCTGGAAACGTGCCGGTAACCTTGAGCTCTTCCTTTGCTATCTGGAGTCTGCTGATGACCTTTGGGGAAATCAAATTCAACCTGGCCCCGCCGTCAACCAACATCTTTGTGACCTTGAGGTTGCGGATTGTTGGTGAGACCAACAACGACAAGAACCCTACCACGACATTGCGTCCAGGGTCGTCGTCTTCATCAAAGATGATGGGCATGCGGGACCACCTGAGCGGCATCTGAAACTCCGCCGCTGGCTCCACGGCCTTGACCTCATGCGCCCACTGTTTAAATTGGTGGTGAGAGGAGTGTAGAGATGCACCCCCATCAATGCACATGGCGTTAGTGGCCTTTTTGGAACTCCTGCTCACTGGTTTCCTATTTATCCCCTTCATCACTCTCTTCATTGCAATCCTCCTTCTCTCGACCCCTGGTGGGTTTCCCTTGGTTCCTAGGACCCTAACCGGGGCGATTTGCTTCACCGCCTCGGCCCTTTCCGCCAGCGCCATTCTGACCTTTTTCCTTATCTCGCTTCTCATATTCATCCCTCTACTTCTTGACAAGCTGCTCAACCTGATGACACTCATGGAGATCGTGGCCCTTGGTCCGATGGATCTTGCAGTACGGCCCATCACTCTTCCCAGCCTTCTTGGCAGCCGCAGCTTCCCGACAATCGTTGTGCGCGGCAACCTCCTTGCCGGAGGCCTAATATTTAGCCTTCTTGTCGGTTCTAGGTGTGCTCGACCCCTCGACTATCACCACTGCCTTATCCTTGTGATTCTTACTATGCTTCTTGTTCTTCTTCTTATGACTGGTGGCATCGTCGTCATCCTCTGAGTCAATGTCAACGCCATTCTCTTCTCCAAGGAGTTTCCTCCCCTCTTCCATCCGAGCACACTTTTCCACCAAGGTGTAAAGCTCCTTCACAGTCTTGGGCAATCGAACGTTCATCTTGGAACGTATCTGAAGATTGCGCATGTTGGACTGGAACGCTGCTATCACTGGAGCTGGGTGGATGTCTGGAATATTTTTGTGGACTCGACTGAACCTCTGCATGTACTTCCGCAAAGTCTCTCATTCTTTCTGTGGGAGCAACTATAAATCACTGGGTCGCCCTGGTTCTTGGTGGCCGCCTGTGAAGGCGCCAACAAACTCATGGCACAAGTCATCCCAGGTTGAAATGGAGTTCTCTGGCAGATGCCAAGACCTCAAATTTGGCTTGAGTGCCAAAGGGAAGTAGTTGGCGAATACCTTCTCATCCCTTCCCCCGACAGCTTGAACAGTGATGGTGTAGACGCTCAAGAACTCTGTCGGGTTCAGTCTTCCATCATACTTCTCTGGGATCTCTGGCTTGAACGTGCGAGCGGACGACCCACACACTTGTCGCAGCTCATAGGTGAAGGCAGGGCACCCTGCCTCGAAAGGCAGGTACCCTCCCCCGTCGAGCTCGGGCTCATTGACGTTGAGGCCATCACGCCCGTCGAGCTGGCAGTGGATGCCGCGGAGCTGCCCGATGGTGATGCACACGCGCTCCCCTACCTGCCCTCTGGGGCCCGTTGTTGTCCTTGATGCGCTCAAGGGTCTGACAAGGCCATCGAGACGTTGTCTGGCTCCTGATTGCGTTGCTCATGTGCTGGCCACCGTGGCGGGGATTGCACCGTGGGGGTGCCCCCCTCGGTATGGCCAGTAGCATGGGTTGTCGCTGTTGCCCAGGAAGGCCGTGGTGGGCCAGCCCACTGTGATCCTCCCGCCTCGGCGAAACCAATCAGACTTTGGATGGTGGCTCGCCACTCATCCATCTGACCAGTCGCTGACGAAAATCTCAGCGGTAGCTGGGCACGCACCATAGCCTCCATGGCAGTGCTTGACAGAGGTGATGATGATGTTGACCACAACATCGCCCGGCTCCTGATGGTGCCGGTGACGACCGCGCCGTGTCCTCGTCGCTGTGAGCCAGGCGCTTGGACGGCGTGGGGATGAGGCGGAGGCGCATGAGGGTCAGCGGCTCCATCGAGCACAATGGTTAGGTTCACTTGTCCCGGGGGTGGCGCATGCTCTGCGGTTGCTCCTATGATGGGAGCGACCGGAGAGTTGCGATTCTCCCCAGAACGAGCGACACCGCCAAGACTGTGCTCTTCGACTGGACGAGGAGGTAGGAAGGAATAATCTCTCTGCTCGTACCACTTGGAGCGTCACCGCTGGGATGCTGTCCTTCCCTGGTGCCTCCTGCTCCCGCGTCGGCCATGGGGGATGTGGAAATAACGCCGCCTGCGCCAACCACGTCCCCGCAACATCCGCATTCCCATTTGTTCCCGCATTCCTCGCGGCGTCGGCAGCTATGGGCAGCGAGACCCTCGAAGTGGACATGTGAGACGCAACACCGGACTTTGTCTTGGGCGCCATGGCCGATGGAGCCGAAGACGATGGAGCTGGTGAGGAAGATGACACGCTGCTCACGCTCTCGGGTTCACGCAAGTGATCCCCCTACCTAGTGTGCCAAAGATGTCGCGGGAAAACCACTGCCATCTATGGGACATGCGTCCCTTGTTGGTTCGGTGGGGGATGGGCATGTTGCACAAAGAGTGGAAAGCGTAGCACAGCATGGCAAAGATCACACAGGCTGTTTTTACGCAGGTTAGGGCCACTGCGAGGCGTAAAACCCTACTCCTACTTTGGTGGATTGATGGTGGAATGGTGGAAAAGAACACGACGCTCCTGCCTGGCAAGGTGGCCTCAGGGCGAGAGCGTTCATGCGCATATGAGTGTGTGTGGTTTTGAATGGCCGAATCCTTTGTAAGATTGCCATGGGCCTCCTTTTATAGATTAAGGGGTCACCATAGTGGCAAATCAGTCTTTCTAGGTTGATTAGATAGCAAACAGTGCTATCATACCTAACTCTTCAGGCTGACAGAGCGCATTAAATGCGCCACTCAGTGTCACATCACTGCTTGTCCGGCAGGCCCTGCCGGGCTGTTTCGTCAGCTTCGCGCCTGCTTGCTTGACATGTCACAAGACGAGTGTCATTGGCAGGTTCTTTTTGTAGGAAGTGGCTACCATGTGGCAGGAGGCTTCCGCTGAGCCACTCAGGAGCTTGACACCGCACTGATTGACACCGGGTGTCATTATGGGGTGGTGGTTTGCTTCCGCGAGCCCCGGTAGGCCTGCCGGGGCGATGCTGGAGGCTTGCTTCCGGGGCGATCCAATCCCGCCAGGCTCGCGTGCCCGACAAGGGAGGTTCTTCCTCTGGTGATATCTTTCCTCTTCGGCTGGTCTTGATGGTCTTGATCTCCTCGACCAGCTCTTTGATTCCTCAAAGAGCTGATCCCTTCGAGCCTTGATCTAATGATGGTGTAGTAAACTTGTCCTTGGGCCTGCGCACAATCTGGGGTAACGGACCCAGGGTTTGTTGCACCGACACTCTGCATATACTCTTGTCATGCTTGCATGAAATGTATTGTGAATGCTTAAACTTGTGCTAAAATTGCACCTTAACTTGAAGAACTCACAAACTGCCACCTTTACTTATTGAGGGTCTAATCATCCCCCTCTAGACCCTTCTTCTTCGATCCTTTAAATTGGTATCAGAGCATTGGCCTCCATTGCTTTGGTTTAATCACCATTGGAGGAAGATGGATGAGTCTACGATCAGGAGTATTAGACGTAGAGTGCTTAACAGAGAGTTTTATAGTTCTTGGAGAATGAGATGCCTGAGATTTTATATGAATAACATTTGAACAAGTACATTACTAGCCCTTATGTGCCCCCACATTGATCCTTTTCATCCTACCCCCAATGAGTATCTTGACATGACTCGTAATCTTAGAACCAACTAATACTGGTTGTATCGAATTCCACTAGCCCAACTTCCCGTCCTTTTGTGTATAGCATGAACTAGCGTGCAATATTTGCGGACGCGAAACAATAGCTTTGAAACAAGTGGTCACATCATCCTCCCCCACTTGAAAAGAAGCCGTCCTCGGCTTCATGGTCGGCTTAGGGACCTTCTTCTTAACTAGAAGAATATCACCCCCGTTCATTTGAAGAGAAATAGTCCTTGGTGTCATGTTTTTCTTGGGCACCCTTTCCTTTCGCACTGTCAAAACCACATCAGAGTGAGTTGATTTCTCATCCATTGGCCTCACTATTATTTTCTTCCAAACATGAGTAAATGTATAAGTATTGAACCACTCAGCACGCATGGCATTACGATCGTGTTGCCGTGGTCGTCCAAGCAATAAACCACATACACTACAAAAAAACACACATTCGTGACATTTTGCCCTAAACGGTTTTTTTCCTCTCATGCTTATGACACTTCTATGAGGATAATTGTGACAAAACCCGTATCATCATAGATGTGGTGGGCTCCTACTTCCATGACAGAAAATGGGATTTTCGTCCTGGGCGGGCCGGGGACGCACCTGCATGACATTCTTTGGGCCGTCCACGACGGAAAAAATAATGGTAGAAGCAAGGGCGAGGAAAATTTCGGGGAGTTCCCAGTTACGGTGGGTGGTCGGGGCGGAGCGATGCGATTCACGAAGGTTTGAGCGTTTCTCTCGTACACGTCGCGTGTATGTGCGAGGCGTTGGGATCTAACTGAACCCGAGCGAGGCGTTCTCTTACTGAACCCGAGCGATTGCACTAACTACGTTACTGAACCCGAGCTATCGATCCTTTTGCTTCTAACTGAACCCGACCAACTCCTTCGCTGCTAACTGAACCCGATCAATCATTGGTGCTGCTTACTGAAGCCGATCGAACCTACTGCCTGTTGATGAACAGTGAATGTGGGGTTGGTTGAATGAGTCAAGACGTACGTGTTTGGGTTGGATGAATAGTTCCCAATGGGGGTTGGATGAACAGGACCCCGTGGTAGTAGGCCGTTGCAGCTGCCGCTGGATGAACAGGACCCCGAGACGAGGCCGCCACATCCGAGGTGTTGGGGGTGGATGAACAGGACCTCATGGAGGACTGGTTGAACAGTAGCCGGTGGAGGCTAGTTGGATGAACACGACCCCGTGGAGGGCTGGTTGAACAGTAGCCGGTGGAGGGCTGGTTGAACAGTAACCGCTGGAGGCAGAGGAAGACGCGGTGATGAATAGTGCAAAAATAGTATTCTCTGTCTGTTTCCTGACTTATCCATGCAATAAAAAATATCCCGAAAATAAAAGTTCTCCAAATGCCCTGAAAATTAAATATGACTTTTTCTGGAATATTTGAGAATATATGGCACAAAAAACAATACGAGTGGAGCCAGCACCTGTGATGCGGAGCATCCTACGATCATCCCCATGTACACTACGACTATTCCCCAAGCCCCAAGTGGACATACGATGAGACCTCCAACTTGTGCCATTGGACATAAGGTGAAATCTCTCCTTGTTCAACTTCCCTTAGACCCACATGAGACATGGCTACTACCTCAAACAAAGACACTTCTTGTGCCTAGGTACCAAGGAACCAACAAGGAGAAGGAAGGGCGCAAGATGGACATCAAACGCATGGACAAGGATTTTCCCAGCGCAGAGATAGAGGTACTACCGGTCTACTACCGCCCAACTACCGGTCGACCGGTACTACCGGCCAACTACCGGTCAACTACCGGTCAAGCTTCTGTGATCGACCGGTGCAAGGCCGGTGCAACGCCGGAACAACCGCTAATTCCGCTAAAACCGGTACTACCGGTCCCGGGACCGGTACTACCGCCCTGCCTGCGTGCAGATGAAGGGGTTTCACCCCATGTATCCCCCAACTTACCCCTTGGACTATATATACTTGTCCCCTAGCTCCGTACTAGGGTTAGCTTAGTGATAGCTCATTTGATACCTAGAGCTTTGCTCATCTAGTGGTTCATCTCCTCGAGAGTGACTGCGGCACCTCTTCGGAGAAGATCCACACGGATTCAAGACCTCCTTCACGGAGAAGATCCCGCGGGATACCCCAAGACCTCCTCACGGAGAAGAACCAGTTACCCTTTGTATCGTCCCTTGTTGATCATGGATCTTGTATCTCTTTGTGTTTCGAGGATCTAGCATATGACTTGTTCTTGTTGGTTTGAGTGATTCTCTCGTGTTTCCCCTCGTGTTACCTCTCGTGTTCTTCGTGTTCTTCATGGGATCCCCTCCATTTCATGAAAGATCGGCCATCTAGGGTTCCACCCTACATCATTATGGTATCTAGAGCATAGGTTTATCACGAATTTGGAGCCCCCCATCTCTTTTCTAGCCTTGTTTTGTTGTGTTCTTCCCCAAATTCGAAAATTCCCCACCAAAAATAGCCCCAATTTTTTTTTGTGATCTGTTGATTTGACGAGATTTTGTTGAATTTGTTCCATGGATTTGCTGTGCCACGAGTAGATCAAGCATTTCCCCCAGTTTCCCAACTTTCCAACCACGAAATCCACCCAATTTCGACTCCGAAATCATCCATTTCCGTCCATATTTTGCCCAGCTCCAATTCTGAGAATTTTCCCGACACCAGCGGTACTACCGGTGGCATTAGCGGTACTTCCGCTGAGCACCTCAAGCGGTACTACCGACCTTCCAAGTGGTACTTCCGCCCCTCCCAGTTTCAGCCTCGGCTGATTGACAGTTTTGACCATAACTTTCACATCCGGAGTCCGATTTTCGCGTTCTTTAGCTCGTTGAGTAGCTATTGACATCCCCCATCCACCTAGATAGGTTCCATCATCATTTGACTCCATCAAATTTTGTCAAATTTGGCATGTTTGCCTAGGGCCTTCACCACATCATCCGCATAACCACCACCGACTTCCGCAACCTAACCAATTTTGTCCACCATATCATTTGTGGTTGCTTGCGTAGTGATTTGAGTCTCCTAAGGTGTTTAGGCTACTTAGGGACAATCGCTTCTTGATCAACCACCACCACCACTTCCGCATAGCTTAGTCCACTATACTTTTCCGCCAACCCAACATAACCGAATTTTGTCGAGCTTGTTTGAGTTGTGGCTTGTGTCTTCTAAGGTGTTTCAGCTACTTAGGGACCGTGACTTCAACTCCAACATCGTGTATAGCCCATCATTCCACTTCCGCAACCACCACGGCATTGCCGCTACCACCATTTGACAATTGTCCTTGAGATGTTGAGTTGTGATTTTTTCCGTTTCCTAAGGTGTTTCGGCTAATTAGGAACGGGTCTACATCAAGAGCACCACCTCTCATCATCGACACGGACGGTAACTTCGACGACATCATTGTATATTCCCTTGCAATTGCATTGTTAACCCCTAGCCCATTTTGCGTCACTTGCCTATCGAGACTAGCCTTTGAGTATTGCCGGCAACGTTACTTGTGCACATTAGTGATCATCGATCCGCCATTCCATTGTATACATACCATATCATCTTGGTATCATCATATCATCTCTTGTGTCACAAGATTGATCCCGCATATACACAATTGCTATCTTGGTTTGTGCATCGTGGCCACACAAAAAAAGAGATAGAATAAGCTTTTAAGCAAAAAGAGAAAGACAAAGAAGCTTGTAAGCAAGAGCCATAGCATCACAAAATATCATATCATACTCGATCATTTTGGATCATACCACCGGAATACCATACATATAGCATACTTGGGATAGAAGTCGTTGCATTTTGCTTAGTAGGTTGTGCACAAGTTCGTATCCACCTATTGTGCAATCGTGCTAGCGTCTCTCTAGTGTTGTGCAACAAGAGCATTTTCGTGGTTTCCACATTTCAGCTCACCCCTCGGTTGCACGACCCCACTTATCTATCCGTGTGTGTGTTTCCGTGTGCCACCCATATTGCTATTGGTCTACTTGTTTCACTTGCAAATTTGTGAATCTCTTTCAACATTATTAACTCTTGCTAACATTTTGCATCAAATTTTTGTGCCACTATCCTCACCGAGCTCCACCATAAGCTTTACTTGTGTAGGTGTGAGAAACCGACAAGAATTGGTACCAATTGTGCTATTTCCTTGTTCCACATTTGAGTGATCATTGATCCATCTTCAACATTGGTCAAGGTACATTTGGTATAGTTCTTCTCTTTCTCCCACTCATACTTGCTAGCATCTTGTGATGGATAGGCAAGGCATTTCATCTCCGGTCTTCGACATCGACGGCGCGAACAAGGACATCCACGCGAAAACCATCGGACTACAACGAGAAATGCAAGAGTGCTTGGGCAACATCGCCATCGAACTACGACACTCTGAGACAAGGACAATGGCTTCCTTCGACGACATGTGCGACTCCTTCAACAAACAAATGGCGGAGCTCCGACACTTGGTGGTCGATTACAAGTCTTCTTCCCCTTCGTCATCCTCTCGGCGGCGACATTCAAGTCACAAGTCTTCGGAGCGCAAACATGATGCAAGTGCAAGTCTTCCACATCAACACCACCATGGCGACCATCGACATCGTCATGAAGGGCAAGTCACCTCCAAGCATCATGTGCACAACGACGACGTACGACATCTACCAAGAGCTCAAGCACGATAACGACATCATCATCATGAAGATACTCGACAAGCGCATACCTATAAGTCCGAAGACGCTCTACTTCACGCCAAGCCCAAACTTCAAGAGAACATAAGAAGACCGCGAGACAAGCATACCCAAGACGGAGCTACAGCTACAACCACCACTTCGGCATCTTCGCCAAGTGCTACCAAGGCATCTTCGCCTTTGGACGTACGTCATCTTCGCCTACTTCCCATGAGTTCGCCTACATTGATGTCTTCATCATCAAGGCGATCATCTACGAGCGACGGCGAGACGGTCGAGCATGGGCCATCCCCTTCGACCAAGGCGACGAGCATGAACCTCTTCGACACCATGAAGACGGCGACCATATTGGACTCCTACTCCGGGTCAAGCTACGCGAGCAAGGATGAGACCTTCTCTTTGACCTCGGAGGAGCGTTATGATTTGCCACATCCTACGACATTCATCTTTGGAGGCATTACAGATGAAGAAGTTGAGCATGGAGATTATTGCACCTACACCTCTTCGACATCAACATATGACGAGATGCCCCAATTCCCATGTGAGGAGTGCCACCACCACATGAGTGATATGAGTGACTCCACCATATGTGACCTTGAGAGCATTTCCCTTGAGAGGATGAGTGTGCCCACCACTAGCCCCACACATGAGAGCATGCCACTTCTCCTATGTGAGGTTGAGAGCCATTTGAGTGCCTCCACCAACCATACGAATGAGAGCATCCAAGAGGGAGTGAGTGAGCCACAACACCTAGTGAGTGAGGTAGTTGAGAGGGCATGTGAGGCCACTATTATTTCTAACGACTTAACCTCTACTCCTAGTGTGTTTTCTTTGGTGCTAGGTCTCCTACATGATGACAATACTACCCTCAACGAGTCCATCCCTCCAATGGACAAAGCGATGGCCATGGTGGAAGAAGATGCACCACCCACATGGTTCCATCACGATGAAGATGAGTATGATTGGATCATGAACACCTCACCTACAACGCATGAGCGACGCTCCAAAGGTAAAATAGGTGAAGGTGATGCTCTTGTCCCACTAGTGGACTATCTTGACAATGATTGCTTGCATGATGTTGACACAGCTATTGCCATGCTTCATGCTAGTGCGACTTCATCATGTCTTGACTTACCTATTTATGATGATTATAATGATGACATGTTGAGTTGCCTAGTTGTGATGCTATGCTCCATAGGATATCATGTGAAAATTCGTTTGGTCACATCATGTTTGACAATCCTTTGAGCTTGTCATATGCTATGAGTGAGATTTCTCATATTGCTTCATTTCAATCTCGACATAGTAACTATGCATGCCCCATTAAAATCAATCCTATTGGCACTTGTGGCATAGATGACAAGATGATGGTCATTGACTTGTGTTTCTCTTGCGATGATATTGACATGCTTCCTCTACATGATTTGCGCAATTCATCAACTATGCCATTCCATGATCACATTGTTCCGGATATGCATTGTTGTGGATGTTATCAATATTCTCCATGTGATGTTTCCATTGATGCTCATGAGGAGACCCTCATAGTTTCCTCATACATACTAGGAGATCTTGATGCATTCCATACCTTGCATAATTACCATGATTGTGTGCACCATATGCATTCCATGAATAATAATGCTCTACCTACTTGTCATGATGCAATACACAATTTGAGTCTCCATTATGCTATACATAACAACAAACCTCTCATGATGGATGACATGTTTCTATATCACGCATCTCATTTATTTGAGCATTGGCTATTTTGTGCTAACCAACACATGCTCGTGCGCATCATGATGGATGATGTGTACATATACCACGCACACACAACTTTTCCTTTGTCTTTGTTTTGTGTAGGTACTCATGAACGTTTGTCAACCTCACAATCCCATGAGTTGACAAAACAAGCTCTTGAGAGCAACGACGATTTGGGATTGATACGTCCAAAACGTATCTATAATTTCTGCTTGCTCCATGCCACTTTTGGGTGATATTGCTATGATATTCATACACTTCCATACACTTTTGATCATATTTGGACTAACTTACTAATCCAGTGCACCCCAGTGCCAGTTTCTGTTTCCGACTGTTTTTGTATTTCAGGTTTTCACGTTTCGAGAACTGCCCAGAAAAATCCAGAAAATTTATATAAAAAATCAGCGATACGGAAACAACACTGCGTCCGAAGGGCAGCCTGGGGGGGCCACAGGGGCTCCAGGCGCCCTGTGGGCGCGCCCCCCCCCTGGGCCGCGCCGGGGGGCGCCTCGGCCCCCCGAGAGCCCCCCGGTGCCCTACTTTGGCATATATTTAAAGGGTTCCCCGTAACCCTCGAAACAGGACTTCTTTTCGCGATCCCATCTCTGTTCCGCCGCCGCCGCCGCTTCCAAGATTGGGAGCACCAGGAGAACTCTTCCCGGCACCCTGCCGGAGGGGAGGATCACCACCGGGAGCTTCTCCACCACCATGGACGCCTCCCGGATGACTCGTGAGTAGTCTCCCTTGGACCATGAGTCCATGACCAGTAGCTATGTGATGTTCTCCTCTCGTTCTTGTGCTTCACTAATTAGTCCTCGTGAGCTACCCTACATGATCGAGGCACCTATGTAATCCTTATGCTGTTGCTATGTTGAGTTTGCTGGGATCCGATGGATTATGAGATTATGTTCAGATTGATCTTGAGTAATATATTTGATTCACCTCTTTTATATTTTAGTTCATAAGTAATTCTTGCATGTTCTCCATTGTTATTTATTGCTTTGGCCGAGTAGTAAGTAGTGACTCCAAGAGGGAACGTTATGCTCGATTGTGGGTTCATGCCCCTCGATGACTAGCTTGAGTGACAGAAACATGAGTCTAGGGGATGTGCTGTTGCCACAAGGGAGAAAACAACGATGCTTGTGCCCGCGGGTGCAAGGATTGTTTACTTTACGCAAAGTTCTTTTAATGCAGTTGTCTGTTGCATTGAGTTTACACTATGGGTGGGACTCGCAACTTAATACCAGCGAGATGTTCTGGATAGATATCTCAAGGTGGATGATTAGTAGTAGATATTGATGGGTTTCGGTCTACTTACTTTGGCGTACCGCCCATGCTTTGAACCTCAACCTTTCTTGCAATGTAGTCAGCATTGGTTTGCGTTCGTGGTCCTGTCAATTGCCCAGCTGTAATTTGTTACCTCACATAGCTGTTTTATCGTCTTTTGGGAGAGAGACATCACTAGTGAACATCATGAGACTCCGGTCCATATTACCATCATTGATCACATACACTATTTACTTTTCACTATTTTATTTACTATTGCAAAACACTATCTATCACTACTATCATATTGCTTTTAACCCTTTGTGAACTACAAGGCCGGAGAGATTGACAACCTCTCTGTACTCGTTGGGAGCAAAGTTATTTGTATCTGTGTGCAGGTCCACGTTGATTGCTAATTGCGCCGTTAGCCGTTGACACCTACCTGTTGAACCTAGGAGTCTCTGGGGATTCGATCCTTGGCATCTTTGCTGGGGGAAAACACTTCTACTTACTGCATCTTACACCTTCCACTTGGGGTAACCAATGAGGGGTTCGAGGCCCATCAAGGAGTATTTTCTGGCGCCGTTGCCGGGGACTCCACTCTTCAGGATAGGGGAGTTGCATGCTATCTTTTACCTTTGCTTTTTATTCTTGTTAGTTTACCTTTCATTTTTGCTTTAGTTCCTTTTATCGAAAATCACAAAAATAGTTATCTTGTTTTTTTTAGTTATCATTATGTCGGGTCCTTTTGTCTTTGACGAGGCAGAAGTTCTCACCTTTAAACAAAGAGGTGGGGAAAGTTTGAAGGATGCTTGGTATCGAATTAATGATTCACAAAAGAGAGCCACCAAGAAGCAGCCCACTACTATCTTGCTTAGAAATTTTTATGTTGGAATTACTTCTTGGAATAGGTTTATTCTAGATACTGCTATCAATGGAAATTTCCTAGAGGCCCCAGTTTGGGAGTCTCTTAGTATTATTGAAAATATTGTTGGGAGTCCCCCTGTTGTTAGCATTCAAGAGGACATCACCCTAGCTCACATTATGAAAAAACTTGAAAAAATAGAGCTAGAGATGCCAAGCATTAATAAGATGAATGAGTTGGATCGAAAGATCCAAGGGAATTTGAATAGACTTGATAGCTCCATGCATAAAATTTTCAAAATTTTGGAGACCGTCAAATTCCATGATTCTGACTTTTCTAGGATGGAAAAGATCGAGGAAATATTTGATACCTTAGGAACTACTTTCTCCTCGATCAAAACCGAAAAGGTAGAGACTCCGGCAAAGAGGGAGCCTAAGTTCGTTCACGTTCCAAAGGCTCCCCTTTCTAAAAGCAATCCACCTATTGCCAAAGGGGTTGAAACTGTAAAGACTTTGGAAGAAACACCTATTGTTGATGAATTTATAAATGAATCTTCCCTTGACTTTTATCCTTTTGGTCTTCTACCTAGAAGTATCTCTATGAGGCCTTTATTTGAGAGACCTCTTAAGACTAGTTGTATTATTGAAGAGCTTTTTGATGATCTTGATGATGGTTCAATTGATACAACTTGATCTATGCATTATGCCTAGCTTAAAGGCATAAAAGAAAGCGCTTTTGGGAGGCAGCCCACATGAATAATTTTTTTTGCTTTTGTTGTGTCTTGATGTTGTTTACTGCTGTAGCATCATCATTGTATCTTTGCTTTTCATATTTGTGCCAAGTATAGCCTCTGATTGCTAGAAAGTTCAAAAGTTGTGAGGTGCTGTCCAGGAAACAGATTCTGTCCTTGGATAGAAAAATTTGTATAAAATCACCAGATCATCTTTTTGGTCTGAATTTTTTCGACAGCGTTCTCTATATAATTTTCTTTCGTGCATCAGTTCCGAGTTTTTTTATTTGAGTTGCAGAAGTATCCCGAACAGGTCAATTACTGCGTGCTGTTCTGTTTTTCACAGATTCTGTCCTGTTTTGCCTTACCTTCACTTTGCAAATTGAGAACTTGCTTTTTCTTTGCAAAAACCTTTTGGCAATCTTGAGAAACAGTAGAACTTCAAGAATATCCTTATTTCCAGCAAGGTATAATTATTTTATTAAGGGTACTAACCTCGCTAATCAGATTATGAATGAGTTGTGTATGAAGGGAGTTTTCAAGTGTGCGAGGGAAGATGATAAAAAGATTCAGGAGTGTCAAGCGCTCAAGCTTGGGGATGCCCCCGTGCACCCCCAGGAAATATTCAAGGAGACTCAAGCGTCTAAGCTTGGGGATGCCCCCGTGCATCCCCTTCTCCATCAACATTATCAGTTCGTCTTTCGTTTCGCTATATTTTTACCACTTCATGTGTTATGTGCTATGCTTGGAGCGTCTTGCTTTTAGTTTTCTTTTTAGTTTTTCATAACGAGTCGGAACTCAGCATTCCTTTATGTGGGAGAGAAACACGCTCCACTTCTACCTAGAACATTACATAGAATTTTCATGTCTATCTATGCTGTGTGTGTTCTTTGTCTTTTAATAGCTACTATCGTGCTTTGCTCTTAGTATTCATGATTATCTCTTCAAGAGCTTTTATTTAGTTGGTTGCTTGAACTCTCTTTAATTACCATGCTCACCTTATTAAGAGAGTTTGCTTCCGTTGCATGGGTTAACGTGTCTATGATAAATATGCTACTTTCATGATGGTGCTTAGTAGTTCAGGTTTTCTTATGGTTAATCTCGAATAGCTGGGGGGTTCCCAATGTGTTATTGGAGTACCAACTTGGTTTGTTTGCCTATGATGTGGTATGGTTTAGTAATATCTTCCTTCGAGAATTTATTTTGATTGACTTGGCGTATGCTCACACATATTCAAGACTGTAAAGAAAGTCTGTCAAGCCTTGATGATCTTTTGTTTCTAAGTAGCGATATAACTACCATGCCTGATTCAATATTGCTTTGTCGCTCTGCATGATTATGACCGTCATTGCTCTCTTAGTTGGTTGCTCTCAGTCTTTTGCTAACCTACACCTGCACTAAGCAAATTAACCATGCAATACATAGCTCATGGGAAAGTAGCCTAAAAACTATTGTGGTAAAGAATATGTTGCTTATGTATCTTATTTCTTATGAGTTGCTTGCTGAGCGGTAACCATGTTTCTGGGGACGCCATCAACTGTCACACTTTTGTTGAATATCATGTGAGTTGCTATGCATGTTCGTCTTGTCTTAAGTAAGGGTGATTTACCGTGGGTTGAATTAATATGCATATTGTTAGAGAAGAACATTGGGCCGCCAACCAAAGCCATGCATCATGGTGGAAGTTTTAGCTTGGACCTTAATCCTCAATCTCTCACGAGAATATGCTTATGCATTAAAGAGGAGTCCATCATCTATTTTCTATGTTGTCCCGGTATGGATGTCCTCAAGTTGAGATCTATCAAAAACGAGAAATCAAATGCGATCTATCTCCTTGGACCTTTCTACAGGTGGCATAGAGGTACCCCTTTGTGACACTTGGTTAAAACATATGCAATGCAATGATAACCCATGGGGATCCGAGCTAATTAAGACAAGGAGCGAGCACTATTGGTATTCGATGCATGAGGCTTGCAACTTATAAGATGTTTTATGCATGACACATATGAAGTACTACTACCGTTGACACAATTGCTTCCATGTTTCAAAATAAAAATCTCTAGCACTTCAAGCACCAACTACTGAGAGCATGATTGCCATTCTGAGTGTAATGTGCATTGTCCCAAAGTAGCATTGTCTTTTGCATGATTGCGATATCGTTTATTCCGAAATGATTGTATCTAGTCATCACTTAAACCTTGAAGGTGCCCTTGCATTTATGTTTTGCATCACTAAAGGGGGCAAGCTAGATATCACTTTATCATATTTGCACATCATGTTCAATGCAAATCTTTTTGATGTTTCAGTTTCATGTTGTAAAACTTTCAGTCATTTGTGATTTTCTCTTGAGACAACTTAATTACTTTAGAATCATTGTCTCAGTAAGCTTTTGTCATATGACTATGAGAAAGTCCTATATGGTTAATAGCATGTCACCACAGAAATTATTCTTGTTATCATTTACCAACTCGAGGACGAGCAGGAATTAAGCTTGGGGATGTTGATACGTCCAAAACGTATCTACAATTTCTGCTTGCTCCATGCCACTTTTGGGTGATATTGCTATGATATTCATACACTTCCATACACTTTTGATCATATTTGGACTAACTTACTAATCCAGTGCACCCCAGTGCCAGTTTCTGTTTCCGGCTGTTTTTGTATTTCAGGTTTTCACGTTTCGAGAACTGCCCAGAAAAATCCAGATAAAATATATAAAAAATCAGCGATACGGAAACAACACTGCGTCCGAAGGGCAGCCTGGGGAGGGGGGGCACAGGGGTTCCAGGCGCCCTGTGGGCGCGCCCCCCCTGGGCCGCGCCGGGGGGGCGCCTCGGCCCCCCGAGAGCCCCCCGGTGCCCTACTTTGGCATATATTTAAAGGGTTCCCCGTAACCCTCGAAACATGACTTCTTTTCGCGATCCCATCTCTGTTCCGCCGCCGCCGCCGCTTCCAAGATCGGGAGCACCAGGAGAACTCTTCCCGGCACCCTGCCGGAGGGGAGGATCACCACCGGGAGCTTCTCCACCACCATGGACGCCTCCCGGATGACTCGTGAGTAGTCTCCCTTGGACCATGAGTCCATGACCAGTAGCTATGTGATGTTCTCCTCCCGTTCTTGTGCTTCACTAATTAGTCCTCGTGAGCTGCCCTACATGATCGAGGCACCTATGTAATCCTTATGCTGTTGCTATGTTGAGTTTGCTGGGATCCGATGGATTATGAGATTATGTTCAGATTGATCTTGAGTAATATATTTGATTCACCTCTTTTATATTTTAGTTCATAAGTAATTCTTGCATGTTCTCCGTTGTTATTTATTGCTTTGGCCGAGTAGTAAGTAGTGACTCCAAGAGGGAACGTTATGCTCGGTTGTGGGTTCATGCCCCTCGATGACTAGATTGAGTGACAGAAACATGAGTCAAGGGGATGTGCTGTTGCCACAAGGGGGAAAACAACGGTGCTTGTGCCCGCGGGTGCAAGGATTGTTTACTTTACGCAAAGTTCTTTTAATGCAGTTGTCTGTTGCATTGAGTTTACACTATGGGTGGGACTCGCAACTTAATACCAGCGAGATGTTCTGGATAGATATCTCAAGGTGGATGATTAGTAGTAGATATTGATGGATTTCGGTCTACTTACTTTGGCGTACCGCCCATGCTTTGAACCTCAACCTTTCTTGCAATGTAGTCAGCATTGGTTTGCGTTCGTGGTCCTGTCAATTGCCCAGCTGTAATTTGTTACCTCACATAGCTGTTTTATCGTCTTTTGGGAGAGAGACATCACTAGTGAACATCATGAGACTCCGGTCCATATTACCATCATTGATCACATACACTATTTACTTTTCGTTATTTTATTTACTATTGCAAAACACTATCTATCACTACTATCATATTGCTTTTAACCCTTTGTGAACTACAAGGCCGGAGAGATTGACAACCTCTCTATACTCGTTGGGAGCAAAGTTATTTGTATCTGTGTGCAGGTCCACGTTGATTGCTAATTGCGCCGTTAGCCGTTGACACCTACCTGTTGAACCTAGGAGTCTCTGGGGATTCGATCCTTGGCATCTTTGCTAGGGGAAAACACTTCTACTTACTGCATCTTACACCTTCCACTTGGGGTAACCAACGAGGGGTTCGAGGCCCATCAGGGATCCCGTGGAGTGTCCCTACCACCGTTCTCTTCGCACAACCACTACGCGCATCTCTTTTACTTGGCTCTCACACGACTATGGGCTATTTACCATTGGTCATCTTATGCCCCTTTTATCATGTTCACTTTGCATGCTATACCGCTTGATATGACTTTGCCATGCAATTGTGACCCTTGCTTGCCTTTACACATGATTCACCATTATGCTACTTCTATGTGTATTTGCATGCTTGGAGGAGATACTAGTAGCTATTGCCAAGATTTCTTTGTGCCCCATGCTATTGTTGATTCTTGTGTTGGGAGAGTCATGATATTACATTGCTATTTACATAGGACTTCTTACCACCACAATGATGAGACTTTGCTCACATCTTGCTTTCATGCTTGTGCTATGCCATGTGCATTACTCATGCCTACTATTTGCACACATGACATGCTTGCCATGATTACCTCTAGTACGTTGCATCTTCGCACTACTAGCTTGTTTGACATGATCACTATGCTTGCTTGTTATGTTGCATCACCCATGTTCCTCTCTTACTTGCTTTCTTGGGTTGATGACATATATGTCCATGCCACTCACATGATATATCTTGACCATTGTCATTTGTCTCCACTAGTTGCATCTCTCAACACTTGTATTGAGTGCAACAATGCTATGTTTATTGATTTTGGAGACTTGGACACCATATTTGTGATGCATGCTTGCTTGTTTGAGCCTAATGCCTTTGGTTGTTATCGCATCATATGCTTACATGCCATGCCACATTACCTTGTCCTTTCTTATGATAAGAATGATGCAAGCACTTGTTGGGTATTTTCCCTCACGAATGCTAGGTTTTGCATTCACGCGAACCTCATTTGTTTTTCCGAGTGTTTGTCATGTTCTTTCATTTTGAAGGATTCACAAGGCGGTGCCGTCATGTGACAACTTGGTCATGCGAAGGCATACATGATGTGCAACTCCAACATTCGCGAGACCCTCCTTAAGGTGCACTCCTTCCCTTTGAGCCATCCTCACATACGCATATTGGATGGGTCATTCTTTCATTGTTGTCTTCTTCTTATTGTCTACATGATACATCTATTGGAGAGAGGACCTACATTGGAGATGGACCTTCAAGATGAGGAGCACTCGGACTTATTGGATGCAACTTCGGACCTTCACTCATGCCACGACATCGAGCATTGGTATATCAAAACTCATTTGGCACATTGCACCAAAACCTTCATATTTGTTGATTGGGTGCTCACATGCCATGCTCCATGGACATATCATTCACATACCAAATCTGCATCTTATGCATGGATTGACTCACATTATGATTGCCTTGTTGCATTGTGTATTCCCATGTCATCCATGATATATGAGCTTGTGCATTTCCTTAGCAAATTTGTTGTGATCTTTCTTGATGGCATATTCACACATCATGATCATATTGTCCTCCATCAATTGCATGATAACATACACATATTGAGCATCCATTGCCATGTTCATACTCTTGATAAACCATCACACTATGACATCATTTTGCAAAATGGTTGCATAGATCACATTCACAATACCTTTGTGTGCACCACAAATGCATTTGATCACATGAATGCTTTACATCTCATACTATATCATCTTGCTAAGCTTCATGTACCTTGTCACACAGACTCATTCTTACATGATGGACACTTTGTGTGCGCTAACCATTGTATTTCCAAGTGTACTTTGTGTTTGCTCATTTTGCATGTACCACATACCGGAGACAACTTGGAGTACTTGGATTGCGCTATGTCTTCAACTCCGTCCAACTACAAGTCCGTCCACGACAACCGTTTCCATGGTGATAAGGTTTTCGATCCGAGGTCGGATCTTTCCCAAGGGAGGGGAGATGATGCAGATCATCCTACGATCATCCCCATGTACACTACGACTATTCCCCAAGCCCCAAGTGGACATACGATGAGACCTCCAACTTGTGCCATTGGACATAAGGTGAACTCTCTCCTTGTTCAACTTCCCTTGGACCCACATGAGACATGGCTACTACCTCAAACAAAGACACTTCTTGTGCCTAGGTACCAAGGAACCAACAAGGAGAAGGAAGGGCGCAAGATGGACACCAAACGCATGGACAAGGATTTTCCCAGCGCAGAGATAGAGGTACTACCGGTCTACTACCGCCCAACTACCGGTCGACCGGTACTACCGGCCAACTACCGGTCAACTACCGGTCACGCTTCTGTGATCGACCGGTGCAAGGCCGGTGCAACGCCGGAACAACCGCTAATTCCACTAAAACCGGTACTACCACCCTGCCTGCGTGCAGATGAAGGGGTTTCACCCCATGTATCCCCCAACTTACCCCTTGGACTATATATACTTGTCCCCTAGCTCCGTACTAGGGTTAGCTTAGTGATAGCTCATTTGATACCTAGAGCTTTGCTCATCTAGTGGTTCATCTCCTCGAGAGTGACTGCGGCACCTCTTCGGAGAAGATCCACACGGATTCAAGACCTCCTTCATGGAGAAGATCCCGCGGGATACCCCAAGACCTCCTCACGGAGAAGAACCGGTTACCCTTTGTATCGTCCCTTGTTGATCATGGATCTTGTATCTCTTTGTGTTTCGAGGATCTAGCATATGTGTGTCTTGTTCTTGTTGGTTTGAGGGATTCTCTCGTGTTTCCCCTCATGTTACCTCTCGTGTTCTTCGTGTTCTTCATGGGATCCCCTCCATTTCGTGAAAGATCAGCCATCTAGGGTTCCACCCTACATCAACCTGGCCACGAGGGTCCAGGGCGCGCCCCCTGCCTCGTGGGCCCCACGTAGCCCCCCTCCACTTATTCCTGCACCCATACTCTTCTTCTTCCTCCCAAAAAAATCACCAACCAGCTCAAGCACGAGTTCTAGCTCATCTTGTTGCCATTTTCGATCTCCTTGCTCAAAGCACCATTCACCAAACTGTTTGGGGAGATTGTTCCTTGGTATGTGACTCCTCCATTGGTCCAATTAGTTTTTGTTCTAGTGCTTTATTTATTGCAAATTTTTGCTGCTGTGGTGACCTTGTTCTTGAGCTTGCATGTCAAATTTCCTTGGTCCCAAGTAGTTCTAATGCATGATATAGTCTCTAGGCACTTGTATTAGTTGTTGCTATCAGTCTTGTTGAGTTTGATTAACTTTTATTTTGAGTTACTAAAATTTCAGAAAAATTCAGAGGAGGAAAATGATAAAGAGATTGTTGAGGGGCTCCTCCAGTAAAAGTTTAGAGGATAAGAAGAAGGAAGAAAATAAGAAGCCCAAATATAATCTTCCTCGCATGGCAGAAGTTCGGCCATGTGAATGGCCTTGTAATGAGTTCATGAGAGCCGCCGGGATTTATGAAGACTTTTATTGGAAGGCAAATAATGCAGGCCTCACCGACTTCCTCCACGACCAGCGTGAACAGTATCTCTTACTTACCAATATTTTTACGCAAAATTTTCATTTTCATGCTAAGAAAACACCACCTACAGTGGAGTTTCGTTTATATGATGAGGTTAAGGAGATATCATTCTTCGAGTTTTGTGAAGTATGCAAGATACCCTTTGAAGGTAGACTTGATGAACCACGTCGTGAAGACGTTGAAGGGTTTATTGACAGGATAGCTGTAGGGGAAACTAGACAAGTCTCAGGGGCAAGAATTACTAGTATACATTTCCCTGTTCTGCGCTACTTTGCTTTATTTGCTAGTAGATGTTTAATTGGTCGTGGGAACAATGGGAATCTTAGTGCCTCTGATATTGTCATTTGACGGCATGCTTTGTTTCAAGACACAACTTTTAGCTTGGGTTCCGTCGTTGCTAAACGACTGAGTTTGAACCGCTCAAAGGGCCCCATCTTTGGAGGCATCTTTGCTTCTCGCCTTGCTGAACATTTTAGAATACCTATTAGGCATCATGAGAAGGAAGAAAAATTGCTTGCCCTTGTTTATCTAGATTACAAGAGCATGATAGCACATGATTTTATTGTCAAAGACAAAGAGATGTTGCTTAATTATAAACTGAGGTTTGATGAAAAATATTGTGAGATTGTTACCTTGCCTGCACCATCTATGTTTGATCTGTCTAAGGCGTATATCTTGTTACGTTAGATGCTTTCTACAAGCATCAGAGTCAGGCACGAGCTTCAGAGCCTGAGCCGGAGCCACCACTTGATCCTTACCGTCAATCAGTTTATGGGTGGGATCTGGATGAGCTTGCCAACCAGTGGCACCCAGAGGACACATCTCAGTACACTGGAGGGAGTAGCTTCGATCCGTGGCCATAGACCAACTTTGGCCAAAAGCCTAAGCTTGGGGGAGTACGTGTTTCTCACCGACTTTACATTCATGTTCACACACTTATTCTAGCTATCGATGCTCACACTCTTTCATTGTACCATCCATGTTTAGTTTCAATTCTTTTTCTTAGTATTTTTCTTGTGTGCTAGAAAAAACCTGAAGAAAAACAAAAAAAAAATTAGTTGTAGCTTCTAGCTAGTTTACTTTCCTTGTAGTAGTAATTAAAATAAAACCCAAAAAGATTTCTCGTTCTTCTTTTGCTTGTCGGGAGCTTTCCCGTGTAAATAGTTCTTTTTCTTTTCTTTGGGGGTCAAGAGTAGAAGACCATGATTAAAATGCATAGTGGCTCTCATATGCTTTATTGTTAATTTAACCTTGAGCCATATTACCTTGTCTTCTCTGTTGTATTAAATGCTTGCAGATTCCAGCTTAGTCCAATGCACATACACTATTATTATTATCCACACCGTTCGGTTGTGCAAGTGAAAAGCAATAAGGATGATATATGATGAACTAATTGAGATGAGAAAAGCTGATATGAGCTCGACCTCTCTTGTTTTTGTAAATATGATAGTTCATCATTCCTGATTCAACTTTTTATGAATGAAACATGCTTGCAATGACAATTAGAGATCATAGCTGCTTATGCCATGCTTAATTAGCCGAGAGTTTATAATGGTCTGTCTTGTGTGCCAACATGATATTAAAATGGTTGCGATGTGGTATGATGGGGTGGTATCCTCCGTGCGTGAGTAATTCCATCGTAGGCTTGCTGGACGGTGATGGGTTGGATGGGATTTACCATGTAATCGAGTTAGTTTTGTTAGGGTTTGATCCCTAGTATCCACTATGTTCTGAGATTGATGTTGCTATGAGTTTGCTATGCTTAATGCTTGTCACTAGGCCCTGAGTGCCATGATTTCAGATCTGAACCTATTCTGTTTTCATGAATATATGTGTGTTCTTGATCTTATCTTGCAAGTCTATAGTCACGTACTATGTGTT
This sequence comes from Secale cereale, assembly GCA_902687465.1. Taxonomy (NCBI): domain Eukaryota; kingdom Viridiplantae; phylum Streptophyta; class Magnoliopsida; order Poales; family Poaceae; genus Secale; species Secale cereale. The sequence continues at coordinate 144,183,400 of LR738715.1, forward strand.
ATGATCTGGCAACCCCGAAGTGACAATAATCGGGACCACAACCGGTGATGACCGTAGTTTGAGGAGTTCATGTATTCATTATGTGTTAATGCTTTGGTCCGGTACTCTATTAAAAGGAGGCCTTAATATCCCTTAGTTTCCACTAGGACCCCACTGCCATGGGAGGGTAGGACAAAAGATGTCATGCAAGTTCTTTTCCATAAGCACGTATGGCTATATTCTGAATACATGCCTACATTACATTGATGAACTGGAGCTAGTTCTGTGTCACCCTATGTAATAACTTTTACATGATGAATTGCATCCGACATAATTCCCCATCACCGATCGAATGCCTATGAGCTTTTCACATATTGCTTGTTGCTTATTTACTTTTCCGCTGCTACTATTACAAAAACTACAAAAACACTACTGTTACTTTTATTACCGCTACCGCTACTATCATATTACTTTGCTACTAAACTACTTTGCTGCAGATACTAAGTTTCCTGGTGTGGTTGAATTGACAACTCAGCTGCTAATACTTAAGAGTATTCTTCTGCTCCCCTTGTGTCGAATCAATAAATTTGGGTTGAATACTTTACCATCAAAAACTGTTGCGATCCCCTACACTTGTGGGTTATCATAGAGCTATGTTGAAACCAACAAACTCGTACATAACAGTTCATCATCTTTATCAATGACGGGGAAATATCTTGAATGTTGTGCAAAGAAAACATATAGAGAATACAATAAGTTCTGCTAGCACATTAAGTTGATGTACACCCCTTTCTAAAAAAATAGGTACAAAAATAGAACATGTCACAATCAAATGTACTGGTACATCAGTGCTTCACACCGATAGCTCGGATTTAACTAGTATATGAGAACGTTCAATTGTCACCTCAAATTAGAGCACATCAAGGCAGCCAGCCCTGCCTCTTCTCCCAAAGAAGAAGTGGCCTCCGCCGCGCGATGGAGTAGGCCCTATGCCATCCATCGTTCCGAGCAACACGGGGAAAGTCTGACGTTGACTCCTGTAATGTACGTCGTCGACGGACCCTAGCACCAGCAGTGGCGGCAGGACTTTGATTGATGGATTGACCACTTCTTCGACATGCACGAACACTCGATACATGTACATCCCTTACGTGGTCCACGGCGGCCTTGGTGGCGACGAATAGTATAACCATGGTTCCGGCACAGGTATCTCAACACCAATCACCTTCGGTATGGTGGACGGCTTCTTCATCCATGCCATAACCATCAGAGCCCAACTGTCTGGAGGAACAAACATACTTACGAGCTCACCACCAAGGTCATTGATAAACTCATTCATGGATCAGCTGTTCCAAGCACGCCGAGGCATGTAGTGGCCGGTAAGATTTGTTAAAAACTAAAGCTCAGAGGGAACCAAGCCCCATCCTGGGTGCCACCGATCAAAGCTCACCAGCGCGCCATCATAGAACAACCACCGGGACGATTCGAACACACGACTGCAGTCGAAGTTGTCCGGAACCCGACGAAGAAATCAGCCGGTGGCGGACATACTTCTATGAGTTAGTCACTTAATTGGATGCCGTGCGCAATGCCAAGAGCTTTGAGAAGGTTGTCTAGCGAGACGGAAGGCCGGTCGCTGTTGATGGTTACCATCAGCACTTTGCCGGCAAACTGGACGTCCAGCGCCGCCATGCCACTGTTGAGCGGTAGCACGCAGCACTCGAAGGCAGGACAGACCTCAGGATCTCCGGCTCGGAGATCTGCATTGACCGGCGACATGATAGTGCGCTTGAGTACAAGGAGTACAGAAGGGGGATTTGGGGTAACTAGAGTAGGAATTAAGATTCCACAGGTGGGGGAGGGGCGGGAGATCGGGGATGAAAAGGTAGCATGAATTTTGAACACGCGCCAATATGCTCTCGATGCGCAAGCACACGAAAACACCGGTGGCGCCCACATGTCGGCATAAGAGTCTTTTTTCTTTATTTTTTTGAGCGCCCGGCCTGAGAGGTATAATTGACCTGTTTGGCATTGTGTTACTAGTCGGCCCATATTCAACGACGCCTCACTGGCCCAAACAAGTGTACATCATCAAAAAGACACCGAGCTCAAATTATTTAACTTTAAAAAGGATATATCCTCTCTAGAGAATGGTAATGCCCTCATTTAGCCCACCAGCGGTCCGAGACAATAAACAATTCGAAACAACGATATCTACAACATTCAAACACTGACTAGTGACTACTACTGAGTACTGATATAAACAACAAGACATGATAGTTCATAAGAAGTCTTGCTACACCACCAAAACGCACCCATCTGCGGTGCTTAGACTCTCGTGATCTAGACGAGAATGACATTCTAAATAGAGGCAACTACTATTACATAGTAAGATTGACATAGACGAGGATTACCAAATGACAAGGAGTATGCATAGCAAAAGAGAGAAATACCCATCCAGAATAAGCAGCAAAGACAACAAGTCATTTAAAGAGGGATGATCAAACACCATCATAATTTGCAGCCCCGCTTTAGCGACCAGTGATTTGGAGACACCAGAACTCTACCCTTCCGACGTAACAACCCTATTATCTATCAATCTGAAGGCTTGAACCACATCACTGCCTATCGGACTTGAGACATCCAAGGATCAAAGATGCCTTTGTCATTCTCACCCTCTTTTGGCTGCAGGCTGTATCGTTGACAATCAGGGGAGTGTGCTCCCAAAGTTCTAGGGCTCGCCGTGTAGACACATTTTCCCTAGCAAACAGAGCCTCTCTACCATCAAGGTCCTTGCCAACGGTGATCTTTTGGTTAATCAGATAATTAAGTCCGAGAAACAAAGAGTGTGAACCAAGGATGTTTACCCGCATCCAACTCAAAAATCCCGAAGGCCCCCAACAAGTGGGTATCCTGCCCATAGACGTAACAACCATTGTCCGTATACTCACGTATTTCACTGTGCTTGCACAAATTGTTTTTTGGCAATATAACTCTTCCGGCTCATGTGTGCGAATGATCATCAGTCTTTTTGTTGTCGTCTGATTGAGCAAGGAACCAGTTGGGCTTCCCTATTTTTGGCAAAGGTGGTGTGATTACAAAGGGTAGTAACTGTAGGGACACTGCATCATATCAAAAAGGACAAGCATTGTTAATGTAAGATTAGCGTTTTTCAGAGTATGAGTAGGATAATGCAAGAATTAACATTGATCTGTCCCTGTTGGAATTGAGAGGAAAAGATAGGGAAATGTATACTGGGTTCAAAAATATAGAAGTGTCGTGCATGGTTATGCTCATGTTATCTCACAATCGACTCTTCACAGGAAACTACCATGTCATGCATGTTATGTAATCTTGTTATGTCCTTACAAACAATTTCTTCAAGGAAACTAACAGACCATGCATTGTTATATACTCATGTTCTGTGGGTAAAATTCTTGTGAGGATATTATTCTAGCCATTGATTGATGAAAGACGAATATAGGTATGTACATATGGTAAGCATTATAGGATTTTACTACTTCCAAATATAGAGTTCTCGATATGCACATTTACTTCCATAATGTATGGTTAGATGAAACCAACAGTTTGATGCATGTTTCTACATCATGAAAATGAGGAAACTAACATGGCTATTGATACACACTCATATTTAGTAGTATGTAGATTACTATAAAGTTAGGAGAATATCCATATCTTCCTAACCGTTTGATTATTCAAGGGTACAAATTGGATGTAATGACATGGCCACAATCAAATGAATTAACTCATTCTAAATATAGGTGATTTACAGCGTCTCTAATACATTGCCATAGTTCTACTCAAATTCTGCTCAAACAGGGGTATGCCAATCGTAACAAAAAGTTCAAACTGTGTCATGTCGTTATCATTAAAATCAGACGAAAACAACTTACACACGCCGTCCCAATAATACGTGGTGCCATCTGCTTTGTCGATCGCGTAGATGATGCCATTGTGTTCAATAGTATCATAGAAGTGTGTATCAGCTTTGACGATCCATTGCGAGGTGAGTCGTCTCCGGCTAAAGAAGGCACCAACAGAAAGATAGGCGAGTCCGTGGTCGAACAAGGCAAATAGCTTGAAGTATGCGTAATCCGCATATCATGTGGGCACTTGGCAGATTACAATCTTCTGCAAAACAAGTTCCGTCCAATTGACGTGGTAATCTAGATGACTTGGACTGCTACGGTAAAACCCTACATACTCCAACGGAGGAAGGATAATCTCATGGGAGGTCTGTAAGTTCACGATCACCAACTTTTTTCCGTCTTCTCTGACGGCAACCATCCAGTGGGAGTTCATGCCGACCCAGTACATACCGACAAGAAGTTTCGGGTGATGGAGATCAGATCAAAGTCGAGGGAAATGATGTACGGTGACCCACTACATACCGACAAAGAAGTTTCAGCTAATGGAGGTCGGATTGAAGTCGAGGGGCATCATGTACGCCTCCGTATCATGGTGAGAAAATCTCGCTAGACCAGATAGCAACAAGCAGGTCTTCTTGACAAGCTGAGTCCTCGCTTCGATGATGTCCGCGCGCATGTTCCTCGAGCATGCAGCCAGTCGTACATCGCTCAACATATCCACACACGAACAACAAAGGTCGAGCATGTCACTGGGGAGATTGCTCCAATCGCGGCTCATATGGATGCTGTGCGTTTTGCATTTGGCCATGGTGGAGTTTGGAAGGTGGGTTTTTTTAGGGCTTGATTTACGGGGGAGAAGGCTCTCGGTGCTGGAGAGGCTAGGGAGGGAATAGTGGTAGTAGGGGAGGCGAGCGAGGCGAGGGTACGCGGGGGAACAGTGAGATGATGAAGAGTGATCTCAGGATCTCCGGCGAGACGGAGATGTAGATGGAGTGGTGCTAGGCGAGAGAAGACGAGGCGAGGCATGCTATACATCGTCGGTGACAGTGACTACAAAGTGCACAAGGTGAGGCTGACTTTGGTAACCCGAACACGCCGCCTGGGCTAGTGTCAACTTGGGTGCTGGGTCTTGTCACTTCACCGTGAGGACCGGATGAATAATATTTTGACCATTAAATGTACCACAGTTGTACTACTGCTAGTAGTAACATACTCCTACGGAGTAGTACTGTATGCCTCTGGGTTCACTTCATCCTCCAGGTAATATCCATATTGTGAGCAGAAGCAAATTCTCGTGCATGCGGAAGCGTGAAGAAGTTTTTTTTGGATAACCGCACATTTCTTAACCAGAAAAGGTTGTGTCTCCTAGGCATGCGCCAACATATTTCTGAACCAGCTATGTGATGACCCTCAACCGTAAGGGATATGTTGTAGCGTTTTCGATAAGTAAGAGTGTCGAACCCAACGAGGAGCAGAAGGTATTGATAAGCGATTCTGAGCAAGAAATTACTGCAAGCACTGAAAGATAACTTTTAGGGGTTTTCTCGGTATAAGCAACAGAAATGTAAAGGCAAGTAATGTAAAAGGTACTGAAAGTAACAAGTGGCCCAATCCTTTCTTAGCAAAGGAGAGGCCTAGCAACTGAACTTATAAAGACTAAAACGTTCTTGAGGACACACGGGAGAGGTAGTCATGTGCTTTCGCCATATTCCGTATCGATACTATGTTATGTGTTGATAAGTGTTGAGTGGGTGGATCTATGCTAGTGCACTCTCTAGACTAAGATGAATGCACTCTTATGATTAAACACCTTGCAAGCATCCGCAAATACAAGATAGAATTTAAGGCAAAAGCCTAACCATAGCAATACGATCGAGGATTCATTATTCCCTTATGCAAAAGCGTGCGAACTGGGGTTCATGTTTCTGTCACTCCAGCAACCCACCATAAGCATTCTTTATACACAATGTATTCCCCTAAGTCCTTAGTAAGGCGAAGTGTTGGGTGTTCGACTCACACAACACCACTAGTAGAATGACAACGCAACTTAAGTATCAAACAACACATATTACTTCAACATCATATGACTACTAACAACAAGACTTTCCCCATGTCCTCAAGAACTAAGGAAACTACTCACAAGACATAAAAGAGATCATGATTAGTGGGGATAAATATGTGATAAACAATCTGGACATAATAATATTTCTCCAACAAAACTCAATAGCATTCACCACAAGGTAGTAATCAACACCGATGGAGTAGAGAGGATAGGTAGTACAAGTTACAACACGAGTTGCGATAGTAAGATGAGATTTGGATGAAGATGGAGATGGTGCTGGTGTTGGGGATGATATTGATGATGATCTCGATGATGCCCGTGACGATGGTGATGACGATGGCGACGATCTCCCCTTCCGGGAGGTGATCTCCCCGGCGGAATCTGCCCGCCGGAGATGCCCTTTTCTTCTCTGTAGGTTTCCGCCTCGAAGCGGCGGCGGAACTCCGTAAAAAGTCTCGTGCCTAGGGTTTTCGGAGGACGGAGAACATATATGCAAAAGGGGGCGACCAGAGGTGGGCCAGGGGCTCCAGGCGCCCCCCCGGCGCGGCCGGGGGGGGGGGGGGCGCCCCCAGGCCGCCTGGGCACCCTGTGGGCCCCCTCTTACTCCCCTTTTGCGTGTCTTCGTTATTCGTCTGAAAAATACCTCTCGTCAATTTTCAGGAAATTTGGAGGTGTTCTTCTTCAGCAACTCAGCATCCACTTTTTCCTGCTGAATCATGCGTCTGCTGTTCCGGCATCGGAAAGTTGCAAACTGTGTAAAATAGACCAAAACAACATAAGAACATCATCATAACGTGAAATATATCAATGAATAAGGATAAATTATGATACAAAATAGTGATGCATTTTGGACGTATCAACACCCCCAAGCTTAGACCTCGCTTGTCCCCAAGCGAATATGAACTCGGTAAACCTGTCCACAAGTTTAGAGAGTGAAGTGTCGATAAATAGAATACGGACAAGAAGCATCATAGTCTCTTTACCAACTCAAATATCCTCAGCAGCAATCTTCAACTCATAAGGCTCTTATGAAAGAGTGTTAACACTTATATTCGGAAGTAGGATCAAGGAAACTCATTATATCATGGCAAACATGTCCTTTGGTTAGAGAACAACAAATAATTTTAGCTTTTGCTCTTATATTTTGATGGGATTAATTGAAGCTTTTTGAAATAACATGTTAATAAGCAAGAAGTGAAAGTGTTAACACAAAGGAAGATATTTGCCTTAGCTGGGCATGACAAACAACTTACTTATCAAATGATATTGTCAACAAGGATATGATATGACAAATCTTAATGCGGCTTTATATGAATGAATCCTTATCAACATCAAACGTCTGCTCTCTTTGAGAAATAGAGGGAAGTAGGAATAACTGACTCAACTTAAAATTAAAAGATAGGCCCTGCTCTAGGGTAGTAGGGAAAACTCATGTGCTATCCTTAAATCAAACAGAACGAAAACAAGTTTTGAGAGGTGCATTATTTGTCAACGAATGCTAATAAATAACTCAGTTGCTTCTTGAACTGGACAAGTTTCGAGGAACGGCTCCCGTATGAGGACGATAACATCCTCTTATTCTCCTTTGTTTATCACTGCCAAAGTTTTCTGATTTCTCATGAACAAAGCGTGAAGGAGGGTTTGTTTGTTATATTATTTTTAAGCCGGGCGCACTCAATGCCAGGTCCTTTTCGTGTTATGGGTTTGCACATTATACATGCAATCCCGGGGTGAAGCTTGTCCAACTCAACAAGACTATGAATTAGCTATTACTTCCTCATGAGCTAAAGCAGAGGCACAAAATAAAAGATTTTGAACATTTAAGGATAACACATAAATTATATACTTTAGGAGGTGGTAGTGGAGTACCACGAGTAGGTAGGTATGGTGGAATCATATGGAAGGTATTGGCTTAAGGGTATGGATGCACAAGCAGAATTCCGCTTAGTACAGAGTTAGGCTAGCAAAGGTTTTGAGAGAGCAGACAATTGATGATGACTAAGATGCAAAGCAATATAAAGCATGAACATTGAAATAAGCATAACACATAAAGTTGTCTTCCTTGTCAACATAACACTTCAAGCATAATAACATAAAGGTTTTAGCTATGTTGATACTTTAAGAAAATCATGCTTGTTGTTATGACCAAAGCTATGTTTGCCAAGATTAAATAAAGTTTCATAGCCATACCTGACATAAGGTCAATACTCCCCATAAGAATCATCAGATAAGGTCGATTGCTTGAAGAGAATACCGTGTGCAGCAAAAGGAACCGATAAACTTCTCATTAATATTCCATCATAGACGACTCCACACTCACGGATACAATTCTTCACCAAAGGGGTGATAGACCTCAATGCACATACCTATCTTATATAATAACCTCCCTAGTCATGATACGACTCTACTTGACTTCTAAAAGACAAAAAGGTAAAAGATAAAGATACCGGGCACTCCCCCAAGCTTGGAACAAGCCAAGGGAATGCCATTACTCCAGGAGATTTCACTCATCATCCTTGTTGGCGTTGATCAAGTAGTCCTTGGCGAAACGCTTCCATGGAAGGGGTTCTCCAGTCTCATATGAGAAGCTTGTCTCCTGAATCCTGCATTCAGCACCCAAACCCATGCGCAGAAACCTTAGTTCATACTCACAGTTCTGGTTATGTAGATCATTAATTTGCCCTTGGAGTTCTATAATTCTGTCTTCAGACGTAGCGATTCTTTCCCACATCTCCTTCATCTCCTTCAGGAAGTAGTTCTTCAGCCCGTTGGTGATGTCAAAGTTAGCTTCGACACCACGCTCGATCATCTTCTTGTACTTGAAGACTTCTTGCTCCACTTCTTCCAGCCTGGCCTGGACGCTCCCCTCCTTGATAGGTCCCTTCAGATCTTCTTGATGAAGGACGCCTTCCTTCATCTGAACAACCTGAGGGTGCTTCTTCACCTCGGCGAGGTAAGGGTTGATGACGTTGACGACGAACGTGTCCTTGGGGGAACTTGGAGAAGCCATGGCACCTAAATTTAGCTGAAAGATTTCCTGGCAGAAACAGATCGAAGATAAAACATGCGAAATCGCAAGATACGTTACCGGAACAATCCGGGCAAATATATAGGAAAAATTTATGCACAGAAAGGAAGGTAACGGACCAAAGCGGGGTCGGAGACGGGCTCCAGGGTGTCCAGGCAGCCTGCCGGCGCGGCCCAGGGGTGGCGCCAGGGGGGCGCCTGGACTCCCTGGAGGTCGTCTCCGGCTCCACTTCGACTCGGAATTTTACTAATTTTACAAAAACTCGTAATACGGAACTTTTATGATGTTTTGCGGTGTTTTCTTACCGTACTACATACCTTTTCTTTATTCTGCTTCTGCTGGCGTCTGAAACAGGGCTGCAACATGTTCTTCGTGGGTTGTTGTGTATATTATATTCACATCAACAACGACAGGGTCTCCTGCTATGTAATGTTTAAGTCTTTGCCCATTCACAACTTGAGGTTTGGTGCCTTCAAAATTATTAATCTTAATTGCACCAGACCGATAAACTTCTTCAATATGAAATGGTCCTTCCCACCTGGAAAGTAGTTTACCTGGAGAAAACCTGAAACGGGATCTAAACAACAAAACTTTATCACCAACATTAAATTCACGTTTCAGAATCTTCCTATCATGCCACCTTTTTACCTTTTCCTTGAACATTTTAGCGCTCTCGTAAGCTTCACTTCTCCATTCATCTAGAGAAGTCAAGTTCATGAGACGCTTCTCACCAGCTAGTTTTGGGTTAGCGTTAAGCTCTCTAACGGCCCAGAAAGCTTTGTGCTCTAACTCTAATGGCAAATGGCAAGCCTTGCCATACACCATCTTATAGGGGGACATGCCCATGGGGTTTTTGTAAGCAGTTCTATATGCCCACAAAGCATCTCCTAATTTATTTGACCAATCCTTCCTATTTCTGTTTACTGTTTTCTGCAAGATCAACTTAATCTCTCTATTGGTGAGCTCAACTTGCCCACTAGTTTGAGGGTGATACGGTGAAGCAATTCTATGATTAACATCGTATTTAGCCAAAGCTTTTCTAAAAGCTCCGTGCGTGAAGTGTGATCCTCCATCGGTCATGAGATACCTTGGTACACCAAACCTAGGAAAAATTACATCTTTAAGCATTTTCAAAGATGTTTTGTGATCTGCACTTTCAGTGGGGATTGCTTCAACCCACTTGGTCACATAATCAACAGCTACTAAAATGTGAGTGTACTTGTGCGAGGAAGGAAAAGGACCCATAAAATCAAAACCCCAACAATCGAAAGGTTCAATCACTAGTGAGTAATTTATAGGCATCTCATTCCTTCTACTAATGTTACCAACTCTCTGAAATTTATCACAGGCTAAAACATAATTTCTAGCATCTTTAAAGAGAGTAGGCCAATAAAAACCTGATTGAAGGACCTTATGTGCAGTCCTCTCACCGGCATGATGTCCTCCATAGGGACTATCATGACAACGTCGGAGAATGTTCTTCTGCTCATGTTCCGGAATGCATCTTCTCATGATCCCGTCGGGACCTTCTTTGAAAAGATGTGGGTCATCCCAAAAGTAGTGCCTCAAATCATGAAAGAACTTCTTCCTCTGCTGAAATGTTAGACCTGGAGGCAAATACTTTGCAACAATAAAATTAGCATAATCTGCATACCAAGGGTCGGAAAGAGGTTGTACTTTTACAACAGCAAGTTGCTCGTCTGGAAAACTATCGTTAACTGGAATGGGGTCATGCGGTATATCTTCCATTCTTGAAAGATTGTCCGCTACCGGATTGTCTTCCCCTTTCCTATCAACAATCTGCAAATCAAATTCTTGGAGAAGGAGTACCCATCTGATAAGCCTTGGCTTGGCATCCTTCTTTGTCATAAGATATTTAATGGCAACATGATCAGTATGAATAATAACTTTGGAATCAACAATATACTGCCTAAACTTATCACAAGCAAAAACTACAGCTAAGAATTCCTTCTCAGTAGTAGCATAATTTCTTTGAGCACTATCAAGGGTCTTACTAGCATAATGTATAAAATTCAATTTCTTATCAACTCTTTGTCCTAAAACAGCTCCAACAGCAAAATCACTTGCATCACACATAATTTCAAAAGGTAAATTCCAGTCAGGTGGTTGTACTATAGGAGCAGTTATTAAAGCTTTCTTCAGGATTTCAAAAGCTTCCTTACAATTTTCATCAAACGCAAAAGGAACATCCTTCTGGAGAAGATTAGTGAGGGGTCTTGAGGTTTTAGAAAAGTCTTTAATAAATCTTCTATAAAAACCTGCATGACCGAGAAAACTGCGAATACCTCTGATGTCCCTTGGATAGGGCATCCTCTCAATAGCTTCGATCTTGGCTTTATCCACTTCAATTCCCCTTTCGGAAATCTTGTGACCAAGAACAATTCCTTCATTAACCATAAATTGGCACTTCTCCCAGTTGAGTACCAAATTTGTCTCCTCGCATCTCTGCAAAACTTTATTAAGGTTGTGAAGACAATGGTCAAATGAAGTTCCATATACGGAGAAATCGTCCATGAAGACTTCCATAATATCCCCGCAGAAACCATGAAAGATAGCAGACATACACCTTTGAAAAGTAGCAGGGGCATTACATAAACCAAAAGGCATACGTCTGTAAGCATAAGTACCAAAAGGACAAGTAAAAGTGGTCTTCTCTTGATCGGCAGTGTTAACATGAATTTGAGAGAAGCCAGAATAACCATCGAGATAACAAAAGTGGGTATTTTTGGATAACCTTTCAAGCATTTGGTCGATGAACGACAACGGGTAGTGATCCTTCCTGGTTGCCTTGTTCAACTTCCTGTAATCAATACACATTCTATATCCAATAATAATTCTCTGAGGTATTAGTTCATTTTTATCATTAGGAACCACAGTTGTACCTCCTTTCTTAGGAACACAATGTACCGGACTTACCCACTTACTATCAGCTATAGGGTAGATAATACCTGCGGCTAGAAGCTTGAGAATCTCGGTTCTCACGACATCCATCATCTTCGGGTTCAATCGTCGTTGATGATCAACAACTGGTTTAGCATCAGGCTCAAGGTTGATAGTATGTTGACAGATAGATGGACTAATCCCCTTAAGGTCATCAAGGGTATAGCCAATTGCGCCTCGGTGTTTACGAAGTACTTCCAATAATCGCTCTTCTTCATATACTGAAAGGTTAGAATTGATAATAACAGGATATACTTTCTTTTCATCTAAATAAGCATACTTGAGCGTATCGGGAAGAGGTTTAAGATCGAACACCGGGTCTTCTTTCGGTTTTGATAAAATCCCCAAAGGTTCAACCGGAAGGTTGTGCTTCAGGATAGCAGGCTGCCTCAAGAATATTTCATCTAGTTCATTTCTTTCCTGCATATGCAAATCATTCTCGTGGTCCTCCATGTATTGCTACAAAGGATCATCAGGGGGAATAGCAATAGAGGCAATACTTTCAATAATTTTATCATCATTAGGTATATCAGTACCACGAGGCTGCTTAGAGAACTTAGAAAAATTAAATTCATATGGCTCACCATCGAATTCAACAGAAACTTTACCTTTCCTGCAATCTATTATAGCTCCACAAGTTCTAAGAAAAGGTCTACCAAAAATGATGGGACAAAAATTGTCCCTGGCCGAACCAAGTACCAGAAAGTCGGTAGGGTATTTTACCTTTCCACATAGGACTTCAACGCCCCTCACAATTCCGATGGGAGAGATAGTTGATCTATTTGCAAGATGAATAGTAACATCAACTTCTTCAAGTTCACAAGGGGAAATCTCACCGATGATTTCTTCATAAAGTGAATAAGGAATAGCACTTGCACTCGATCCCAAATCGCATAGCCCATAATAATTGTGATCTCCTATTTTAACAGATACCACCGGAGTACCTGAAATTGGGCCTTTATTCTTGGCTGTGACAAGGTTAGTGGAAACAACACAAAAAGTTATATTGGAATCCAAAACATCATCAGTAGCAAGGTCTTTAATCAATGCAACTTGAGGATCAACCCTGATCTGGTCCTCAGGCTCATCAACTCTTCTCTCACTTTTATTTATTATGCCTGTCACAAGAGAGTGCTCCTTTATCCTCGTGGGAAAAGGAGGCTTTTCATATATAACTGCAGGCAAAATAGGGTCAGCAACAAAAATATCAATAGGTGGTTCTTTAAAAGGTGCATGGTGCTGGTCTCTCTTCTTTTTAAAAGAATCAACGTGAGAGGCAAAATTCTTACACAAATCAATCACTAGATGGGAATCAAGACCAATCTTAGAGCAAAAAGTATTGAAGTAATCAGTTTCCACATAGCTCTCAATATAATAATGTTCATAATTTATAGCGGGTTCAATACCTTTATCAATTTCCCAATCTTCGGTATTCCTCTGGATTCTTTCAAGGAGATCCCACCTTTCTTCAACACTCTTCTTCTGAAACACCCCACTAGAGGAGGCATCCAGCATCTCCTTATCCTGACGAGAAAGCCTGGCATAAAAATTTGTAAGTATAATTTCCTTGGGAAGCTTATGAATAGGGCATTTGAGCATTAGAGACTTCAATCTCCCCCAAGCTTGAGCAATGCTTTCTCCGTCACGAGACCTAAAGTTATAGATATAATTCCTGTCTTGATGAATTTCATGAAGAGGATAAAACTTAGTATAAAAGAGAGACATAAGCTCCTGCCAGTCCAGCAAGTGTGAGTTATCGAGAAGCCCATACCAATCTGAAGCTTTATCTATAAGTGATACGACAAACAATTTCCTCATGACAAACTCCCTCGATACACCTGCAAGCTTAAATAATGAACATAGTCGTGACAAATATAGCAAGTGTTCACCAGGATGTCTGTCTCCTGCATAACGATTAGCCAAAACATAATCGATAATGCGTGCTGGTATCTTATAAGGCACAATTTTAGTAGGGGGAGGATCAACCACCACAGGTGTGGGGCGTCTTCCCGCAAGCAACGCTCCAATAATAGGGTTGTCCATAAGGACAAAGAGCAGCAATAGCAAAAATAAAAACAGAATTATAAAAAGACTTTCTTACCAGTTTCACTTTACCAATAGCGCTACGCTCCCCGGCAACGGCGCCAGAAAACGGTACTTGATGACCCTCAACCATAAGGGATCTGTTGCAACGTTTTCGATAAGTAAGAGTGTCGAACCCAACGAGGAGCAGAAGGTATTGATAAGCGATTCTGAGCAAGAAATTACTGCAAGCATTGAAAGATAACTTTTAGGGGTTTTCTCGGTATAAGCAACATAAATGTAAAGGCAAGTAATGTAAAAGGTACTGAAAGTAACAAGTGGCCCAATCCTTTCTTTGCAAAGGAGAGGCCTAGCAACTGAACTTATAAAGACTAAAACGTTCTTGAGGACACACGTGAGAGGTAGTCATGTGCTTTCGCCATATTCCGTATCGATACTATGTTATGTGTTGATAAGTGTTGAGTGGGTGGATCTATGCTAGTGCACTCTCTAGACTAAGATGAATGCACTCTTATGATTAAACACCTTGCAAGCATCCGCAAATACAAGATAGAATTTAAGGCAAAAGCCTAACCATAGCAATACGATCGAGGATCCATTATTCCCTTATGCAAAAGCGTGCGAACTGGGGTTCAGGTTTCTGTCACTCCGGCAACCCACCATAAGCATTCTTTATACACAATGTATTCCCCTAGGTCCTTAGTAAGGCGAAGTGTTGGGTGTTCGACTCACACAACACCACTAGTAGAATGACAACGCAACTTAAGTATCAAACAACACATATTACTTCAACAGCATATGACTACTAACAACAAGACTTTCCCCATGTCCTCAAGAACTAAGGCAACTACTCACAAGACATAAAAGAGATCATGATCAGTGGGGATAAATATGTGATAAACAATCTGGACATAATAATATTTCTCCAACAAAACTCAATAGCATTCACCACAAGGTAGTAATCAACAACGATGGAGTAGAGAGGATAGGTAGTACAAGTTACAACATGAGTTGCGATAGTAAGATGAAATTTGGATGAAGATGGAGATGGTGCTGGTGTTGGGGATGATGTTGATGATGATCTCGATGATGCCCGTGACGATGGTGATGACGATGGCGACGATCTCCCCTTCCGGGAGGTGATCTCCCCGGCGGAATCTGCCCGCCGGAGATGCCCTTTTCTTCTCTGTAGGTTTCCGCCTCGAAGTGGCGGCGGAACTCCGTAAAAAGTCCCGTGCCTAGGGTTTTCGGAGGACGGAGAACATATATGCAAAAGGGGGCGACCAGAGGTGGGCCAGGGGCTCCAGGCGCCCCCCCGGCGCGGCCAGGGGGGGCGCGCCCCCAGGCCGCCTCGGCACCCTGTGGGCCCCCTCTGACTCCCCTTTTGTGTGTCTTCGTTATTCGTCTGAAAAATACCTCCCGTCAATTTTCAGGTAATTTGGAGGTGTTCTTCTTCAGCAACTCAGCATCCACTTTTTCCTGCTGAATCCTGCGTCTGCTGTTCCGGCATCGGAAAGTTGCAAACTGTGTAAAATAGACCAAAACAACATAAGAACATCATCATAATGTGAAATATATCAATGAATAAGGATAAATTATGATACAAAATAGTGATGCATTTTGGACGTATCACTATGACACATTTTTTGGGTGCAAAGAGATGGATATGTTTGTATATCTATTCGTCCACCAAAGTTGGTTTTGCGTAGGTCCCACCTGTTAGGAGGGGTGCAGAAATAAAAAGGAATCATCAAATGTTTCACCATGGTGATTCTAAAGAGTGACCTCAACTAACCAGTGGCACATTTAGCGATCGAAGGATGGGCACGTACACGTACATGGACACGGACCACTCCTCAGTATGTGATACATCTCCAACATATCTACTTTTCCAAACACTTTTGCCCTTGTTTTGGACTTTAACTTGCATGATTTGAATGGAACTAACTTGGACCGACGCTGTTTTCAGCAGAACTGCTATGTTGTTATTTTTGTGCAGAAATAAAAGTTCTCGGAATGACCTGAAAATCAACGGAGAATTATTTTAGAATATATAAAAAATACCTGCGGAAGAAACCAGACCAGGGGGCCCACACCCTATCCACGAGGGTGGGGGGCGCGCCCCCATGCCTCGTGGGCCCCCTGAGGCTCCACCGACATCACCTCCGACTCCATATATTCACGTTCGGGGAAAAAAAATCAGACAGAAGGATACATCGTGTTTTATGATACGGAGCCGCCGCCAAGCCCTAATCTCTCTCGGGAGGGCTGATCTGGAGTCCGTTCGGGGCTCCAGAGAGTGGAGATCGTCGTCGTCGTCATCATTAACCTTCCTCCATCACCAATTCCATGATGCTCACCGCCGTGCACGAGTAATACCATCGTAGGCTTGCTGGACGGTGATGGATTGGATGATATTTACCATGTAATCGAGTTAGTTTTGTTAGGGTTTGATCCCTACTATCCACTATGTTCTAAGATTGATGTTGCTATGACTTTGCTATGCTTAATGCTTGTCACTAGGACCCGAGTGCCATGATTTCAGATCTGAACCTATTATGTTTTCATGAATATATGTGAGTTCTTGATCCTATCTTGCAAGTCAATTGTCACCTACTATGTGTTATGATCCGGCAACCCCGAAGTGACAATAATCGGGACCACTCTCGGTGATGACCGTAGTTTGAGGAGTTCATGTATTCACTATGTGTTAATGCTTTGGTCCGGTACTCTTTTAAAAGGAGGCCTTAATATCCCTTAGTTTCCAATAGGACCCCACTGCCACGGGAGGGTACGACAAAAGATGTCATGCAAGTTCTTTTCCATAAGCACGTATGACTATATTCGGAATACATGCCTACATTACATTGATGAACTAGAGCCAGTTCTGTGTCACCCTAGGTTATAACTATTACATGAGGAATCACATCTGACATAATTATCCATCACTGATCCAATGCCTAAGAGCTTTTCACATATTTCTTGTTGCTTATTTACTTTTCCTCTGCTACTGTTACAATCACTACAAAACTGCTATCGCTACTTTTGCCACTGTTACCGTTAATTTGCTACTAAATACTTTGCTGCAGGTATTAAGTCTTCCAGGTGTGGTTGAATTGACAACTCAACTGCTAATACTTGAGAGTATTATCTGGCTCCCCTTGTGTCGAAACAATAAATATGGGTTGAATACTCTACCCTCGAAAACTGTTGCGATCCACTACACTTGTCACACCCAAGATGCGATTCTATCCCGATCACGTGATACACTTGTGATTGGGCACAACCGCATTTCGGGCGCTTAGCAAGATGGATATCATTACATCGTAGCATTACATAAATACATGGGGATACAACAATTCATACAAGTCACATGAATACAACAACATCAATACAAGACATCCGACTACGGATACAAACATGAAAAGCACAACGACATCCATCTGCTATCCCAGGCTACCGACCAGGAACCTAACCCAAGACTGACGAAGCAGAAGAAGAAAGAACTCCAACACAAGTACATCGCTCTCACGTCAAGTCATCGGAAACCTACACTTGCAACTGGTGTTGTAGTAACTATGAGCCACAAGGACTCAGCAATCCCATAACCATGGGTATCAAGACTAGCAAAGGTTAAAGGGTATGGAGAGGTTAAGTGGTGAGGTTGAAGTAGCGGCTAAGCAAAATATGGTGGCTAACTTACGAGTACAAGAATAGGATGAGCATCTACGCAAACGATCGCCAACTAGTAATGATCGCTAAAGATCCTGAACTACCTACGAGTCAAACATAACCCCACCGTGTTCTCTTCTCAAAGTGAAAAGAGACGGTCACGGTTACTCACATGATTGTGTATTTTATTTCGGATCATCTGTCAAGTTTTCTACAACCGGACATTAACAAATTCCAATCTGTCACATAACCACGGGCACGGCTTTCGAAAGATCATAACCCTGCAGGGGTGTCCCAACTTAGCCCATAACAAGCTCTCACGATCAGCAGAGGTAAAAATACCCCATAACTTAGGGACAACCCGATCAGACTCGAAATCCTGGTGCATAAGACATTTCGACAATGGTAAAACAAGTCCAGCAAGACCTCTCGGCGTGTCGACACCCTAATAGTATCCGCGCGTATCTCGTCTCAGGCCACGACCAGATGGGACATCCTACGGGTAATACCAGATACCTCGAGTTTCTCCGAGGCAGCCCCGTAGTCTGCCCGTTTGGGACCAACACCATCAGCACTGGCCCCCTGTATGTAGAAGAATCCTCGGGTAGCGCTAGCTCCCTATGCAATTTAATTAATTAATTAAATTTTTATTATGTTGCAAATTAAAACCAAAGTTGGGCCTTGCTGGAGGTGTTTTATTCAAAGAGAACTGTCAAGGGCTCCCCATATACCCAACCGCGTTAGGAACGCAAAATCAAGGAACATAACGCCGATTTATCGGTTCTTAAGGCGGCATGAGTGGAACAAAACACCGAGCAAAAGGCCAAGCCTTCCACCCATTGCCAAGTATATAGGTGTGTTAATTATAGTAATAGATATTATGATATTCCAACAACCAAGATCCAACATGGAGCAATCTTCATCTCCACCTGCAACTAACACCGCTATACGAGGGGTTGAGCAAGCGGGTAACATAGCCAAACAACGGTTTGCTGGGATGGTGTCAAAGGTTAGAGGTCTCATGGCAATAAGGAGAGGATGACAACAAATAGATAGGTAGCGCGACATATATCGATAGCATCAAGATAACTAGCATGGCAATGATAGTAATGAGATCCAAGGTGACAGTCATCTTGCCTGAGATCCCGCAAGGAAGAAGAACGAGTCCATGAAGAAGACGAAGAAGCCACGAAGATGAACCAAGTGTAGTCGAACGAATCCTCACGATCACAACGAAACAAGCACTAACGAGAAGAAGCAAGCAACACTGTAAACACACAACACAAATACAAGACAAGATGCTCAACCAAGTATGATGCATGACAAGGCTACATGATGCAAAACATGGCAAGGGATGAAGCATACAAGAACACACAACAAGGCAAGTTTAAATGAGGCCGGAAACAACATATAACAATTCCGGTAAGTCCTCATATGCAAATATCAAAATTGGTACAGATCTGAACTAACATTAAGTTAAAGTTGCTAAACAGCAAGTTAACATGCACCATGATGATCTACACGAAATTCTAGTCAAGTTACATATAAAGTTTACTTAATTCGGAGCTACGGCCTAGAAGATATGATCAAAACAAGTTAAGCATGTCATTGATGCAAAACACATCCAAACCTCAAGAAAACACACACCAAACAGGTCTACAACAGGTTATTATGCATCTACATGCAAAAACACACAAGTTTCATATAGGACACGCTCAAAACGGAGCAACGGTTCATCACATACATACAAGCAAGTTTGAAACACAATCAGCCCAAAACAGCAAGTAGGCATATAGTTGACATCAAAACAACATGATACAATAACATTTCATGGTATCAAAGGGCATGGCAAGCATATACATGTCAAGCACTACAAGCATGATCACTGAGCTACTACCAAACACCACTAGAACATGCTCAAAACATCATGGCAAGATTGCAAAAGATAACAGATTCACAGACTTAGTGAAATAAACTAAACATGGCAGCAACAATGACAAGTAGGCATGTTTGCAAGCTTGTGCAACTCATCTCAGAGCATTTCATGGCATGTGAATATAACCAACATCAAGAAGACATGTTTATGAAGCTACTCATGGCACGAACATGGTCATAGGATACATAGAACACTAGCTATTCACATCGCAAACTGAACTTACTGTTAACAGGCTGATAGAACATTTTATAGCAATTTGAGAGCATGAAAACAACAAGCTACATCAGGCCATACTTGCAAACAAGGACATGGATGGATAGAACATAACATGGACTTCAAGACATGGTCATTGGACATTCCAAAACGATCATGGGTCTGAGTGGGGCATCAAGCAAACATGGCATCAGGATATAACCGTTTTAGACTTAGCAGTTTTCAACAAGTCATAGAAATCAGCAACATCGAGTAGGTCACTTTGCAAGCTTGTTACACTCATCACAAGGCATAACATGAAAAGTGCATTGCACCACAGCAAAGATGACATGATTATGCTTATAAAACATGTTAACATGTTGCTCAAACAAACATCACACATCAAGATATGAAAAAGACAAATCAGCATCTTATAACAAGTTTCAGCACTTAATAGCCACATGCACTTTTGCAACAGAGATAAACATGAAATATGACACCTAACAAGAATGCAACAGCCACCATCATGTAGAGCACTTCACAATGAACATTTTGACATATCATACACTCCATTTGGACCAACATGCACAAAGTTACACCATGTTAAACATGCATACATATTGTTGATAGAAAATAAGGACTTGATAATAACATCACATAGCAGTTTTGCAACGAAGATTAATACAACAAGAAGAATAGTAACATGCATGCAAATGCAACTAACATGTAGAGCATCCAGAGGCGAACATTTTGACATATCATTCACGCAAATTGGAGCAACATGCACAAAGTTAAGGCATCTCAAACATGCAGACATAATGTTGGTTTTTTCACACTTAGCTATAAACTGAGATGAGCGCTGGATAACTAAACTACGCACGAGCGGGGGTTACGACTGCTCAACATAGCGGGCCGAGCCCAGGAAGCGGAGAGGCTGGGCAGGCCGGCCTAGAGCTGGGCCGCGGGCGGGGCATGGACCATACGCGGGCGAGGCGCGGCCCACACGTGGGAGAGGAGGCCCACACGGTCAACGGCGGTGCTGGCGACTGGATCGGGATCTTCCCGATCTGCGGCGGTGAAGCTGCGGGCTCGTCGGGGAACGGGGATCCGGCGGTGGCCGGTTGAGAGGTGGGGGCGTGGTGTCACACCTTGCATTATGTAACATGTCATTTGCATCATTAAAGCATGAAAATTTAGACTAGCAAATTTTTTTGGCATCATTTGGCTTTTATTTGGAATTGAGTTTTTCTTCCTGTGTTTTTCATGTGCTCATTAAAGTCAACTACTACCTCTTGTAGAATTCATCTCCATACCCAAAACTTCTGCCCAATGATCATACCAAGTGTTTATAGCAGTATAGTATTTTCTTATAAAAATAATTTGGCCAAAATGTATTTTCAAAAATTAGTATTTCAAAAACCCCTGAATTGAGGTTTGCACTGCAAGTGCTTGATTTAGGGCGAGAAAATTATTTCAAAAGTATATTTGAAACCTAGTAGATATAGGACTCCCAGAAACCAGAAAAGTATAATTTTAAAAGTTATTTTCCTATTTTATTTAAAAGCTTTTTCTTAAGGCCAGAAATGGTCTTTAATAGGGAAAAATTGTTTAAGTATTTCAAAAATATTTGCCAAAATTTAGGGAGACTCATAGGACATATATTGTCCATATATAAGAGTTTCAACACTTGGTCATGTTCAAAATAATGGGCTAATCCCTCAGAAACCCTTTCTGGATATTTCAAGATTTTGAAATATTTACAAAGGAATTATTCTCTAAAAATTCCAGGGGGATTCTATCATGTCATATATGCCATATTTGATGATCTTGCCAAGCCCCATGCCTTGGGAAGCAAGATAACATCATCAACACTCCTCAAAACCATTCTGTCCATATCTGAAGTTTGAGCAACTTTACATTGCCAAACTTATCCAAATGCTCTCAAACTTGGTGCACATGCTAGAATGGTCTAATAAGGCATCTAGACCAAATGGCACAAGCTTTGGAGAAGGATAACTTGATCAGAATACCCCAAAACCATTTCTGTTCAAATTCAAATTTGAACAACTTTACATTACCAACTTTTTACCTAGGGCTTCAAACTTTGTGGGCATGATCATAACCCCAAATGATGACACTACACCAAGTGGTGCATCAAGGGGAGATGATTAGCTTGACTTAAACATGGTGAAGCCATTTCTGTTAATTTCTAGGGTTCACCAAAGTTACATTGGCAAGTTTCTTCAAACAAGCCCAAATTTGGTGAAACACCCTATTTCCATATGCCATTTAATCCTGTTAAGTGTCATGGCTAGTGGAGATCATTTGCTTGACCAAAACATGATCAAACACCTTCTGCCATTTTACCAAAACCATCATCTTGACCTCTTTTACTATTTACTTTTGCTTCAACTTTCTACCATAGCCTTACCTAGTTACCTTCTACCCCCAGTAACGTCCCCAGGACCAGAGCTCCATGATTGAAGGGTGAAAACCCCAATTTACCTTGCTAGACAGCCCGGTTCTTACCATCTACCAGCTTCCCTCCTCTCTCACTAGACATCCAAGGCATCCAAGGCTACAACTAGTTTGTTTACTCCCTGCTGAACCCCCCAGACATGGCGGACGCGCCCAGTTAGCCAACAGCATGCCGTGGCATGCCATAAGCACGCTCCAGAGCGCGCTACAGTGCGCACCCGCACTGTAGCCTCGCCCAATCCATCGCCCCCGACCACCTCGTGCTCCCCCCTCGCGCCATTTGATGCGCCTCGGCGTCCGCAACTCCCCCCCGGCGCTGTCCCCCTCCTC
>LR738715.1:144218007-144284998 GCA_902687465.1 Secale cereale
CGGAGCGGCGCATATCCGGCATCGTGGCGGGGAGGCGTGGCTCAGGCGGCGTGGCAGGGCAGGGCGGCCGCCGCGGCCTGAGTCCGCTGGGCGGGGTGGGCGGGCAGGCTAGCGGCAGGACGGGCACCTGGGGGCGGGGCTGGTCGGCGGCTCGGGCTCCGGGGGGCGGCGGCGGGGCAGGTCGGCGGCGGCTCGGGCTAGGGAGGGTCCCGTTATGAGATGAGGTGTGTGTGAGGGGGAGAGAGAGAGACGGGATGCCCCGTTAAGTACCCTCTTTGCCGTCTGTTATGGCTGGCCCACACGACTTGTTTGCCGTATGCTAGCAGACGACAAAGAAGGTGACCTAGCCACGCCGTGCACCGTGGGGCCCTCCAGGCTCTTTGCCGTCTTCCTTTTACCTCGTTGCCGTCAGCTGACAGACGACAAAGAAGGGGCAGATGGAAAAGAGCATTTTTGCCATCAACTCTTTCTTTGCCGTCTGCTTTTCCAAAGCAGACGGCAAAGAGTCTCTTTGCCATCAGCTGGCAGACGACAAAGAGGGGGCAGATGGCAAATTCCCAGATTCCAGTAGTGGTCGTAGCGTCCTCGGCGGCCTTGTAGATGCCTATGTACACGACTTCCTCGTACACGTGGATGTGTAGGTTGATGAATTCTTACAAGGCGAGGCGCCTAGCGGCGAGTGCAACCTCGAGGTGGACATTCTTCGTTGCATCGGCGGCCAGTTGCAGGGCCACTAGGGCTTGAAAGAGTTTCGCATCGTGGAGGCCGATTAGGGTGGCAGGCAATGAGGAGCCTGGGCGCAGGCTGGAGGAGTACATCGATGTCGCCGGCGAGCTTCTTCACGGCGGTGACCTTGATGATGGTGGCAACGACCATCTTGTACAACTGAGAGTCATAGCTGGCTTCGACGATGCCTATGAATCCGCCGGTCGCCAACACCGTCTGGAGATGATCCTCGGTGCCATGCCACATGCCGGTGGCGTGGACCATCGGGCACAGCCGCTCGCCTCTCACGCGCATCGCCGCAGTGGGTCTGGAGTGAGCACTTTTGTGCTTAGTGTAGGTGCTTAGGTGCGTACAATGTGGTAGATGCATTGGAATGGAGGGGTGCCTTTATATGAGTGCAAACTGCGTTGCATTCACATCGTGCTGCCTCATTTCCCCGTCCTCCTACCATTACTTCCCTCATGCATTCACTAGCATGCTTGATTAGCCGTTCAACATTTCGGGAACCACTACCCTCTCCCTCGTTTGCATTAAAGCCGTATCGGGAACTATCCTGGTTTACTGTAGTTGTCAAATCGAGTAGTACCGCACCACCCGCTGCACGCCCGGCTGAACACGCCTCCTCGCCTCCATCAAACGCCGCCGTTAAAATTGCATGCAAACCGAGAAACCTACTCCGTCCACACGTCTGTTCATGAGCGGGCAGGAATTAAACGCAACGACGACCAAGCTCCTCCCATCGGCCCTCTTTTTAAATGAGGCCACACACCGACCAAGCTCCTACCGCATGCCCTCTATTTAAACAAGGCTACACAGCAGGAAAGAATCGCACCCCTTCGCCTGTCCCCCATCTCCTCTTTCACCATTTTCTCCACTCTTCTGATGGCCCCCGAGGAGCCGTTCTCCGACATACTACCCGGCTGGGTGGCTCGCCGAGCCCTCCGGAGACGAGCAAGGCCACTCAGTGCTTCACCTACCTCGCATGGCCCGACGGAGCCAGTCGCCGCTCCAAGCTGGCGTGGTTCAACAACTCACCGCTCCAATTCAGCTCGACGAGGAGTGGCGAGTTGCTCCATGCCGGCACGGTGGCACGGGCGTCGTCGCTGCAGCATCATACCGCGCCACCACTGTCTGCGGGCGCGCCTCCCGTGTCTGCAGTGGCCGTGCCTCCCATGTGTGTGGGCTTGCCACCCGTGCCTGCGGCAGCGCAATGCAGGAAGAGATAGAAGTCGGGTGCGTGGAGAGCGACGAGCTAGTGGCCATCTTCTCCATGTCCCCCGCCATCATGGAGGACAAGTAGAACAAGGGAGGCCGGTGCCGCTTGGGTCCCATGATGGCCACCGCCAAGGCGGTGACTGCGTATATAGGTGGTCTTTTGGCTGCTTCGTCTCTTGCGAGGACCTTCGTTGACCCCGCAAGTGTTTGCAGGACATGAGGAAGACAAAGGGAGACATAGGCGGCCATTTAGATTAGGTATTAATTATACCACGAGAGCCACAGGAGCAGAATGCTGGATGGCCATGGCTAGCTAACTGTTGCTACTTGCAAATTGTATCAACGAATATGAGGAACAGGGAAGTGCATGTAGACCGAGGCCCTGGCCACGTATTATATATGCTGCCCACCGAAATCAAAGTCAATCGAACTTAATTTGCATTTATTTTGTTCCATCAACCGCCTCATCAAATATGCTAAAAATATCATCCCATTAGATCATATTTATTTCTAGCCTAGAACATTCTATAGTTAATGGTTTTGCCAAAATGTTCCTCAAGTCTGCATAATCAATACCCGCCATTAAATTAGATTGAAAACATATCCTATATACCTAAATAGTTTATCCTCACTATTTCTATTATTTTAACATACACACATGCCACATCATCAAAGATCCAGCACAACATGCATGAGAATTATTTATATTATGAATGGACCCTCACTAATTCTATTTATTTGAACATACACATAAGCCATGCACATATGCCACCTGATCGAAGGCCCACCCAACATGCATGGGAAAAAATTCCATTATATTATTTTACTACCTATATTAGACAATTATTTTTCAACTATACAATATATAATATGTATTTTAAGTTTTTCCATATACTATTAATTCAAATGTTTCCTACAACCAAATCTTTTTGGAATATATTACAACACTAGTTTCATTTCCTCCTCAAAGCCTGATTCGTTAATACTCCGCACGAAGCCGGTGGTTGTGGAAACCACCACCAATATCATGGACAAAACATGCTATTTTGTCCCCCTTTCTATGCCATTCTTGCCACAGACAGTTTTGTACGAGTAACCACCTTCATTTTGTATGTTAGGAATGTTTTCTTTTAGGAACTCTCCCCGTCTAATGATTGTCAGATGAAACACTCCTTGATTATTGTATTACTTAACTAGTAACGTGGATGAAATTGAAAGTAAACATTCAAATAAACATAGGCATACATAATTTATTTGCACAAAGCTTTGCATATCATAATAGACATGTATATAGAATTGAAATTGCAAAGCAACATTCGTTTACGCACTTCACAGCCAACATATGAAAGATATGCCAAAACCTAAAAATGAATCAAGGGAAAACATCAACATGCCCAATAGTTTGATCCCTTATGTTGGCTTGGGTACCAATGATGCTCTCTTCTCTTCAAATAATTTTGTGAAGTGCAACTAAAACATAAAACACCCGCAAGAAAGAAATATTTCACTTAGATATACTTGAGTTTTACATCGGTATGCAATGCAATAGAAATATATACTCGTAAATTGTATCAACGAATATGAGGAACGGGGAAGTGAGTGTACACTGAGGCCCTGGACACGTATTATATATGCTGCCCAACGAAATCAAAGTCAATTGAACTTAATTAGCATTTATTTTGTTCCATCAACCGCCTCATCAAATATGCTAAAAATTTCATCCCATTAGATCATATTTATTTCTGGCCTAGAACATTCTATAGTTAATGGTTTTGCCAAAATGTTCCTCAAATCTGCATAATCAATACCCACCATTAAATTAGATTGAAAACATATCCTATATACCTAAATAGTTTATCCTCACTATTTCTATTATTTTAACATACACACATGCCACATCATTAAAGATCCAGCGCAACATGCACGAGAATTACTTTTTATTATGAATTGACCCTCACTAATTCTATTTATTCCAACATACACATAAGCCATGCACATATGCCACCTCATCGAAGGCCCACCCAACATGCATGGAAGAAAATCCATTATATTATTTTACTACCTATATTAGACAATTATTTTTCAACTATACAATATATAATATGTATTTTAAGTTTTTTTCATATATTATTATTTCAAATGTTTCCTACAACCAAATCTTTTTGGAATATATTACAACACCAGTTTCATTTCCTCCTCAAAGCCTGATTCGTTAATACTCCGCACGAAGTCGACTGCTGTGCAAACCGACTCCAATATCATGGACAACACATGCGATTTCGTCCCCCTTTCTATACCCTTCCTGCCATAGGCAGTTTTGTACGAGTAACCACCTTCATTTTGTATGTTAGGGGTATACATGTTTTCTTTATGAACTCTCCCCGTCTAATGATAGTCAGATGAAAAACTCCTCGATTATTGTATTACTTAACTAGTAACGTGAATGAAATTGAAAGTAAACATTCAAATAAACATAGTCATACATAATTCATTTGCACAAAGCTTTGCATTTGATAATACTCATGTATATAGAACTGAAATTTTAGAGCAACATTCATTTACGCACTTCACAGCCAACATATGAAACATATGCCAAAACCTAAAAATGAATCAAGGGAAAACATCAACATCCCCAATAGTTTGATCCTTTATGTTGGCTTGGGTACCAATGGGGCTCTCTCTCTTCAAATAATTTTGTGCAGTGCAACTAAAACAAAAGACACCCGCAAGAAAGAAACAGTTCACTTAGATATATTTTAGTTTTACATCGGTATGCGATGCAATAGAATGATTATCTCACCATTGTGCAAATCATCTCTTTCAGGATGCCTACTCAAGCCAGCACAGACTCATACATAACATCTCGGTCAAAGTTTCCACAATGTTATAGCATGAACTCCTAGACCGTCAAAGAGGCTCAGTGCCCATATCCAAAATGAAGAGTGCGGAGAAGTAGGTGCCTGCCCCTCCACCTTCCACTTCTCTTAAAATTATCTTGTGCAATGTAACTAAACTAGAAAACAACTCCAAGCAATATATTTAATTTAGATATTGTTGGGTTCTGATACGTCTCCAACGTATCTATAATTTTTTATTGTTCCATGCTATTATAATTGTTGGGTTATGAGCTGAAAGAAAGACATCGAGCGTTGCAATGTTGGCTTGGATGAGCTTGTTGACCGCTTGAAGGAGGTTCTCGTCGTGATCCTTGAAGAGCCGGTCCAAACCCGCGGTGAAATACGCTCGCAGAAGCACATACACGCCGCACCCTTGCTCGGACAGCTTGTCCGTCGGCTCCGCTTACCGCCGATAACGCTACCGCCTCCCGTGATGGTGTCGCGGCAACTCCAGAACCACTAAATCTTAGACGAACTGTGAGCATAACTCACTGGATCAAGAGGAATTTTTAGGGAATAGAATTTGAAACTGCGGAAATTGGTTTGTTAGCTAGCCGCCCGTCCACCCTCACAGCTACATGATTACACCGCCCGATGCCATCATCCAAATCCCAGTCAGGAGATAAGAGAGAAGTACAATGCCTATTTAAACTAGTGATCGCTAACATGGTTGAAGGGCCTGCTCATAGTCCAGGAACCATCACGGTGGCTTGATCTCGAGCCTGGGCTGCGGGTAGAGCATAAAAAATGTATGCAATATTGAGTCCATCACACACATTTAGAACATACAAACTATGTGCAATAGGAAGGGTCCGTTACACGAGGTTATAATTAAAAATCGTGTGGTCGGATGGGTTGGTGATTGGGGTGCCAACACACATGATTTCAAAATCGTGTGTGATGAATGGGCTCGACTAGGTCTAAAATCAGTGCTACATTATACAATTACTCATTTTTTTACAAGCAAACATAGCACCAGACATAATTCACAATCGGACAACCCATCGCACACCCTACGGTATTTTGTTCTGCCATTTCTCTAGTAGTGGTGCGTTACGCTGAGTGTCAAACCTGCCGAGGCGAAATCAGTCTTTGCCAGGTGGTCTGCACACTCAGCTTAATATGCTTTCTTGTAGTGGAGCATCTTCAACGGATGATCTATAATAGCCATTGTGTCAAAAAAATGTCATTTAGGTCACTTTTGGAAAAAAATGCCCAAAAGATGATGTTGCAAAAGAAAATTACCCAAAATTCCAATAAAGTATATCATGTGGAATTTCTTGTTCCTATGGTTAGGAGGAACCATTTCAACATCTCACAATAAATAACTTGGCGAGAAAATTATGATCATCACAATAATATTAGGTCTTGGAACCATGACTTATTACATAATCAATTTATTCATTCTACATAAAGCAACGGACTCAAAGAGACAGATGCATATTGCATACATTATAGTAAAGCATGCGTGCGATGCATCCCTAATCAATCATACCCTTAGCTGCACCTGGGGCTCTGCACAAAGTTGCTAACCGGAAATGACTGGTCAAATGTGGCCGCATGCTCACTACCAGTAAACCTGAGCTTGTCACCGACACGTTGAACCGTGTGGAATGCAACAAAATCCCACTCAAACTGTATCCTCACACCACCCAGTTGGGTTATGGATCCGGGCTGGATAACCCCACTAACTATGCTGTCAAACCGAATCTTGTGTGATCCACCTGCAACTGTAACGTTGAAGTCGCATGAGGAGGGGAGGGTCACCTCAACGGCGCCCCCATCATGGTTCACGTACGACTTCACACCCAGAGGCAAGAGAGCCCGCGGGAAGTTGTTTTTCTCCAAAAGGTCATACGCTGTGTCGGAGGTGGCCGCTTGGAGGATGGAAGCCATGAAGACGATGAGGAGCAGATGCTGGATGGCCATGGCTAGCTAACTGTTGCTGCTTACAAATTGTATCGGTATAGGAGGAATGGGGAAGTGCTTGTAGACTGAGGCCCTCGCCACGTATTATATATGCCGCGCAACAAAATCAAAGACAATCAGATTTTAATTGCATTTATTTTGTTCCTAATTATCGTTCCATCAATCACCTCATCAAATACGCTAAATATAACATCTAATCAACTCATATTTATTCTTTGCCTACTCAAATCTGCACAATCGTTATGTACCATAATATGATATTTAAACCATATGTCACTAGTATACAAAATCGAGCATTGGAGGTGGTTCTCGTACATGGATCGACGAAAGTTTCCAGTTCGGCCTCAAAGCATGCGTCCTAAGGCAAACTCAAACGCACGACCCCAAAGGACGTATGTTTCGTCCGATTTTCATCCGTTTGGGGCAGATAAATAGACACAACCATCTGTTTGCGGTCCTGAGGCCGTCAGTGCGCCCAACCGGCACGTCGTATCCCAAACTGTCCGTGTTTTTGGACTTCGATTTTGGCCCCAAAAACCCCAAATAAACATTGCAAATAATATAAAAATATAAATATAAACATTAAAACTTCCACACGTCCACATCATCCTAGTTCAACACAGTTCTTAATTAAACTAGAATTTAGAAGACATAAAATAAACTAGATAAAGGCCCATCGTCGGTGAGGCCACCGTCGTCTTCAGGAGGTGATGTCCGACTTGTCATAGTCGCCGGTGAAGTTGATGTACGGAGGTGGCTACCAAAGGTGGGCTGGCAGCCCCTGCCTGACTAGAGGCGTCTGCGGCGCCTGCACCACCTCCTCCCATGTCTCCTCCTGCAGCTTTGGTGATCGCGGCGGCGCGGCTGACCATGGGCCAACACCCACCAAGTCGGTCGTCCCCGGCGCCATGCACAACCACCTCCACTGCTGGCCCACCACACGCAGGTTCCATGCCGCAATGGGCGGCTCCTCCACCACCTCCTCCCGTTCCTCCTCCTTGACGGCCATGTCCAGCTCTGGGATGGCCACGCCACTGGCCAAAGAGAGGTCCAACTAGGTTTCCAGGCCCTCCAACTACCGCTCGTCATGGGTGTTCATGGCGTCCTCCATGACCCGCCTCTTGAGCTCGGCCTCCACCTCCTCGGTCATGGAAGGTAGCAGTGGAGGTGACGTGGATGAAGATGGCATTGATACATCTCCAACGTATCTATAATTTTTTATTGTTCCGTGCTATTATTTATGAAATCTTGGATGTTTAATGGGCTTTATCTTTCACTTTAATATCATTTTTGGGACTAACCTACTAACCCAAAGGCCCAGTCCAGATGGCTGTTTTTTTGCCTATTTCAGGGTTTTGCAGAAAAGGAATATCAAACGGAGTCCAAACGGAATGAAACCTTCGCGGGAGATATTTTTGGAGGAAATCACGCTCGGGAAACGTCAGGACCAAGTCAGGGGGCAAGGGTCCAGCCCTCGAGGGTGGGGGCGTGCCCCCCTTCCCAGGGTGCCCCCTACCTCGAGGCTGGCCCACACGCCCCCCCGTGCCCTCCTTCTTCCTATATATACCTACGTACCCCAGAAACTCCATACACAGAGAGAAAACCCTAATTCCACCGCCGTAGCTTCTATTCCCGTGGAGATCCCATTTTGGAGCCTGTTCTGGGAGAGGGATCTATCACGGAGGCCTTCGTCATCATCATCATCATCATCATCGCGCTCACCATGAGTTGTGAGTAGTTTACCACAGACCTTCGGGTCCATAGCTAGTATCTAGATGGCTTCTTCTCTCTCTCCGGATCTCAATACAAAGTTCTCCTTGGTCTTCGAGGAGATCTATTTGATGTAATATCTTTTTGCGGTGTGTTTGTCAAGATCTTATGAATTGTGAGTTTATGATCAAGGTTATCTATGAAAGATATTTGGTTCTTCTCTGAACTTTTTATGTGTGCTCATAATATCCTTGCAAGTCTCTTCGAATTATTGGTTTGGTTTCGCCTACTAGATCTATAGTTCTTGCAATGGGAGTAGTGCTTGGCTTTGGGTTCAATCTTGCGGTGTCCTTTCCCAGTGACAGTAGGGGCAGCAAGGCACGTATTGTATTGTTTCCATCGAGGATAAAAAGATGGGGTTTTCATCATATTGCTTGAGTTTATCCCTCTACATCATGTCATCTTGCTTAAGGCGTTACTCTGTTCGTATGAACTCAATACACTAGATGCATACTGGATAGCGGTCGATGTGTGGAGTAATAGTAGTAGATGAAGGCAGGAGTCGGTCTACTTGTCTCGGACGTGATGCCTATATACAATGATCATGCCTAGATAGTCTCATAATTATTCGCTTTTTTATCAATTGCTCGACAGTAATTAGTTTACCCGCCGTAGAATATCGCTATCATGAGAGATGCCACTAGAGAAAACTATGGCCCCCGGGTCTATTCTCAACATATCAATCTACATCTACTTTACTTTTCTTGCTTTTATTTGCTGTTTTATTATATCAAAAATACCAAAAATATAACTATCATCTCTAGCAGATTTCACTCTCGTAAGTGACCGTAAAGGGATTGACAACCACTTATCGCGTTGGCTGCGAAGTTCTTATTTGTTTGTGCAGGTGCGAGGGACCTTGGTTCTCAAAAACTGAGGGAAATACTTACGCTACTGTGCTCCATCTCCCTATCCTCTTCGAGGGAATACAACGCAAGCTCAAGAGGTAGCAAGAAGAATTTCTGGCGCCGTTGCCGGGGAGGCTTACGCAAAAGTCATATACCAAGTACCTATCACAAACCCTTATCCTTCGCATTACATTTATTTGCCTCTCGTTTTCCTCTCCCCCACTTCACCCTTGCCGTTTTATTTGCCCTTCTTCCGCCGTGTGTTTTTCGTTCTCTTGCCTTCTTGTTTGCTCGTGTGTTGCTTGCTTGCTTGTCATCATGTCTAGCACACCTTTCATTATCACCACTCCCGAGAGTGAGGTCCTCAACTTTAAACAAAGGGAGGAAGAAAACTTAAAAGATGCCTGGTATAGAATTTGCAATGCTCATAGTAGATCTAATAGGAAGTTTTCCACTTCCGTGCTTCTTCGCAATTTTTATGTTGGCATAACTCTGTGGAATAGATTTATCTTAGATACCATTACCGGAGGAAATTTCTTGGGTAGCCACACCGTTGATTCTTATAAAGCTATGACTGAATTATTTGGCTCACCACCTCTTATGGTCAATGGGACCGTTTTAACTTTGGAGCATGTTATCAAAGGTTAGAAATCATTGAAAACAAAGTTGCTACGGTAGAATTGATAGAAAAATTCATAATGAAATCACCCAATACGGATCCAAGGTAGGAGTTGTTCTGAAAAATCTTAAGGAAAAGGAGCCCATAGTTAAAGAAAAGCTAGATCAGGATTCTACTAGAATCAATAAACTTGAGGATGTTATCACTAATGTGGGTTCTGCTCTTTCTGCTATAAAAACTACTCCAAATACCTCTACTAAATTATCTAAGTTCATGTATGTCCCTAAAGACAAGGGTGAAACATCTAGACTTGCGGATCTCAAATCCATAAGTGTTCACCCTAATTTTCTTACTTTTGCAAGAGACCCTTTAGACACTATAGAATTTCTTGATTTCTTGCCCAAGAGTTTGATTATTCATAGGGACAAAGAAGTGCCCAAGAATCATAAGTGCTTAATCATAGAATTGCCTTCCAAGGATGGCAATACCTAGATCTATCTTGTATCGTGCCTAGCTAGGGGCGTAAAACGATAGCGCTTGTTGGGAGGCAACCCAATTTTGTGTTTTTTGCTTTTGTTGCTGTTAGGGAATAAATATTGCATCTAGCCTCTGATTATATGTGTTTTCATGTTTTGTGTAGTGTTTGTGCCAAGTAGAACCTTTGATAAGACTTGTGTGAAGTTTATTTGATCTTGCTGTGAAAAACAGAATCGTTAGCGCTCCCTAAAGTAGACTTCAGATTTTACTGGAGCGTGCTTTTTAGTTGATAATTTTTGCTACTGATTGGTAGACAAATTTCTCAAATTTACCAATTTAGTTTGATTTTTTTGGAGTTCCATAAGTAAGTAGGCGAACCCTGCAGATTACTACAGACTGTTCTGTCTTTGACAGATTCTGTTTTTCGTGTGTTGTTTGCTTATTCTGATGCATCTATGAGTAATATTAGAGGATATGAACCATAGAGAACTTGGAGTACAGTAGGTTTAACACCAATATAAACAAAGAATGAATTCATTTCTGTACCTTTGAGTAGTGGTTTGTTTTCTCTTACTAACGGAGTTCACGGGAATTTTTATCTAAGTTTTGTGTTGTGAAGTTTTCAAGTTTTGAGTATTGCTTTGATGGACTATGGAACAAGGAGTAGCAAAGCCTAAGCTTGGGGATGCCCATGGAACGCCAAGTAAATTCAAGATAATGAAAAGCCTAAGCTTGGGGATGCCCCGGGAAGGCATCCCCTCTTTCGTCTTCATCCATCGGTAACTATACTTGGAGCTATATTTTTATTCGCAACATGCTATGTGTTTTGCTTGGAGCGTCTTGTATAATTTGAGTCTTTGCTTGTTAGTTTGCCACAATAATCCTTGCTGGACACACCTATTTGAGAGAGTTAAATATGGCCTATAAATTGTTAGAACACTCTATGTGCTTCACTTATATCTTTTCAATGGAATAGTTTTTGCTCTAGTGCTTCACTTATATCTTTTAGAGCACGGTGGTGGTAATATTTTGTAGATATTTTTGAACTCTCATGCTTCACTTAGATCTATTTGAGAGTCTATTAAGACATCATGGTAATGTGTTTAGGCTAAAGAAACTAGTCTTCACATGCTAGACATCCAACGTCAATGTAGTAAAAAAATTCACACCAAGTGCATTGAATATAAAGAGATGTTGGATGCTTGATAATTGTTTTGAGAGATGAGGATAGTGATATTAGAGTCATGCTAGTGGAGTTATTATGAAATTGAGAAATACTTGTGTTAAGGTTAGTGATTCCCGTAGCATGCACGTATGGTGAACCATTGTGTGACTAAGTTAAAGCATGAGGTATTTGTAGAGTGCCAACCTTTGTGTGGAGGTCGGGGGCGCGCGATGGTTAACTCCTACCAACCTCCCCCCTAGGAGCATGTGTTGATTGCTTTGTTTTGATGACTCGTAGATTTTTGCAATAAGTATATGAGTTCTTATGACTAATGTTGAGTCCATGGATTATATGCACTCTCACCCTTCCACCATTGCTAGCCTCTCTCGTACCGCGCAACTTTCGCCGGTACCATAAACCCACTATATATCCTTCCTCAAAACAGCCACCATATTGTTCCTCAAAACAGCCACCATACCTACCTATCATGGCATTTCCATAGCCATTCCGAGATATATTGCCATGCAACTTTCCACCGTTCCGTTTATATGACATGCATCATATTGTCATATTGCCATGCATGATCATGTAGTTGACATCATATTTGTTGCAAAGCCACCATGCATAATTCTTTCATACATGTCACTCTTGTTTCATTGCACATATCGGTACACCGCCGGAGGACTTCATATAGAGTCATACTTTGTTGTTGTAGTATCGAGTTGTAATATCGTGTTGTAATGAAAGTGTCATGATCATCATTTTTAGAGCATTGTCCCATGGGAGGAAAGGCTGAATCTATAAAGCCCCTCCGCAAAAAAAAAACAAGAAGAAAAAGAAAGGCCAAAGAAAAAAAAGAAAGTCCCAAAAAAAAGAAAAAAAGGGACAATTGCTACTATCTTTTTCCACACTTGTGCTTCAAAGTAGCACCATGTTCTTCATTGTAGAGAGTCTCATACTTAGTCACTTTCATATACTAGTGGGAATTTTCATTATAGAACTTGGCTTGTATATTCCAACGATGGGCTTTCTCAAATGCCCTAGGTCTTCGTGAGCAACCAAGTTGGATGCACACCCACTAGTTTCTTTTGTTGAGCTTTCATTCATATTTAGCTCTAGTGCATCCGTTGCATGGCAATCCCTACTCACTCACATTGATATCTATTGATGGGCATGTCCATAGCCCGTTGATACACCTAGTCGATGTGAGACTATCTCCATCTTCTTGTCTTCTCCACAACCACCTCTATTCCACCCATAGTGCTATGTCCATGGCTCGCGCTCATGTATTGCGTGAAAGTTGAAAGGTTTGAAAAGATAGAGCATGAAAACAAATGCTTGGCTGAAATCGGGGTTGTGCATAATATGAATATTTTTGTGTGATAATAAGGGAGCATAGCCCACACTATATGATTTTGTAGGGATAACTTTCTTTAGGCATAGTATTTTGAGAAGACATGATTGCTTTGTTAGTATTGCTTGAAGTATTGTTATTTCTTATGTCAATATAGACTTTTGTCTAGAATATTTCAGATCTGAACATTCATTCCACAATTAAGATAATTACATTGAAAAACTATATTGGTTAGCATTCCACATAAAAAATTCTTCCTTTATCATTTACCTACTCGAGGACGAGCAGGAATTAAGCTTGGGGATGCTTGATACGTCTCCAACGTATCTATAATTTTTTATTGTACCATGCTATTATTTATGAAGTCTTGGATGTTTAATGGGCTTTATCTTCACTTTTATATCATTTTTGGGACTAACCTACTAAACCAAAGGCCCAGTCCAGATTGCTGTTTTTTGCCTATTTCAGGGTTTTGTAGAAAAGAAATATCAAACGGAGTCCAAACGGCATGAAACCTTCGCGAGAGATATTTTTGGAGGAAATCACGCTCGGAAAACGTCAGGACCAAGTCAGGGGGCAAGGGGCCAGCCCTCGAGGGTGGGGGCGCACCCCCTTCCCAGGGCGCACCCCCCTACCTCGAGGTTGGCCTACACGGCCCCCGGTGCCCTCCTTCTTCCTATATATACCTGCGTACCCCAGAAACTCCATACACAGAGAGAAAACCCTAATTCCACCGCCGTAGCTTCTGTTCCCGTGGAGATCCCATCTTGGAGCCTGTTCTGGGAGGGGGATCCATCACGGAGGCCTTCATCATCATCATCATCGCCCTCACCATGAGTTGTGAGTAGTTTACCACAGACCTTTGGGTCCATAGCTAGTATCTAGATGGCTTCTTCTCTCTCTCCGGATCTCAATACAAAGTTCTTCTCGTTCTCCGAGGAGATCTATTTGATGTAATCTCTGAACTTTTTATGTGTGCTTATAATATCCTTGCAAGTCTCTTCGAATTATTGGTTTGGTTTGGCCTACTAGATCTATAGTTCTTGCAATGGGAGAAGTGCTTGGCTTTGGGTTCAATCTTGCGGTATCCTTTCCCAGTGACAGTAGGGGCAGCAAGGCACGTATTGTATTGTTGCCATCGAGGATAAAAAGATGGGGGTTTTCATCATATTGATTGAGTTTATCCCTCTACATCATGTCATCTTGCTTAAGGCATTACTCTGTTCGTATGAACTCAATACACTAGATGCATGCTGGATAGCGGTCGATGTGTGGAGTAATAGTAGTAGATGCAGGCAGGAGTCGGTCTACTTGTCTCGGACGTGATGCCTATATACAATGATCATGCCTAGATAGTCTCATAATTATTCGCTTTTTTATCAATTGCTCGACAGTAATTTGTTTACCCGCCGTAGAATATCGCTATCATGAGAGAAGCCACTAGAGAAAATTATGGCCCTCGGGTCTATTCTCAACATATCAATCTACATCTACTTTACTTTTCTTGATTTTATTTGCTGTTTTATTAAAAAAAATACCAAAAATATAACTATCATCTCTATGAGATCTCACTCTCGTAAGTGACCGTAAAGGGATTGACAGCCCCTTATCGTGTTGGCTGCGAAGTTCTTATTTGTTTGTCCAGGTGCGAGGGACTGGAGCATGGTATCCTACTGGATTGATACCTTGGTTCTCAAAAACCGAGGGAAATACTTACGCTATTGTGATGCATCTCCCTTATCTCTTCGACGGAATACAACGCAAGCTCAAGAGGTCGCAGGAATCAGCATCATGCCGCACAGAGGCCTATGACGTTGGCTCGGAGGACGACTGGGAAAAAAGGATTGTGGCCACAGGTCGTCCTTGTCGTAGAGCCACGTATCACACAACGACGAATATCACAGAGACGACCCGATCAGACTCGGAATCTCGGTGCACAAGACATTTCGACAATGGTAAAACAAGTTCAACAAGACCTCCCGTCGTGCCGACACCCTGATAGTAGCCACGTGTATCTCGTATCAGGCCACGTCCAGATGAGCTACACGTACAGGTGCCAGATACCCCAAGTTGCCAATGGGCGTCCCCGCACAGTGCTCTATTTGGGAACAACACCATCGGCACTGACCCCCTGTAAAACTGTGGTACGAACCTCGGGTAGCGCTAACTCCCTATGCGTCAAATTTAATTAAGTTTATTATGTGGGGCAAATGGTAAAACAAAAGTTGGGCCTTGATGGAGGAGTTTTATTCAAAGCAAACTGTCAAGGGGGTCCCATACCCCCAACTGTGTTAGGAACGCAAAATCAAGGAACATAACACCGGTTTATCGGTACCTAAGGCGGCATGAGTGGAACAAAACACCGAGCAAAAGGCCAAGCCTTCCACCCATTGCCAAGTATATATGTGCATTAATCTAATTAATAGATATTGTGATATTCCGAAATCCAAGATCCAACATGGAGCAATCTTCATCTTCACCTACAACTAACAACGCTATAAGATGGGCTGAGCAAGCGGTAACATAGCCAAACAACGTTTTGCTGGGATGGTGTCAAAGGTTAGAGGTTTCATGGCAACAATGAGACTGACAACAATAGATAGGTAGCGCGACATATAGCGATAGCATCGAGTCAACTAGCATAGCAATGATAGTAAAGCTACCCAAGGTGACGGTCATCTTTCCTGAGTTCTCACAAGGAAGAAGAACGAGTCCATGGAGAAGATGAAGCCACGAAGACGAACCAAGTGTAGACGAATGAATCCCCACGATCGCAACGAAATAGGAACTAACGAGAAGAAGCAAACAACATGGTAAACACACCACACATATACAAGACTAGATGCTCAACCAAGTATGATGCATGACAAGGCTACATGATGCAAATCATGGCAAGAGATGGTGCATACAGAACATCACACAAAACAAGTTTAAATGAGGCCGGAAACAACATATAACAATTCCGGTAAGTCCTCATATGCAAATTTCAAAATTGGTCCAGAACTGAACAAACCTTATGTTAAAGTTGTTAAACAACAAGTTAACATGCACCATGATGATCTACACGAAATTCTAGTCAAGTTACATATAAAGTTCATTTAATTCGAAACTACGACCTAGAAGATATGAGCAAAACAAGATGAACATGGCATTGATGCAAAATGCACTCAAACATCAAGCACACATTCTCAAAACATGGATGCATCTACATGCAAAACCAAGCAAGTTTCGTATAGAGCAACCCACAAACAGATCCATGGTTCAACACATACACATGAAACAAGTTTAAAGGACAAGCTATCCAAAATAGCAACTAGGCATATCACAAGCATCGAAACAACATGCTACAAGTACAAGATAGGAATAAGCATGGCATGAGCTCAAAGTACAGATTACATGCTTCAAATAGCAACAAGCATCAGGTCCATAGGTATCAAGAGTACTCCAACATGATCAAGGCAACAAGCAAACTTAATATCACAGATTATGACTTAGTGAAAACAGAGCATATACATGAGCAGAGTTAATATGTTGACATGTTGGAGGCAAGAAATAATTAAGCTACAACACAAGAACATGGCAAGCAAAAGCATGGCATGCTAGAATACAACATGGCGCTCAAGGAACACAAGATGGCATATACATGGGAGGAACAGGTTCATGGCATTCATCAGAACAAGAAGCAAACATGATATAGAAGATTCTCGGACTTTGTGAAAAATCTGGGATTGCAAAACCAACATTGTGATGTTGAATTTGGAGGCACATAACAGCAAGCCTTTCAATCCTAATAAGCATACAAAGTGCATGAACATGTAGTAGGCATGGCATACTCCAAATAAATCCATTGGCACAACTCCATATGATGCATAGATTAATTACAACAAGCTTTGCAAAATTGAACATGCTGTTAACAGGCTGACAGAAACATCAAGATGACAAATTGAGAGCAAGAAAGAGTCAAGCTACAGCAATCTAAAAATTGCAAACAAGGGCATGGATGGATAGAGCATAACAAGGGCTTCAAGACATGGTCACTGGACATTCCAAAACATGCATGGATATGACTGTAGCATCAAGCAAACATGGCATCACAATATAATAGTTTCAGACTTAGCATTTCTCAACAAGTCTTAGAAATCGACAAACAGCCAATAGGTCACTTTGCAAGCTTGTTGCACTCACCACAAGGCATATCATGAAAAGTGGATTGCACCACAGCAAAGATGACACGATTGTGCTCCTAAACCATGTTGACATGATGCTAAAAAAATCACACAAAAAGATATGAAAAAGACAAATCAGCAAGTTATAACAAGTTCCAGCAGTTTTAATCACTTAGCACCTTTGCAACAGAGATTAACATGGCAATATGCATCCTAACATGAATGCACAACACACCATCATGTAGAGCATCACTACATGAGCATTTGGACATATTATATGCTTCAATCGGACATACATGCACAAAGTTACACCCCACACAAGATGCATATATGATATGATAGAAAAACTAGGACTTAGGCGAAATTTGACTAAGTCTGGACGGGCGCAGAATAGCAAAATTATGCCTAGGGCGGGGTTTAGAGGGGCGTGCTCACCTAGGGCCCGCGGGCCAGCTCGGGACGGTTCACAGAAAAACCAGGCGGCAGTGGTTCGCAGGGTTCTCGCGGGCCGGCCCGGTTCAACTAAACCGGCCGACCGAGGCGGTTTGGCTGCACGCGGGTGGCTGACGGATAGGCCCACCTGGCGGCGGCGCAAACGACGAGAGGGCCGACGGTGGGGCGGATCGGCACGGGCGCGACCGACGGAGGTTGTAGGCGCGGGGCAGCAAAGGTCGCCGGTGGGAGCGGGATCGGGTGGATCCGGCCACGGGAGGTGCCGCCGGCTCCGTTCCCGGCTGGATCTGACCTGAGGTGGAGCTCGGGGCGGCGGCTCGCTGGTGGCGCGGTGTGGTGGCGAACGGCAGCGCGGGGAAGATCGAGAGGAGCAACGGGCGGTGCTCGGGGAGGCAAGGCGCGACGACTGCGGGCTCGCGCGGCGGTGCGAGGGGTCCTGGGGTCACCGGATGGCGCGGACGGCGCGGCGTGGCGGCGGCGGTGCACGACGATGACAACGGCAAGGCAGGCGGCGGAGCGGGGCTCAGGGTGAGCGGGCGAGGGAGCGGGAGGCTGCACGGGCACGGGCCGCGGTGGCTCGGTCGGGCCCAGGCGGCCCCTGGATGGGCTCGCGGGCCCGCATCGGCGATGTGGGCGCAG
Source organism: Secale cereale (assembly GCA_902687465.1). NCBI lineage: Eukaryota > Viridiplantae > Streptophyta > Magnoliopsida > Poales > Poaceae > Secale > Secale cereale. Next base: position 144,236,266 of record LR738715.1, read on the forward strand.
GGAGCTGATGTGGCAGCCCCTGGTTGGCTGGGGGTATGGCTGGACGTGTCCGACAGCGGAGCGGACGTGTCCGGCGACGCGAGGTGGAAGAAGATAGGGTTTGGACCCGAAATTTCGGGGGAGGGGTGTTTATATAGATTCTGGGAGCTAGGAGAGGGCTATTGAGGTGCGGTTTCCGGCCACGCGATCGTGATCCAATGGCGAAGAACATGGATGGGGTTTAGCTGGGTTAGCGGGCTGTTGTGGAGGGGTGATGGGCTGCACAGAGAGAGGGGTCTGGCAGTTAACGCGGTTAACCATTGGGGCATCAAACGACCTCCAAATGGAATGAAATTTGACAGGCGGTCTACCTATACTATAATAAGACCACACACCAAGTTTGAACCCATTCCGAGAACATTTTTCGGCCACTTACAAAATAAGGCTTCGGAGGTGCCGCAGGCGCGTGCGAGTGTGTCTGGGCTCCGAACGGACAACGGAAAGGACGATGGGGCTCGGCAACTACAGACGGATGCAAGTTTTGAAAACATGCAGATGAAATGCACATGATGACATGCAAAGTGCAACACACAAGCAGATGACATGGCAACAATGACGAATAACTGGAAGACACCTGGCGCATCGGTCTTAGGGCATCACACCTCCCCCTTCCCCACCCCCTTTTCTCCCGACAACAAGTCACATTTCCCCTGTTTCCTCCTTCCTTCCTTTCTTCGTAAGCTATAGCCGCTTCCTCGCTCTCCTCGTCTCGCATCCTACCGCTGGGGTCGCCATGGTCTTCTTCCAAGACCTCTCCAGTGGTTCCTCCTTCGGCGATGACTCCTTCACCACCCGGGTATGCCTCTCTTCTCTTTCTTGGGCTATGACTTGGAATGAAGGATTTTACCCGGCGGTCGATTTGAGTCATTCCTTCCTCTTATAGCTCCCTAGGGTCATCAGTTGCAACGAATGGAGCGGGGTGGCTGAAGATCTATCTTCTCATTGTCACCATCAATCTCCATGCATGAAACTAGTTGCGTTTGAATCGGTGGACAGTGAGAGGAAGTTTCTGGCATGTGCAGAGAAGGTTAGACCCTATTTCGTTGTTACAAGTCATTTGTTAGATGTGATTCAGACACTGTCACGGTCATAACCCATTCGTACTACACCTTCAACCAAACACATCCTAAGACAGTGTCACAATTTGTACCTAGTATCTTAAATTGTTGCCATCTCATCAGCGGTGCCATTAGAAAATTATTTGGCACCGCTTCAGCAGTTTGTGCTGCCAACTTTGGTCGACACATCCGAGCAGCCAAGCAGTAAAATACTAAATCTTTATGGCACAAAGGAACTAGGCATCGGAGCAACTACGTGCTCCGGAGTTCGGGTCCCTATTTTTTTTCGCTACATCGGCTCGCCAGTGCAGGGCACCGGTGCGAGATGTAGCACAGTTGTCTTTACACCACTTTTGGCATACATAGTGGACGGCCATAGTGCTATTAGTTCTATGTTACTAAATTTGTGCATGTACACACCTGTTAGTATCAATTTGCTATCATCCAAACACTGTCGCTATGCTGCTGCAGTTATATTTACCTTCCTCATAAAATGTTCAATTTGTTATTTATTGTACATGAGTAAGAACTTGTAGTGTTGTAGTTAATTATAGCTTCTGATGTTCCAGAATTTGGTTGTTGCCTCAGTAGCAATTAATTCATTGGCACATTGATCTTTTTGAGAAGATATGTCATAATTAACATGTTTCTTTAGTTTTTCAAAATAAGCATTGGTGATTTTCTATGTTTCTATAAACCCATTTCCCCTACAATTGTTACTGATCTATTTTTATATATTATAGGATGAACGGAAGTGGTCTTACTTGGAGTGGGTTGATCAAGAGTGGCCACAGTCTTTGAAGATGTGCCTAGCAAAGCTCTAGAGCATGTATGAGGAAGAGAATAGACGTGGGCTTAGAGAAACTGTTGTCAACACTGAAGAATATTTGAAGATGTGGGATAAAAAGTGGAAGCTGGAGAATGAGCTTAGATTTTTTAAATCAGACTTTGCTAAGATGGTGTTGGCGAAGGAGGAGGCACTTTCCTAGTTGTCCCGTGCAAAACGGGTTCTTACTGAACTGAAAGCAGAGGTGGATAATACGAGCCTGGATGATCTCAATTAGGGAAATGAATAGATTGTTCTTATGAAGTTGAACTAGCTATATGTTGTAATGTGCAGTTTTCATGTAGCTATTGTACCGTGATGTAATAATATATTTATGTGCCTGATATGAAATTGGCAAACAACTGTTCGATATGAAATGTGAATATGCATAATACTGGAATTATTAATTGTAAACTAATAAACCTGCTAAATGTGTCATGGATCTTTGCAAACAGTTCTAGCAGTAAAAGCGCTTGTGATGGATTGCCCAGTGCAACACAGTTTTCTTTATCAAATCATGTGTGATGTAGTTGATAAAAGCAAAAATTTAACCAAGGCAGAGCGTGTGTGATAGTTACACCTTTCACACACGAGCCTACACATACAATTGTGTGGGATGTACATACAAACGGAAACATTTTCCCTGGATTGACTATGTGGGTTGTACATAAGAACGAAAACATATTCCTTGGATTTACTAGTGTGCGATATACATACGAACGGAAACGTCTTCCCTGGATTGACTGTGTGGGATGTACATAAGAATGAAAATGTATTCCTTGGATTGACTGTGTGTGATATACATACCTATGGAAATGTTTTTCTGGGATTCATCGTGTGGGATGTACATACCTACGGAAATGATTGGGTTTTGATGCCTCACCCGATCGCACATGAGCTCATTTGGTGTCCTAGGAGGGCCTATCCCCGACGATTTCTGGGTCGTGTGGGAAAGACCCCCCCTATTGCCCACAATCACTAGGCGACGGTTCCAAATGCCGTCGCGGAAAGGGGTTTAAAACCATTTGTATAGCACCGATTCGTACCAGTGCCTGCCAGACATTCACCCACATCTTCTAAACACAAGAGTGGCGACACCACAACAAGACGATACCAACAGAATATACATCCTCGAGGAATGAGGACATGAAGACCCAGAAGATGGTGACACCCTTGACACTACCACAAGATGATGCGACCTTAGCCTACGATGATCAGGCTGTAAGATATGCAATATCACGATATACATCGCTAATAGAAAAACCATGTCCTTACCGTTGCTGTATCGGCAACCACCGATGGATGAGAACCTCGCCATTTGGTCCGCCTCACTATAGTGAGCAGGAAAACGGTTCTCTTCATCCCCCGCTCTCGGTGACGATATTGTCAACAATGTGTCCCACAGATTGGACCTCTACTATGCCTTGTTAATGTCATTGCATAAAGGATTGCCACCTGGTACCGCTGACGCTTCAGAAGGCAAAAGGGATCGTCATGATAAAGAAGACAACTGAAGACCGAATCAATGCCAGCTATGATGAATCACCTTCATCTCATCAGCTCATCAGGCAAGGAGTTGACGAAGATTCTTCGGGCGCAACCCAGATCATTTCATCGAACAACTACAAGAGACATAGTGACACGTGAGGGAAACCCAGTAGACTGCACGAGGCACAAAGTAAGCACGACTACTGAGTCCCCTAGGGTAGGATGAGTCGTGTACCCCCTAAGCGCAGTCGAGTTCGTATGATGGTTCGAATAGAGCCATGATTGTGAGTTGCTTGTTTTTATTTGTTTGTGTTTTGATATAAGTCACACGTTTGCCCTAGGCAACAAGTACACGACTATACACTGGTACACGTCGGTGCTATACAAACGATTTTTAACCCCTTTCCGCGACGACATTTGGAACCGTCGCCTATTGAGTGACGGCGATAGGGGGGGTCCTTCCCACACGACCCAAAAACCGTCGGGGATAGGGACCCAACAGTACTCATACTCGTTTCTGCTCGCATTGCCATCGTAGTCAGTATTCTGTGGTGCTACGTTTACGATGCGCAGCCCATCACAAATGGTTCACTATTATAGAATGTGTATGATAAGCATACAATCACACACATTCGCTTCTCCCAAACCGTATGCGATAACTAATTAAGAAGATTAGCTAATCGTCGTACGAGTGTCGGATAGGATTACGAAATGCCAGACCGTCGTAACATCGTCGTACATGACAACTATCGCACACGCTATTCTGCGGTGCAACATTTACGATGCATACTTCATCAGAAACAGTTCATGGTTGTGAATCATGTACGATAAGGCAACTAACACCAACGTTTAGTTTGCTTGCACCATTTGTGCTATTGCCTGACATCACACACGCTTTGCAAACGGCAACTGTGTGCATACTTGCACACATTTCCTCTCTGTGAACCGTCTCGGATTATGGTGTACATCGCAAATGTTTGTGTTTTACCAACCGTGTGTGCCGTAACAACCCGGAGAGCATAATTTCATCGTAATTTAATTGTTGCTATTTCAAATTGTACCAGATTTGAATTTGAATTTGAATGTATGATATAGCTTTATTCATATCCATCAGGTTCAAACAACCAATGCATTATTCGATTCATAGGTACATATGTTCAAGAATTACCTATGAACCAAATAAAGAATGATGAACCACAGTTTTATACTTGTACTATTAAAGACGACAAAGAAAGAGGCGAAATACATTCTTGTTGCTGAAAAAGGTGAAGCGGAATGCCCATATTGTGCCCTCCTCCATGCAGAAGGTACACACGACTCTAGTGCAACCCCTTGTGATGGCCGACCGCCCATCCTTCACGGTCTTCATGAAAACATCTAGATAATCATCGTGGTCTGGTAGAAATACTTTAACCTTTGCATGCCCACCAATCATGTAGTTTGAGAGGTAATCTTGAGTAAACTGCTTTGGCAACCACTTCAAAGGAAAAAGATTCAGACATTGTCATCTAACACAACTCATTTTGGGCAGTAAAAAGAAGGCTGCAGAGTTCTTACTTACCATCCTGTAGTTCGCTATTGTGTTGGATAAAGTGTAAACAAATAGTTTAATTGCCTTCTGTCAGATTTCGGGTTCCGGCAAAACCCTTAAGGTTCGAACTCTAGGGTGCGCACAAAGATCTCTCCTTCCACCCTAGCTCGTATACCCAACAAACCTAAGCCTAGCTTGTCAGATCCGATGAACAAGAGACACAAGATTTATACTGGTTCGGGCCACCGTTGTGGTGTAACACCCCAATCCAGTGTGCTGTCGTGGATTGCCTTGTAGGCAGAGGAAGAACTAGTACATTTATGAACTGCCTCATGGGGGAGGTGTTCTTGAGCTCGGGTGAGCTTGTGGTGTGTGGCCTTCTATCTGGTCAGCTCAAGATGAGATCAACTCCGTCTCTGATGAGATTATCCCTATGGTGGTGGCTAGTCCTATTTAAAGTCGCTAGGGTCCTCTTCCTAAATATCGAGCGGGAAGGGATCCCTCAACGACCAAATTTGAAGGGCGATAGCTAGTACAAGCTATCATGACAAAAGGTGGTCTTTGCTGCCAAAGGCTCCGGTGGTGACGCCGACGTGGGATCTGTGATGACCTCCGTCCTGCCGGTCTTGGTCTTGCTGCACCGATATGGAAACCTATGTCTGACGCCTCGGGACTCCGCGTCTGCTCTTGCTCCTTTAACACCGAAGAGGAAACTGGTATTTTGCGCCCGCTGGCGTCTGCCTGTCTTTGGTCGTCACTGCTCACGTCACGAGGACCTCGCGAGGTGCCCCTCGCCTTGATATCTCCGATCCTCAAGAGCCGTCCTGGCGAGGCCGCCCCAAGGGATGTCCTGTGTCGTCCGCCTCGCGAGGCTTGGCCCCTCGCGAGGGTCTTGAGTGTTGCTGAAGATGCTGGGCCACACTAGGCCGCCTTGCAAGCCACGCTCTGGGCCGCAGGCAGGCAAGTCTGGGTATTCCCGTTCCAAGAACGCCGACAGTAGCCCCCGGGCCCAAGGTGCGCTCGGGCTTGGCTTCGCGGTGAAGCCAAGGGCCAAGTGCGGAGCGTCGCGGGCCCCAAGGCCTGCGGTCCTGACTGATGCGTGGCGATTAACGGGACGTGGGCGTCTCCACTTCCCCATATGGCCTCGATTTTCGCCCGGCCGGCGGCCACTGTTACCAGCTTGTTTCTGCCACCTCTGTGAGTGCTACTTCTCGAGCTAGTGTTGTATTCCCTCGAAGAGGAAAGGGTGATGCAGCACAGTAGTGTCGGGGGAAACTGTCCTCCCACGAGCACCTATGGGACCGGAGCCCCTTCTACGTTGCGGTAAGGGAGCGGAGGGAGCACGGAGAGCAGATCGAGGAGCACACGCGGGCAGTTTACCCAGGTTCGGGCCGCGCGGACGCGTAAAACCCTACTCCTGCTTTTGGTTGTATTAAGTTCTTGAGCTCGGGAGCTTGAAGATCTACAGTACCAGCTACCCCGAGCGAGGGAGTGTGAGAGTTTCTGGGTTCGAACCCCCTCTACGTTGTGCATGGGCCTCCTTTTATAGCTCAAAGGGGTCACCGACAGGTGTCAACGTAGAGGAGGGTAAAAATGTAAATTTGGTGGTAGTTGTAACAGTGCGTGAATAGTGCATGAACAGTGGATGAACAGTGGTCTTCACCTAACCTTGACGGTGGGGGACAAGGGCATTGAATGCCCGTCGCCGTCGACCCCAAAAGCGTCTGTCCATGCGTCTCCGTTCGCCACGGCGGTAGCCTCGTCACCGCAGCTCGCCAGCGTGTCCCTCAGGCTGCACAGCCATCTGCCACGTGCTCCTGGAAGGGCCCCAGGGCGACGCGTGGCCATATGAGCCGGAGCGCAGGCACACAGTGTGAGCTTCCCCCGGCAAGCACCTTGCCGGGGCCTCTATCTTGCCGGGCCCGGAAGCTTGCCGCTTCCCGGGCCATGCCGGGGCGCACGAAGCGCCGCGATGTATCTTTCGTGGTGTTATCCTTTGGCCCTCCTGGCAAACGCCTCTTGCCAGGGTCTTGCGCTGAAAAGATGCCCTTGAGCCTGGTGCGGCCTTCCCGGCAAGCCCCTCTTGTCGGGGTCTTGTCTCTTAACTTGTATACTTTGTTCTCGAATGGCTTCATAGGGACCAGAGCGGACCTTGGCGAGCGCGTGGTAAGCCCTGCCACGGGAAGCTGCTACTGCCCGTGCACAAGTTGGGGTACTAAGGTACCCCTATCTTAGTACACCGACAGGAGCCCCTGGGCCTGAGCCACACACGGTGCCGAGCGCTGTTGGGCTAGGCCCAAGACAGTGCACGGGCACATGCGGCCCACGGCAAGCCGTATCCATCTCCGCATCCGCCGCATCCCTCCCTAACGGCACGCGTCGATTGCGGCGTCGTGGGAGAGATCGTGGCCTGTTCTTTAATGGGAAATGCAGAGCGCCCCCCACTTCCCCCTTAAAAGCAGAGGAAGCAGGGCAGTTTCCCTCCATTCCTTCACTGCGCCTTCAATCTACAGAAACCCCCGTCGCCCCCTGCCTCCGCAAGGGTCGACGGAGAGCCGAGCTCCACCTCCTCCGCCGCATCCAGCACCCGCAGCGCCAGCGACCTCCTAGCCTCCCTCCTTGCCGCCTCCGCCATGGCTTCGAAGAGCGACAAAGCGAAGGGCGACAAGGCGAAGAAGGAGAAGTCCGAGTAGGCGGCGAAGTTAGCAGCTATGCGGAGGAAGAGGGTGGTCTTCCCGCCGAGGCTCGGCGCGAGGGAGCTCCGGGACAAGTACTACCTGTTCTGGGCGAGGGAGACGAAGGCCCATCCCCGCACCAGAGTCCTCCCCGCCGTCGCCATCGACATGTTCCCCGGCGGGTACTTTTACTTTGCCGCATTCTTCCACTGTGGTGTGTGCCCTCCGTTCTCGGAGTTCTTATGTGATGTAATGAACACCTATGGCCTCCACCTCCTAGATTTCACCCCCAACGCCGTCCTTACGATGGCTGTTTTCGCACATCTGTGCGAAAACTATGTTGGGGTCCACCCAAATGTAGCTCTTTTCCGCCATTTCTTCACGCCTAGAGTAGAATCCGGATCCCCGCTCTCCGGCGGCATCTCCTGGATCTTTAGGTTGAACAAGAAGGATGCGTACTTGAAAGGAGAGCTCCGCGGCAAGTGGGAGGAGTGGAGGGCCGACTGGTGTTGGGTTCTGGAAGATAAGCCCGAGCAATTTACCTCGCCGCGCAAAACTCCAATAGTGCGCGGCAAGGATTGGAGCGATTTGGCCCCGGAGGACAGCAAGCTGCAGATCGCCCTCACCAGGATCCTTCGCCTCCGGGTCGCCAATCTGACTGTGGGAGAAGTTGGAGCCGATTTCCTTCACCGCCGCATCGCCCCTCTGCAGGAGAGGAAGAGGCCCGCTTGGGAATTCGGCAACGCGGCGGACTTCATGAGGCTGCGCCCCGGGTTGAACTACAATTTTACTGTCTTGGAGCTGAAGGGGATGGTCCGGGAACTGTTTAAACACGACCCCAATCACCCGGAGTGGTTCAAACCTTCCCGGGGAGTGGTGCCACTGTGTAACAACACTGCCCTCAGCTCCATCCGCGCGGTGATGCCCGAGTGCGACTCGCACGGAGTCGTCCCCACCTGGCTGGAGCCTCCAGCAAAGACCGTGCAAGCCTTCTTCGACAACTTGGTCGAGAAGCCCCGCAACGCCGAGGAGAAGAAGGGCCTCACCCGGGACACCACCGACCGGGATGTAGCATACATTGCCTCCAGGATGGAGGAGGCCGTCGCAGCTGCAGCTGCGGGCGAATTCGGATATACTGTGGATGAAGCAGAGGCGGCGGACGCTGTGAGCCAGGCTGAGGAGGCAGAAATCCTCAAGCTTCTGAAGATTGCGCCCGAGGAGTTTGCCGGGGAGCCTGCCGGGAAGCTTGCCGGGGCAAGCGAGGTTGCCGGGGCGAGCGAAGCTGCCGGGCAGGCTACCGAGTCCAGCGGGCCCGCCGAGGAGGAGGAGGACGCCGAGTCCGGAGATTCTGATGAAGACTCCGGTGGTTCTTTGAATCTTGATGACGACGCCTCCTCATCCTCGGAGAACTCTCCGCCACCGCCAAGTCCTCCGCAGCACCGGCAGAAGCGCCTCCGCAAGGCCGTCGAGCCGGTGCGGCCACGGGCGCCTCGACAGCAGCCGAAGCGCCGCGCGACTCGCACCGCCACGACGAGCGAGGTCGTCGAGGAGGTATCCCGAGCCCGGGCGACAAGCGGAGGGGGATCTTCTCGGAGTGGCTCCGGCGCCCCTCCTGCCCCTCGGTCCTCGGCGATGACCGGTGCTGGGTCTTCGCAACCCGCAGCCCCGGAGCCCGCCAAGCGCCCGAGGGAGCCTTCTCCTCCAGCTCCCCGCGCTGGAGCGCGCCAAGTGGAGTTCGAGTTCTCTGCCCTTAGCTCCGACGACGAGGAGGAAGAGTAAGCACTTGCACTTTCTATTTCCATTGATTTTGTCTTGATTTCCCTTGCTTGGTTCTGATCTTGTTTTGGTTTCCAGGACCTTGACCCAGCGGATGGCGAAGAGGGCCAAGATCCCTGTGGTCGAGATTGAGGACGACAAGCCCGCCGCAGCTGCAGGACATGCGCCAGCGGCAGACTTGCCGGATCAACCTGCTGCTCCGAGGAGCAGCCCCCAGCGTAAGTCTGGTATCCATTTTTTGGCTTCAGGGGCACGCTTGAGGTTATTGCTCGTACTGATGTCTTGTTGTCTTGTGCAGAAGTGGAGCCGCAGCCACAGGAGCGCCAGGAGGTTGCCCACGACAAGCCACTTGCTCCGCCCTCCCCGCCAAGGATGAGTTCCCCGGCGAGGGACGGTGCTCCGCCAAGGGTGGGCACTCCGCCAAGGGCGAGTACCCCGCCGAGGGCGAGCACCCCGACAAGGGCGGACTCCCCGCCAAGGGAGGGCGCAAGCGGCCCTCCGCCAGCAAGGTCTACCACTCCGCCGCCAAGGGAGAATCCCCCAGCGAGGGACCCCGTCGTCGAGGAAGTCCGCGAAGGTAAACCTTGTAACTTCTTCTTCTCGGATTCGTCTTTTTTGGATATTTGCTTGATTCTTTCTTTTCCTTTTCTTCTGCTAGATCCTCCCACCCCGGAGCTGATGGAGACGGAGGCCACCGCCGAGGAGGAAGTGCACGGCGACGGCGGCAACGCCACTGCCGCCGAGGGAATGGCTGGAGCCGACGAGCCAGCCGTCGAGGAGACCGCCCCGGCCGCCGACGCCGCGGCTGGGGAAGGGACCGGCGACCGCACCGCTGGCCCGGAGGCCGCAGGAGCGTCGGACGCTGCACCGGCCGCCGACCCTTCCGCCGCTGAGGCTGGGCAGGGGGTCTACTTGGAGGCCGCCAACGGGGTCTTTATACAAGTCCCGTGGGCGTCCTCATCAAGAGCACCCGCGGAGGGAGAAACCTTTGATGGGGAGGTTCTCGCCTCCGCCGGGCTAAAGGTCGTGGACGCGCCCGGCAGCAGCAACGAGCCGGAAGAGGAGAGGCTCCTTCGCCGGCTCCTGGCCTTGTATCGGGCCAGGCAGGCGAAGTTGGAGTCTCGGGAGGCTCTGGCCGCCAAGGCTGGAGCTGACCTAGAGAAGCACGGCATGGAACTCCGCGCCGCCAACCAGGCGGCCCTCCGGAACTTGGCGGAGGGGCGCGAAGAGCTTGCCGGGGCGCAGCAAGCATTCGTCCTCGAGAAGGCCGAGGTCGAGGAGCAGCAGCGATTGGCCGCCGAGGAGCTGTCTCAGCGGGAAGGAGCACTCAACCAGCGGAAGGTCGACCTCGACGCCCACGAGGACGACCTCACCGCGCGGGAGAAGGCCATTGGCGGGGCTCTGAAGGAGGCGAGGAACGCTGCTGCTGCCGCGGAGACTGCTAAGAAGGATCTGGAGGCCAAGGTGGCGCAGACGGAGCTGTACTTGAAGGCCAGTGAGGAAAGGGTCACCGCACTCAACGTGGCGCGGGAGAAGGACGCCCACACCAATTCTGAGCTGCAAGTGCGCCTATCCGAGAAGGGCAAAGAGCTCACTGACGCCAGGAACTCCATTGCTGATTTAGAGCTGAAGCTCTCCACCCTGACTGACTCGCTCGACGCCGCCCGGGACCGCGAGACGAAGCTAAAGGATGAGCTCCGCAAAGAAAGGGCCTTGGTGGAGAGGGCCGCCATCTCGCAGAACAACTTCAACCGGGCAGTGGAGCAGTGGACTGATGAACTCGTCACCTCCGCCGCCAATATTGACATGGAGATGATGGCGCTGAGGGCGGAGCATCTTGTGTACTCCCCGGACGAGAACCTCCCGCACAGCGCCAAACTGAGTCTGTTCTTCAGGGGGGTGGCGCCAGCTCTTGCGCGTCTGCGGGAGAAGATCCCCGTGCAGCTGGCCGACGAGGCGCGTCGGCTCTGCATGGGCACCATGCAGTGGGTCTTGTCGAAGATCGTCTACCGCAACCCCGGCATCAACCTCGTCAACGTCCTCCGGACCTTGCCGCCCGAAGCTGACCAGGAGGCGTTGAAGGCGCAAGTTGCCCACATCGTCGCCAAGGTGGGCAAGATCCAGAGGGTTGACGAAGACCGCAGGGACTAGACTTCCTTCTTTCTACTTCTTTTGCCGCTGCATATCAAGTCATAGGTAGTAGATGTTTAGAACAGCGGCAAGTTATCTCTGTAATATATACTTTTATTTTGGGCGATTGAAATAGTGTTATCTCCCTTGCTCAGTCTTTTCACTTTGTATGCTTTCCACCCTACGCTTTTTAGGGAACTCGCCGGCAAAGGGACCCTTGCCGCGAGCGCTGAGTGCTGGACTCTTAGCAGCCTGCTGGCAAAGGCCTTGCCGGCAAGAAACCTTGCCGTAGCTAGTCGCAGCACACTTAGCTTGCTGAGTGAACTCGAAAACGAAGTAAGGGCGCGACACTTGTCGCAGCTCACTTAAGCCGTTGAGCGTGCTCGAAACCAAGTAAGGGCGCGCCTAGCCACGGGTAGGTTCCTTCGTGCACAGGTTTTCTATACAAAGTGTGGTTGTTCAAGGAAGACAACTAAAATTTTAAAAAAATTGAACTGCTCAAATTCTGGTAACTTAGCTTTTATGGGTTGTTTGCTTCTCGGCAAGGCTTTTCTTTTCTTGAACAGCACTTGGTCCACACCTCTATCTCCTTCCCCCCCGGCAAACGTGTGCGCGAGGAACACTTCTTCTGCTTCAGAGAGGCAGACAAAAAAGGAGGAAATACAAGCACGGAGCCTCGCGGCTCGTTATTGCTTACCAGGATCATGTGCTGCACAAAGTGTCAGATGATACATGCAAATAAAGGGAACAACATGAAAATGACAGAGTAGTGCGAAGCACAAAAGTTTTACTGACGCACGGGGTCTGCGCCCGGCTTTGTACAAAGGTTTACATGCAACAGCGGCAAGACTTGTAGAAAAGGTGGTTGCCGGAGCGGATCACGGCAACCGCGCCTTATGGGTGAAACTTGCGAAGATGCTCTATGTTCCAGGAGTTGCTCACCGGTAAGCCTTCTTCGGTCTCAAGGCGGACGACGTCGGGCCTTGTGACTTGTCTCACCTTATAAGGGCCTTCCCACTTCGGCGTCAACTTGTTGGAGTTCTTGGCGGACTGAACGCGCCGAAGAACAAGGTCGCCTTCCTCGAGACTCCTGGCCTTGACCTTGCGGCTATGATAGCGGCGCAAGGCCTGCTGGTATCGAGCAGCTCGTACAACAGCCTGGAGACGTTCCTCCTCGAGGAGCAATGCATCATCTTGCCGCAGTTGCTCTTGCTCGAGCTCATCGTAAGCGAGCACTCGAGGAGACCCGTATACGAGTTCCGTGGGGAGAACTGCCTCTGCTCCATAGACAAGAGCAAAGGTTGTCTGTCTGGTGGCTCGATTTGGTGTCTACCTGATTGACCAAAGAGCCGCCGGCAACTCTTCTATCCAGTTTCTTCCGCACTTGTGCAGCCTATCGAAGGTTCTTGTCTTGAGTCCGCGCAGCACTTCAGCATTTGCCCTCTCCGCTTGACCATTGCTCCTCGGGTGAGCAACAGAAGCAAAGCAGACCTTGGCACCAAGGTCTTGGACGTACTGCATGAAGCTGCGACTTGTGAACTGTGTGCCGTTGTCGGTGATGATCCTGTTAGGGATTCCGAAACGGCAAACTATTGACCTGAAGAACCTGACTGTTGACTGTGCTGTCACCTTCCTCACTGGTTCCACTTCTGGCCACTTTGTGAACTTGTCGATTGCTACGTACAAGTACTCAAAGCCCCCGACAGCGCGGGGAAAGGGGCCGAGGATATCGAGCCCCCAGACCGAGAAGGGCCAGGACAAAGGGATCTTCTGGAGAGCTTGAGCTGGCTGATGTATTTGCTTGGCATGGAACTGGCACGCTTCACACTTGGTTACTTGTCCAGTTGCATCTTGGAGGGCTTCTGGCCAAAAGAACCCTTGCCGGAACGCTTTCCCGGCAAGTGCCCTTGCGCCAATGTGGTGGCCGCATATGCCTCCATGTATCTCTGCCAACAGCTTTTGTCCATCTTCCCTGGAAATGCACTTCAACCTGAAACCGTTGAGTCTTCTTCTGTACAGCTCGTTGTCGACGAACTGGTACATACTTGACTGCCTGGTTATTCTTTCTATCTCTTCTGGTTCTTCGGGAAGTTCTCCAGCTTGAAGAAAACGGACGATTTGCTGTGCCCATGCTGGAGCCCGAGGCTCAACAACAAGGACTAAAGGCATTAGTGCTGCTGCGGGAACCTCAGCTTCTACGGCGAGAACTTGCGGTTCTGCCGGAGCGGAAGGTTCCCCGGCAAGCCTGCCGGGGCAAGGCTTGTCGGGAACGTCTGCTTCAACTGTACAGACCCTCGGGTCTGCAGGAGCAGACTGTTCCTCAGCATGTTGGTTGTTGATCTTGGGGACCTTGGCGGCGGCTTCGGGAAGATCCGCCGGCAAGTAGTCGCCGGAGATCAACTTCCTCTTCTTGCTCTGCCCAACTGATGGTGTAACGGATGGCTGAGTCAGCTTGAGCATGAAGGTCCCTGGTTCCACAGGTAACTTCATTGCAGCACACTTTGAGAGGCCGTCAGCAATATCATTTTGAGCTCTTGGAACGTGCTCCATCTGCAGGCCTTCAAAGTGTTCTTCAAGCTTCCTCACTTCATCGACATAAGCTTCCATCAGAGGGCTCTGGTAACTCTTGTTTACTTGTCGGACCACCAGTTGTGAATCTCCCCGTACAATCAACTTCTTGATCCCAAGTTCGGCCGCAATTCTGAGGCCGGCAAGCAAACCTTCATACTCAGCAGTATTGTTTGTCGCTTGCTCCTTGGGAAAGTGCATCTGAACAACGTACTTGAGGTGCTCTCCGGTGGGCGCTATGAGTACTACGCCAGCACCGGTGCCTTGTAGCGAGAAAGCACCGTCAAAGTACATTATCCACTCTTGGCTTGTTTCTTGGACGGGGACGCTTGTCTCTAGAATTTCTTCATCTGGTGTTGGTGTCCACTCGGCTATAAACTCTGCCAAAGCTCTGCTCTGTATAGTCGAAGTACTCTCAAACTTGAGACCAAAGCTCGACAGCTCCAGTGCCCACTCGACGATCCTGCCTGTTGCTTCTGGATTCTGCAATATCCTCTTCAATGGAAAGCGAGTGACCACTGTTATCTCGTGTGCTTGGAAGTAGTGGCGCAGCTTTCTCGAGGCCATGAGGAGGCCGAAAAGCAACTTCTGCACCCCAGAGTATCTTGATCTAGCCCCCTGCAAGAGGGAACTTACAAAATAAACTGGGCGCTGCACCATCTTCTTTCGCACTTCTCCTTGTTCCTGCGCAGACTTGTCCTTGTCGGGGCCAGAGCTTGTCGGGGAAGCCCCCTGCTTGTCGCTGGATACGCTTGCCGGTGTCGTGGGTTCCTCATCTGCCTCCCTTTCCGCAACTAACGCAGCACTAACCACTTGATTGGTTGCCGCTAAGTACAGCAGCAACTTCTCTTGTGGCCTAGGTGCGACAAGTATTGGAGTGGAGGACATATATCCTTTCAAATCCTGCAGCGCTGCCTCCGCTTCCGGAGTCCATTTCGTAGGACCTGCCTTTTACAAAATTTTGAAGAAAGGCAGGGCGCGTTCTGCAGACTTTGAAATGAACCTACTGAGGGCAGCCACACAACCAGCAAGTCTCCTTACGTCCTTGACGCGCTTCGGGGCTTCAATCTGCTCGATGGCTTTTATCTTGTCGGGATTGGCTTCAATCCCCCTCTGGGACACAAAGAACCCGAGAAGCTTGCCGGAGGGGACTCCGAAGACGCACTTCTCGGGGTTCATCTTGAGTTGTATCTTACGCAGATTCTCAAAGGTTTCTTGTAAGTCTTGAATCAGGCTATCCTTGCTCGGGCTCTTGACCACTATATCATCCATGTAGGCTTCTACATTTCTGTGAATCTGTGGCTCAAAAGCAGTATGTACCACCCTTGCAAATGTTGAGCCTGCATTCTTCAATCCAAAGGGCATGCGTATAAAGCAGTATGTGCCACATGGAGTAATGAATGCAGTCTTCTCTTCATCTTCCTTGGCCATGAATATCTGGTGGTAACCTGAGTTTGCATCAAGGAATGAAAGCAACTCACATCCGGCAGTGGAGTCAACAATCTGGTCCATACGCGGCAAGGGAAATGGATCCTTGGGACATGCTTTATTCACATCAGTGAAGTCTATACAAAGTCTCCACTTCCCGTTGGCCTTGCGCACAACAACTGGATTGGCCAGCCACGTAGGATGGATCACGCCTCTAACTAGGCCTGCTGCTTCCAACTTCTTTATCTCCACGGCAATGAACTCTTGGCGCTCCACAGCTTGCTTCCTAACCTTTTGCTTGATGGGCCGCGCATGAGGACAAACAGCAAGCTTGTGCTCAATTACCTTCCTGGGAACGCCGGGGATGTCGGACGGTTGCCATGCAAACACGTCAACATTAGCCCGCAGGAAGGCAACGAGCGCGCTTTCCTATTTGGGGTCAAGTGTAGCACTGATGGTGAAGGTACCACCAGTGCCGTCCTCCTTGGCGGACACCTTCTTGGTTGCCGGTGGAGCTGCCATTCCTTTCTTACTCTTGCCGGTGGAGCTCGATGGTGCGTCCTCGACGGCAGCGCAGCACTCCGAAGAGGTGCGTTTGCCGGAGTGGGCCCCAGAGCTCTTGCCGGACTTGGTCTTGGTCTTCCCCCCGGGAGCTTCAGCGGCAAGGGTATTGCTGTCTGCCGCGGCTGCTGCATCCCGGTAGATCTTGTCGGCGCAGATAAGCGCGTTCTTCTTGTCGCCGGGGACAGAGATGATGCTTATCGGCCCCGGCATCTTGAGCACGTTGTAAGCGTAGTGGGAAGCTGCCATGAACTTGGCGAGGGCAGGACGGCCAAGTATCTCATTGTATGGCAATGGGATATCGGCAACATCAAAGGTTATCCTCTCCATCCTGAAGTTGAGCTCTCCGCCAAAGGTCACTGGCAGCGTGATCTTCTCTTTCGGCTTGCTCCTTCCCGGGTTGATTCCTTGGAACGTCCCGGTTTCCTCGAGCTCGCTGTCGGGGATCTGTAGCTTCTTGATCACAGCAGAGGAGATCAAGTTGAGGCTGGCCCCGCCGTCAACCAACATCTTGGTGACCTTGAGGTTGCGGATAGTTGGTGAAACCAACATCGGCAAGCACCCGACCGCAGTTGTGCGGTCAGGGTGGTCCTCAAGGTCGAAGATGATGGGCGTGCCGGACCATTTCAGTAGCCTGCGCGATTCGACGGGTGGCTCTGCTGCATTCACTTCCCGCACCCACTGCTTGAGTTGGCGGTGAGAAATGTGCAGAGAGGCACCTCCATCGACGCACAGAACCTCTGTGGCCTTCTGGAACTCCTGCTCGCTGTTATCTCCATCTTCCATGTCTTCATCGTCATCCTCGTCTTCATCCTTGTCGTGGCCCCGGGGAGGTCTGTCACCTTGCCGCGGCGTCCTCCCCGGCCATTGAACGGCCGCTTCTTGCTGGGCTCTCCTCCGCCCCCTTGGGCCTTCTCCTTGTCGCGACGCTCGTATTCAGCCTTCTGCTGCTCTACGAGGTACTCTACCCTCTTACAGTTCTGGAGGTCGTGGCCCTTGGTGCGGTGGATCTTACAGTACTACTTGTCGGAGCCGTCTTGCTTGTCGGCTGCCACTACAGGGGCAGGCTCCTTGCCGGAGCCGCCGGCCTGAGCCTTCTTGGCGGGAGCCTCCTTGCCGGACTTCTCGACAACCAGTACTTCCTTGCCCTTCTTCTTCTTGTTTCGCCGCCGGCTTTTCCTTGCCGGGGCGGCATCCTCGCTGTCGCTTCCTCCCACGCCGGTATCCTCTCCGGGGAGTCTTCTCCCCTCTTCAGCACATGCACATTTGTCAGCCAGGGCGTAAAGCTCACTGACGTGGCCATCTCCTCCCTCATCCGACGGTTACGCACGTTCTGGTGGAACGCGCTGATAACCGCGACAGGGTGGACATCGGGAATATTGTGTTGTACGCGGCTGAACCTCTGGATGTACTTGCGCACGGACTCTCCCTCCTTCTGGGCGAGGATATGGAGATCGCTCTCCTGGCTGTGGGGCTTGTGGCCGCCTGTGAAGGCGCCAACAAACTGGTGGCACAAATCCGCCCATGAAGAGATGGAGTTCTCCGGCAAGTGCATAAGCCAAGACCTGACGTCTGGCTTAAGCACTAGCGGGAAGTAGTTGGCTAGGATCTTCTCGTCGCGTCCCCCGGCAGCCTGCACCGCGATGGTGTAGATGCTGAGGAACTCTGAGGGGTGCGTCTTGCCGTCGTACTTCTCGGGTACGTCGGGCTTGAAATTCTTCATGCTGGGCCACTGGACTTGCCGCAGCTCTCGGGTGAACGCAGGGCAACCTGCCGCGTACGGCAAGTCGCCTGGTTCACCGGGCGCGTGCATGTCAATAGCAGCCCCAGCGCGCTGGTCTGATTGCCTTCGGGATTCTCTTCGACGCTCAATGCGGGTTCGAGCGTCCTCTTGTCGCCTGTCTTTGAGGACTTGGCGCTGATCGCGGCGAGCCCGCGGATCCGACGACGCCGTGGAGTCGTCGTCGACGTTGATCCGGCGGGGTGGCGATTTCTGCTTCCGCGGCGGGGAGTGCACGGTTGTCGCACCCCCGGCGGTCTTGTCTCCATCGACCTTCGCTTGATCGACTTGCCGCGGGCGCGATGTCGCCGGCTGCTGCGGCGTGTCGTTGTTGGCGAAGGCGATGAGGCTCTGGATCGTCACCCTCCAGTCTTCGGCCTTGTCCGCCGATGGAGGGAAGTCGAGGAGCAGTTGGGCTCTAGCAAGAGCTTCTGCTGGAGAGGTGGGAAGCGGCGGCGAGCGGTGCGAGGAGCGAGACAAGCTCGGACTTCTAACAGGGTTAGAAGGAGCAGGATCTCGCCCCGGCGACCGCGCCCTGCTCGTACCAGCGCGCTGGCCTGGAGCGTCCCGCGACCCACCGGTTTGTCCGCATCCCAGCAAGCGTATAGTACCTCCGGTACCACGTCGCTGCTGGTCCGGCACCTCCTGAGAGGGACGTGGTGCATGAACAGACACCGAGGCTTTGGAGTTCGCCCGGTCGTCCGTCTTGTCCTTGGACTTGGTGGCGCCGTGAGTCTCCTCGCCGGCGACCACCCTTCCGCCGGCGTCTCCTCCACCAACCATCGGTTCTGGTGGCGGTGGGATCGACGCAGACGGGCCTCCGACCTCCGAAGCCTTCTTCTTCGGAGGCATATTGAAGTTGTCGATGAAAGTGATGAAGCTGAAGAAGTTGATGAAGAGTGCGCCCGCGTGAGCGCCGGATCAGGTTCGCACAACCACGCTCCCCTACCTAGCGTGCCAAAGATGTCGTGGGAAACTGTCCTCCCACGATCACCTATGGGACCGGAGCCCCTTCTACGTTGCGGTAAGGGAGCGGAGGGAGCACGGAGAGCAGATAGAGGAGCACACGCGGGCAGTTTACCCAGGTTCGGGCCGCGCGGACGCGTAAAACCCTACTCCTGCTTTTGGTTGTATTAAGTTCTTGAGCTCGGGAGCTTGAAGATCTACAGTACCAGCTACCCCGAGCGAGGGAGTGTGAGAGTTTCTGGGTTCGAACCCCCTCTACGTTGTGCATGGGCCTCCTTTTATATCTCAAAGGGGTCACCGACAGGTGTCAACGTAGAGGAGGGTAAAAATGTAAATTTGGTGGTAGTTGTAACAGTGCATGAATAGTGCATGAACAGTGGATGAACAGTGGTCTTCACCTAACCTTGACGGTGGGGGACAAGGGCATTGAATGCCCGTCGCCGTCGACCCCAAAAGCGTCTGTCCATGCGTCTCCGTTCGCCACGGCGGTAGCCTCGTCACCGCGGCTCGCCAGCATGTCCCTCAGGCTGCACAGCCATCTGCCACGTGCTCCTGGAAGGGCCCCAGGGCGACGCGTGGCCAGATGAGCCGGAGCGCAGGCACACAGTGTGAGCTTCCCCCGGCAAGCACCTTGCCGGGGCCTCTATCTTGCCGGGCCCAGAAGCTTGCCGCTTCCCGGGCCCTGCCGGGGCGCACGAAGCGCCGCGATGTATCTTTCGTGGTGTTATCCTTTGGCCCTCCTGGCAAACGCCTCTTGCCAGGGTCTTGCGCTGAAAAGATGCCCTTGAGCCTGGTGCGGCCTTCTCGGCAAGCCCCTCTTGTCGGGGTCTTGTCTCTTAACTTGTATACTTTGTTCTTGAATGGCTTCATAGGGACCAGAGCGGACCTTGGCGAGCGCGTGGTAAGCCCTGCCACGGGAAGCTGCTACTGCCCGTGCACAAGTTGGGGTACTAAGGTACCCCTATCTTAGTACACCGACAAGTAGCGTAAGTATTTCCCTCAGTTTTTGAGAACCAAGGTATCAATTCAGTAGGAGACCACACGCGATTCCCTCGCACCTGCACAAACAAATAAGAACTTCGCAGCCAATGCGATGAGGGGTTGTCAATCCCTTTACGGTCACTTATGAAAGTGAGATTTGATAGATAGGTTAGTTTGATATTTTTGGTATTTTTAGGATATAAGAACAGAAAGTAAAAACAGCAAAGTAAAGTAGATTGTAGATTAATATGATGAGAATAGACCCGAGGGCCATAGGTTTGACTAGTGGCTTCTCTCATGATAGAAGAATTCTACAGTGGGTGAACAAATTACTGTCGAGCAATTGATAGAAAAGCGCATAGTTATGAGAATATCTAGGCATGATCATTATATATAGGCATCACGTCCATGATAAGTAGACCGAAAGGATTCTGCATCTACTACTATTACTCCACACATCGACCGCTATCCAGCATGCATCTAGAGTATTAAGTTCATAAGAACAGAGTAATGTTTTAAGCAAGATGACATGATGTAGAGGGATAAACTCAAGCAATATGATATAAACCCCATCTTTTTATCCTCGATGGGAAAAATACAATACGTGCCTTGCTGCCCCTTCTGTCACTGGGAAAGGACACCGTAAGATTGAACCCAAAGCCAAGAACTTCTCCCATTGCAAGAACTATATATCTAGTAGGCCAAACCAAACCGATAATTCGAAGAGACTTGCAAGGATATTATAATCATACATAAAAGAATTCAGAAAAGAACCAAATATTTCTCATAGATAATCTTGATCATAAACCCACAATTCATTGGATCTCGACAAACACACCGCAAAAAGATTACATCAAATAGATCTCCTCGAAGACCGAGGAGAACTTGGTATTGAGATCCAAAAAGAGAGAAGAAGCCATCTAGGTACTAACTATGGACCCAAAGATTGGTGGTAAACTACTCACAACTCATGGTGAGGCAATGGTGTTGATGTAGAAGCACTCCGTGGAACATCCCCCCTCCGGCGGAGCTCCGGAACAGGCCCCAAGATGGGATCTCACGGGAACAGAAGGTTACGGCGGTGGAATTAGGGTTTTCTCTATTGCCTCGATGTTTTCAGGGTACATGGGTATATATAGGAGGAAGGAGGGCATCGGGGGATCCAGAGGGGGCCCACGAGGGTGGGGCGCGCGCCCTGTAGGAGGGGGCGCGCCCTGGACCCTCGTGGCCGCCTCCTTCATCCCCTCGCGTGTACTCCAAGTCTTGTGTGTTGATATCATTCCAAAAATAACTCTCGCGAAGGTTTCATTCTATATGGACTCCGTTTGATATTCCTTTTCTGCGAAGCCCTGAAATAGGCAAAAAACAACAATCTGCACTGGGCCTTTGGGTTAATAGGTTAGTCCCAAAAATAACATAAAAGTGTATAATAAAGCCCATTAAACATCCAAAACATCATATATATAATAGCATGGAATAATAAAAAATTATAGATACGTTGGAGACGTATCAAGCATCCCCAAGCTTAATTCCTGCTCGTCCTCGAGTAGGTAAATGATAAAAACAGAATTTTTGATGTGGAATGGTAACCAACATAATTTCCAATGTAATTTCTTTATTGGGGCATGAATGTTCTGATCCGAAAGATTCAAGACAAAAGTCTATATTGACATAAGAAATAATAATACTTCAAGCATACTAACAAAGAAATCATGTCTTCTCAAAATAACATGGCCAAAGAAAGTTATCCCTACAAAATCATATAGTCTGGCTATGCTCCCGCTTCATCACACAAAATATTCATATCATACACAACCCCGGTTTCAGCCAAGCACTTGTTTTCATACTCAATTTTTTCAAAACTTTCAACTTTCACGTAATACATGAGGGTGAGCCATGGATATAACACTATAGGTGGAATAGAGTGTTGGTTGTGGAGAAGACAAAAAGGAGTAAGATAGTCTCACATCGACTAGGCGTATCAACGGACTATGGAGATGCCCATCAATAGATATCAATGTGAGTGAGTAGGGATTGCCATGCAACAGATGCACTAGAGCTATAAGTGTATGAAATCTCATCAAAATAAACTAAGTGGGTGTGCATCCAACTTGCTTGCTCATGAAGACCTAGGGCATTTGAGGAAGCCCATCGTTGGAATATATAAGCCAAGTTCTATATTCCCACTAGTATATGAAAGTGACTAAACAAGAGACTCTCTATCATGAAGAACATGGTGCTACTTTGAAGCACAAGTGTGGAAAAGGATAGTAGCATATTCCCTTCTCTTTTTGCTCTCATTTTTTGGAGGGGCTTTCTCTTTTTTTTGCCCCTCTCTATTTTTTTTGGGCCATCTTTTTTTTATTTGGCCTTTCCTCACATGGGACAATGCTCTAATAATGAAGATCATCACACTTTTATTGACTTACAACTCAAAGATTACAACTCGATACTAGAACAAAATATGACTCTATATGAATGCCTTTGGCGGTGTACCGGGATGTGCAATGAATCAAGAGTGACATGTATGAATGAAATGTGAATGGTGGCTTTGCCACAAATACGATGTCAACTACATGATCATGCATGGCAATATGACAATATGAAGCGTGTCATATGAACAGAACGGTGGAAAGTTGCATGGCAATATATCTCGGAATGGCTATGGAAATGCCAAGATAGGTAGGTATGGTAGCTTTTTTGAGGAAGGTATATGGTGGGTGTATGGTACCGGCGAAAGTTGCGCGGTACAAGAGAGGCTAGCAATGGTGGAAGGATGAGAGTGCGTATAATCCATGGACTTAACATTAGTCATAAAGAACTCATATACTTATTGCAAAAGTTTACGAGTCATCGAAACAAAGCAATCAACACATGCTCCTAGGGGGGAGGTTTGTAGGAGTTAACCTTCGCGCGCCCCCGACCTCCACACAAAGGTTGACACTCAACAAATACCTCATGCTCTAACTTCGTTACATAGCGGTTCACCATAAGTGCATGCTATGGGAATCACAAACTTTAACACAAGTATTTCTCAAATTCATAATTACTCCACTAGCATGACTCTAATATCACCATCCTCATATCTCAAAACAATCATCAAGCATCAAATTCTCATCTTATTCAAAGCACTTTATATGAAAGTTTTTACTACATTCATCTTGGATGCCTATCATATTAGGACTAGTTTTATAACCAAAGCACATTATCATGCTGTTCTAAAAGACTCCCAAAAGGATATAAGTGAAGCATTAGAGATCAACATTTTCTACAGAATAAAATCAACACCGTGCTCTAAAAGATATAAGTGAAGCACTAGAGCAAAACTATTTAGCTCAAAAGATATAAGTGAAGCACATAGAGTGTTCTAACAAATTCTAGACCATATTTATCTCTCTCAAAAAGGTGTGTCCAGCAAGGATGATTGTGGAAAACTAACAAGCAAAGACTCAAATCATACATGACGCTCCAAGAAAAACACATATCATGTGGTGAATAAAAATATAGTCCCGAGTATAGTTACCGATAGATGAAGACGAAAGAGGGGATGCCTGCCCGAGGCATCCCCAAGCTTAGGCTTTTGGTTGTCCTTGAATTTTACCTTGGGGTGCCTTGGGCATACCCAAGCTTAGGCTCTTGTCACTCTTTGTTCCATAGTCCATCAAAGCCATACTCAAAACTTGAAAACTTCACAACACAAAACTTAGCCAAAAATCTCGTGAGCTCCGTTAGTATAATAAAACAAACCACCACTAAAAGGTACTGTAATGAACTCATTCTTTGTTTATATTGGTGTTAAACCTAATGTATTCCAACTTCTATATGATTCATACTCCCCAATACTACTCATAGATTCATCAAATTAAGCAAACAACACACGAAAAACAGATTCTGTCAAAAACAGAACAGTCTGTAGTAATCTGTAACTTTCGAATACTTCTGTAACTCCAAAAAAATTGAAATAAATTGGTAAACATGAGGAATTTGTCTATTAATCATCTGCAAAAAAAATCAACTAAATAGCACTCTCCAGTAAAATCTGGTAGCTAATCTAGTGAGTGCTAAAGTTTCTGTTTTTTACAGCAAGATCATATAAACTTCACACAAGTCTTCCCAACGGTTCTACTTGGCACAAACACTAAATAAAACACAAAACCAAATATAAACAGAAGCTAGATGAAATATTTATTCCTAAACAGAAGCAAAAACAAAGAAAATAAAATTGGTTTGCCTCCCAACAAGTGCTATCGTTTAACGCCCCTAGCTAGGCACGATACAAGGATAGATCTAGGTATTACCATCTTTGGAAGGCAATCCATAAGTGGCTCTCATAATGGATTCATAAGGTAATTTGATTTTATTTCTAGGAAAGTGTTCTGTGCCTTTCCTTAAAGGAAATTGGAATCTAATATTTCCTTCCTTCATATCAATAATTGCACCAATCGTTCTAAGGAAAGGTCCACCAAGAATAATAGGACATGAAGGATTGCAATCTATATCAAGAACAATGAAATATACGAGAACATATTTCCTATTGGCAACAATTAATACATCATTAATCCTTCCCATAGGTTTCTTAATTATAGAATCCGCAAGATGCAAATTTAAAGAACAATCATCAAGCTCATGGAAACCTAACAAATCACACAAAGTTTTCGGGATAGTGGAAACACTTGCACCCAAATCACACACACAACAAAGCTTTCTAGGGATATAAACTTCTAGTTCAAGTTTTTCTTCATAAGATTGCATCAAAGCATCAACTATGTGTTTGGTAAAAGCTTTATTTTGACTATAAGCATGCGGAGAATTTAGCACGGATTGCAACAAGGAAATACAATCAATCAAAGAACAATTATCATAATTGAATCCCTTGAAATCCAAAGTAGTGGGTTCATCACTATGCAAAGTTTTAATCTCTTCAATCCCACTTTTAACAATTTTAGCGTCAAGACCTAAAAACTCCGAATCATTGGGACGCCTTTTAATTAAAGCATCTCCAGTCCCATCTTTATCAAGATTCATACTAGAAAACAAGGATCTAATAGGAGACACATCAATAACTTTCAGATCTTCATCTTTATTTTCATGATAACTAGAAGAACACGCTTTCATAAAGCACTCTTTTTTAGCACGCATCCTAGCGGTTCTTTCTTTGCATTCATCAATGGAAATTCTCATGGCTTTGAGAGACTCATTGATATCATGCTTGGGTGGAATAGATCTAAGTTTCAAAGAATCAACATCAAGGGTAATTCTATCCACGTTTCTAGCCAACTCATCAATCTTAAGCAATTTTTCTTCAAGCAAAGCATGGAAATTCTTTTGCAAATTCATAAACTCCTTAACACTAGTTTCAAATTCATAGGATATCTTACCAAAATTTCCATAAGAGTTATTGTAGGAATTACCATAATTATTAGAGGAATTACTAGGAAAAGGCCTGGGATTAAAGTTTCCTCTATAAGCATTGTTACCAAAATTATTCCTACCAACAAAATTCACATCCAAAGATTCATTATTATTTTCAATCAACGTGGATAAAGGCATATCATTAGGGTTAGAACAAGCACCCTTAGAAGCAAATAATTTCATAAGTTCATCCATCTTTCCACTCAAAACACTAATCTCATCAATAGAATGCACTTTTTTACTAGTAGATCTTTCGGTGTGTCATTGAGAATAATTAACCATAATATTATCTAGGAGTTTGGTAGCTTATCCTGAGGTAGTTTCCATGAAAGTGCCTCCTGCGGCCGAATCTAAAAGATTTCTAGAAGAAAAATTCAAGCCAACATAAAAGTTTTGTATAATCATCCATAAGTTCAAACCATGTGTAGGGAAATTACATATCATTAATTTCATTCTCTCCCAAGCTTGTGCAACATGCTCATGATCTAGTTGCTTAAAATTCATAATATCGTTTCTAAGAGAGATAATCATAGCAGGAGGAAAATACATAGAGATAAAAGTATCTTTGCACTTATTCCATGAATCAATACTATTTCTAGGCAAAGAGGAAAACCAAGTTTTAGCACGATCTCTAAGTGAAAACGGAAATAGCTTCAATTTAACAATATCATTATCTATATCCCTCTTCTTTTGCATATCACACAAATCAACAAAGTTGTTTATATGGGTAGCGACATCTTCACTAGGAAGGCTGGAAAATTGATCTTTCATGACAAGATTCAACAGAGCAGCATTCATCTCCCAAGATTCAGCATCGGTAATAGGAACAATCAAAGTGCTAATAAAATCATTGTTGTTGGTATTGGAGAAGTCACACAATTTGGTATTGTTCTAAGCCATAGTGACGAGCAAGCAATCCAACACAAGCAAACAAGAAGCAAGCGAACGATAAACACACGGCAAAAAGAAGGGCAAATAAAACAGCAAGGGTGAAGTGGGGGAGTGGAAAATGAGAGGCAAAAAATGTAATGCGAAGGATAAGGGTTTGTGATAGGTACTTGGTATATGACTTTTGCGTAAGCCTCCCTGGTAACGGCGCCAGAATTCTTCTTGCTACTTCTCGAGCTTGCGTTGTATTCCATCGAAGAGGAAAGGGTGATGCAGCACAGTAGCGTAAGTATTTCCCTCAGTTTTTAAGAACCAAGGTATCAATCCAAGAGGAGACCACGCGCGAGTCCCTCGCACCTGCACAAACAAACAAGAACTTCGCAGCCAACGCAATAAGGGGTTGTCAATCCCTTTACGGTCACTTACGAAAGTGAGATCTGATAGATAGGATAGTTTGATATTTTTTGGTATATTTGGATATAAGAACAAAAAGTAAAATCAGCACAGTAAAGTAGATTGCAGATTAATATGTTGAGAATAGACCCGGGGGCCATAGGTTTCACTAGTGGCTTCTCTCATGATAGCAGAATTCTATGGTGGGTGAACAAATTACTGTCGAGCAATTGATAGAAAAGCGCATAGTTATGAGAATATCTAGGCATGATCATTATATGTAGGCATCGCGTCCATGATAAGTAGACCGAAACGATTCTGCATCTACTACTATTACTCCACACATCGACCGCTATCCAGCATGCATCTAGAGTATTAAGTTCATAAGAACAGAGTAATGCTTTAAGCAAGAGGACATGATGTAGAGGGATAAACTAAAGCAATATAATATAAAACCCATCTTTTTATCCTCGATGGCAATAATACAATGCGTGCCTTGCTGCCCCTGCTGTCCCTTGGAAAGGACACCGCAAGATAGAACCCAAAGCCAAGCACTTCTCCCATTGAAAGAACTATAGATCTAGTAGGCAAACCAAACCGATAAATCGAAGAGACTTGCAAGGATATTACAATCATACATAAAAGAATTCAGAAAAGAACCAAATATTTCTCATAGATAATCTTGATCATAAACCCACAATTCATCGGATCTCGACAAACACACCGACAAAAAGATTACATGGAATAGATCTCCTCGAAGACCAAGGAGAACTTGGTATTGAGGTCCAAAAAGAGAGAAGAAGCCATCTAGGTACTAACTATGGACCCGAAGGTCGGTAGTAAACTACTCACAACTCATGGTGAGGCAATGGTGTTGATGTAGAAGCACTCCGTGGAAGATCCCCCCTCCGGCAGAGCTTCGAAACAGGCCCCAAGATGGGATCTCACGAGAATAGAAGGTTGTGGCGGTGGAATTAGGGTTTTCTCTGTTGCCTCGATGTTTTCAGGGTACATAGGTATATATAGGAGGAAGGAGGGCATCGGGGGAGCCAGAGCGGGCCCACGAGGGAGGGGGCGTGCCCTGTAGGAGGGGGCGTGCCCTAGACCCTCGTGGCCGCCTCCTTCGTTCCCTCGCATGTACTCAAAGTATTTCGTGTTGATATCGTTCCAAAAATAACTCTCGCGAAGGTTTCATTCTGTTTGGACTCTGTTTAATATTCCTTTTCTGCGAAACCCTGAAATAGGCAAAAAAACAGCAATCTGCACTGGGCCTTTGGGTTAATAGGTTAGTCCCAAAAATAATATAAAAGTGTATAATAAAGCCTATTAAACATCCAAAACATCATATATAATAGCATGGCACAATTAAAAATAATAGATATGTTGGAGACGTACCAGTCAGCGGCGCGCCCGGCGGTTTTCTTCATCTTCCGAATCCCCTTCTCTGGACAGATCCAACACCAAATCCGTCCGTCGCCATGGCTTCTGGTAGAGAGAAGGGAAGGGGAGTGGAGCCCTGCGCCTCGGCTTCCTCGCCGCCAGTTTTCATGCCCGCGCCCGAGCAGTCGGTGGTGATTAATGAAGAGATGATGGAGAAGGTGCGCCCGGCGCTCGCCGCCATCTCCAACGAGTGGGGGGCGAC
Organism: Secale cereale; assembly: GCA_902687465.1. Classification (NCBI taxonomy): domain Eukaryota; kingdom Viridiplantae; phylum Streptophyta; class Magnoliopsida; order Poales; family Poaceae; genus Secale; species Secale cereale. The sequence goes on from LR738715.1 coordinate 144,264,408, forward strand.
TGTGGCCTGGCCTGCTTCTCGCGCCGCGATTGACAGGTTCGTGGTACGTCCAAAACGTATCTATAATTTCTGCTTGCTCCATGCCTCTTTTGGGTGATATTGCTATGATATTTATACACTTCCATACACTTTTGATCATATTTGGACTAACCTATTAACTCAGTGCACCCTAGTGCCAGTTTCTGTTTTCTGCTGTTTTTGTATTTCAGGTTTTCCCATTACGAAAACTGCCAGAAAAATCCCGGAAAAATTATATAAAAAATCAGCGTTCCAGAAGCTTCCCGGCACCCGAAATAGAGCCGGAGGGGGCCACCAGGGCTCCAGGCGCCCTGGTGGCGCGACCCCCCTCCTAGCCGCGCCGGGGGGGCGCCTGGGCCCCCCAGGCCTCCGCTGATGCCCCCCTTTGGCATATATTTATATCGTGTCCCGAAACCCTCGAGACGGGAACCCTTTTTTGCGATCTCATCTCTGTTCCGCCGCCGCCGCGCTTCCAAGATCGGGAGCACCAGGAGAACTCTTCCCGGCACCCTGCCGGAGGGGAGGATCACCACCGGGAGCCTCTCCACCACCATGGACGCCTCCCGGATGAGTTGTAAGTAGTCTCCCTTGGACCATGGGTCCATGACTAGTAGCTATGTGATGTTCTCCTCCCGTTCTTGTGCTTCACTAATTAGACCTCGTGAGCTGCCCTACATGATCGAGGCACATATGTAATCCTTATGCTGTTGCTATGATGAGTTTGCTGGGATCCGATGGATTGTGAGATTATGTTCAGATTGTGTTTGAGTAATATATTTGATTTACCTCTTTTATATTTATGTTCGTAAGTAATTCTTGCATGTTCTCCGTTGCTATTTATTGCTTTGGCCAAGTAGTAGGTAGTGACTCCAAGAGGGAACGTTACGCTTGATTGTGGGTTCATGCCCCTCGATGACTAGCTTGAGTGACAGAAACATGAATCTAGGGGATGTGCTGTTGCCACAAGGGGGAAAACAACGGTGCTTGTGCCCGCGGGTGCAAGGATTGTTTACTTTACGCAAAGTTCTTTTAATGCAGTTGTCTGTTGCTTTGAGTTTACACTATGGGTGGGACTCGCAACTTAATACCAGCGAGATGTTTTGGATAGATATCTCAAGGTGGATGATTAGTAGTAGATGCAGATGGATTTCGGTCTACTTGCCTTGGCGTACCGCCCATGCTTTGAACCTCTACCTTTCTTGCAACATAGTTAGCATTGGTTTGCGCACATAATTCTGTCAATTGCCCAGCTGTAATTTGTTTACCTCACATAGCTGTTTTATCGTCTTTTGGGAGAGAGACATCACTAGTGAACATCATGGTATCCCGGTCCATATTACCATCATTGATCACATCCGCTATTTACTTTCCGCTTTTTACTTACTATTTGCAGCAATACCTATCACTATTATCACTTGCGTTTGATCCTTTGTAAACGACAAGGCCGGAGGGATTGACAACCTCTCTGTACTCGTTGGGAGCAAAGTTATTTGTATCTGTGTGCAGGTCCACGTTGATTGCTAATATCTGGCGCCGTTAGCAGTTGACACCTTCTTGTTGAAACTGGGAGTCTCATGGGAAATCGATCCTTGGTATCTTTGCCAAGGGAAAACTTCCGCTACACTGCATCTCAAACCTTCCACTTGGGGTAACCAACGAGGGGCGAGAAGCCATCAAGCAAAGTTTTATGGCGCCGTTGCCGGGGACTCCACTCTTCAAGATAGGGGAGTTGCACGCTATCTTTTACCTTTGCTTTTAGTCTTGTTAGTTTACCTTTCACTTTTTCTTTAGTATCCTTTATCAAAAATTACAAAAAAAATTGCTTTTCTATTAGTAGTCCTTTCTGTTTAGCCAAACATGTTAGGATTTGGTGCTTTGAGGGAATCAGAAGTTCTAGATTTCCATCAAAGGGATGGAGAAAATATGAAGAAGGCATGGGACAGAATTTCTGATGCACATAGGAGAATTATGCCTTGGATACCTATAAAAATTGTGCTTAGAAATTTTTACCATGGTCTTTTTAAATGGTGTAAACACTCTCTTGATATTATAGCTGAGGGAGATTTCCTAGAGTGTGATGAAGCTAGAGCTCTTGAAATTATACATGGTCTATCTAGTTACTTTGTTTATGATCATAACTTTGATACTGTCATAGATAGACTTGCTACTATTGAGAAGAGAATGGATGCTCTAGACTTGATGAAGGTAGAGAAACCCAAACCCGATAAGAAAGACATTTTGGAAATAGACAATGATTGGGAGCCTTTTGTTAGGATTAGCATCTCTAATCAAGACTTCCTTGCTTATTGTGATATTGGATCTATGGTTTCTACTATGCCAAAAATTGTTCATGATTCTTTAAAATTTAACATGGATAGATTACCATCTTATCATGAACACACTAATGGAGATATTTCTGAAATCCAGGGAAGAATAAAAGACGTGCCAGTTAAATTCCTTAAAGGGATTACAATGGTTGATTTCTTCATCATGGAGCCAAACCAAGGAAATATAGTGCTTGGAAGGGACTTCCTCCGAGCAGTTAAAGGCTTCATCGATATAGGTAAGGGACAAATCCGCTTACGCGGGAAGGCAAAAGGTGTGTACCCCTTTCTTAGAAGGAACAAGAGTGAACTTGTTGAGGAACCATTTGAAGCAATTTATAGCTCCGATTATTATGATGGTTATTGATTCCTCTATGCATTATGCCTAGCTTAAAGGCATAAAAGAAAGCGCTTTTGGGAGGCAGTCCACATGAATAAATTTTATTTTGCTTTTGTTGTGTCTTGATGTTGTTACTACAGTAGCATCATCATTGTATCTTTACTTTTCAATTTAGTGCCAAGTATAGCCTCTGATTGCAAGAAAGTTCAAAAGTTGTGACGTGCTGTCCAGGAAACAGATTCTGTCCTTGGATAGAAAAATTCGTATAAAATCACCAGATCATCTTTTTGGTCTGAATTTTTTCGACAGCGTGCTCTATACAATTGTCTTTCGTGCGTCTGTTCTGAGTTTTTTGATTAGAGTTGCAGAAGTGCCCCGAAAAAATCATTTACTACATGCTGTTCTGTTTTTCACAGATTCTGTCATGTTTTGCCTTTCCTTCATTTTGCAAACCTAGAGCTTGCTTTTTCTTTGCAAAAACCTTTTGGCAATCTTGAGAAACAGTAGATCTTCAAGAATATCCTTATTTCCAGCAAGGAACAATTATTTTATTATGGGTACTAACCTCGCTAATCAGATTATGATGAGTTATGTATGAAGGGAGTTTTCAAGTGTGCGAGGGAAGATGATAAAAAGATTCAGGAGTGTCAAACGCTCAAGCTTGGGGATGCCCCCATGCACCCCCAAGAAATATTCAAGGAGACTCAAGTGTCTAAGCTTGGGGATGCCCCCATGCATCCCCTTCTCCATCAACATTATCAGTTCGTCTTTCGTTCCACTATATTTTTATCACTTCATGTGTTATGTGCTATGCTTGGAGCGTCTTGCTTTTAGTTTTCTTTAGCTTTTCATAACGAGTCGGAACTCAGCTTTCTTTATGTGGGAGAGAAACACGCTCCACTTCTACCTAGAACATAACATAGAATTTTCATGTCTATCTTTGCTGTGTATGTTCTTTGTCTTTCAAATAGCTACTATCATGCTTAGCTCTTAGTATTCATGCTTATCTTTTTAAAGAGCTTTTTTTAGTTGGTTGCTTGAACTCTCTTTAGTTATCATGCTTATCTTATTAAGAGAGTTTGCTTCTGTTGCATTGGTTGATATGTCTATGATAAAAATGCTACGTGCATAATGGTGCTTAGTAGTTCATGTTTTCTTATGGTTAGTCTCAAATAGCTGGGGGGGTTCCCAATGTGTTATTGGAGTACCAACATGATTTGTTTTGCCTATGATGTGGTATGGTTTAGTAATATCTTCCTTCAAGAATTTATTTTGATTGACTTGCGTATGCTCACGCATATTTAAGACTGTAAAGAAAGTCTGTCAAGCCTTGATGATCTTTTATTTCTGAGTAGCGATATAACTTCCATGCCTGATTCAATGTTGCTTTGTCGCTCTGCATGATTATGATCGTCATTGCTCTCTTAGTTGGTCGCTCCCAGTCTTTTGCTTACCTCCACCTGTACTAAGCGGACTGACTACTTGTGCATCCAAAATCCTTTAAACCAGTTATGCCATATGAGTCCACCATACCTTCCTATACATGGTATTTACCTGCCATTCCTAACGGAGACTTCCATGTACCATCTCGAAATTATTCAAAAAAAATGCATTCCTATTTTGTGCCTCTGTTTTAGTTCATGAGGAAGTAGTAGTTAATTCATGATCTTTTTAAGTTGGACAAGCTTCACCCCGGGATTGCATGTCTAATGTGCAAACCCATAATACGAGAAGGAACTGGCAAAGAGTGCGCCCGGCTCAAAAATAATATAACAAACAAACCCTCCTTCACGCTTTGTTCATGAGAAATCAGAAAACTTTGGCAGTGATAAACAAAGGAGATTAAGAGGATGTGATCGTCCTCATTCGGGAGTCGTTCCTCGAAACTTGTCCATCTCAAGAAGTGATTGAGTTGTCTACTAGCATTCGTTGACGAAACATGCATAATCTAAAAAAATATTACCTCTGTTTTTAAAACCAAGAGCTCTGGTACATGCTTTGTCTTTGTTTCCGACTACGGGTTTTCAACCTTGCCAACAAAAGCCACGGTTCGAGAGTCTCCACCTTCTTTTAAAGCACCAACTATTAAGAGCATGATTGTCATTCTGAGTGTAATGTGCATTGTTCCAAAGTAGCATTGTCTTTTGCATGATTGTGATATTGTTTATTCTGAAATCATTGTATCTAGTCATCACTTAAACCTTGGAGGTGCCCCTGCATTTATGTTTTGCTTCACTAAAGGGGGCAAGCGAGATATCACTTTATCATATTTGCACACCATGCTCATTACAAATCTATTTGATGTTTCAGTATCATGTTGTAAAACTTTCAGTTCTTTGTGATTTTCTCATGAGGCAACTTAATTACTATAGATTCATTGTCTCGGTAAGCTTTTGTCATATGACTATGAAAAGTCCTATATGGTTAATAGCATGTCTCCACAGAAATTATTCTTGTTATCATTTACCGACTCGAGGACGAGCAGGAATTAAGCTTGGGGATGTTGATACGTCCAAAACGTATCTATAATTTCTGCTTGCTCCATGCCTCTTTTGGGTGATATTGCTATGATAATTATACACTTCCATACACTTTTGATCATATTTGGACTAACCTATTAACTCAGTGCACCCTAGTGCCAGTTTTTGTTTTCTGCTGTTTTTGTATTTCAGGTTTTCCCATTACGAAAACTACCAGAAAAATCCCGAAAAAATTATATAAAAAATCAGCGTTCCAGAAGCTTCCCGGCACCCGAAGTAGAGCCGAAGGGGGGCCACCAGGGCTCCAGGCGCCTTGGTGGCGCGGCCCCCCTCCTGGCCGCGCCGGGGGGGGGCGCCTGGGCCCCCCAGGCCTCCACTGATGCCCCCCTTTGGCATATATTTATATCGTGTCCCGAAACCCTCGAGACGGGATCCCTTTTTCGTGATCTCATCTCTGTTCCGCCGCCGCCGCGCTTCCAAGATCGGGAGCACCAGGAGAACTCTTCCCGGCACCCTGCCGGAGGGGAGGATCACCACCGGGAGCCTCTCCACCACCATGGACGCCTCCTAGATGAGTTGTGAGTAGTCTCCCTTGGACCATGGGTCCATGACAAGTAGCTATGTGATGTTCTCCTCCCGTTCTTGTGCTTCACTAATTAGACCTCGTGAGCTGCCCTACATGATCGAGGCACATATGTAATCCTTATGCTGTTGCTATGATGAGTTTGCTGGGATCCGATGGATTGTGAGATTATGTTCAGATTGTGTTTGAGTAATATATTTGATTTACCTCTTTTATATTTATGTTCGTAAGTAATTCTTGCATGTTCTCCATTGCTATTTATTGCTTTGGCCAAGTAGTAGGTAGTGACTCCAAGAGGGAACGTTATGCTTGATTGTGGGTTCATGCCCCTCGATGACTAGCTTGAGTGACAGAAACATAAGACTAGGGGATGTGCTGTTGCCACAAGGGGGGAAACAACGGTGCTTGTGCCCGCGGGTGCAAGGATTGTTTACTTTACGCAAAGTTCTTTTAATGCAGTTGTCTATTGCTTTGAGTTTACACTATGGGTGGGACTCGCAACTTAATACCAGCGAGATGTTCTGGATAGATATCTCAAGGTGGATGATTAGTAGTAGATGCAGATGGATTTCGGTCTACTTGCCTTGGCGTACCGCCCATGCTTTGAACCTCTACCTTTCTTGCAACATAGTTAGCATTGGTTTGCGCACATAATTCTGTCAATTGCCCAACTGTAATTCGTTTACCTCACATAGCTGTTTTATCGTCTTTTGGGAGAGAGACATCACTAGTGAACATCATGGGATCCCGGTCCATATTACCATCATTGATCACATCCGCTATTTACTTTCCGCTTTTTACTTACTATTTGCAGCATTACCTATCTCTATTATCACTTGCGTTTGATCCTTTGTAAACGACAAGGCCGGAGGGATTGACAACCTCTCTATACTCGTTGGGAGCAAAGTTATTTGTATATGTGTGCAGGTCCACGTTGATTGCTAATATCTGGCGCCGTTAGCAGTTGACACCTTCTTGTTGAAACTGGGAGTCTCAGGGGAAATCGATCCTTGGTATCTTTGCCAAGGGAAAACTTCGCTACACTGCATCTCAAACCTTCCACTTGGGGTAACCAACGAGGGGCGAGAAGCCATCAATCCGCCACTGAGGTCCCCTTCATCTTCACGCCCTTTGGGCTGGCCTGATTCCTCCCTTCTCCGACTTCTTCAATGCGGTGCTATCGCACTATCAAATTAGCGCGCTACATATTGACCCTCAGGCCATCATTCTCCTTATTGTTTTCGCCTTCGTCTGCAAGGCCATGGTGGGCATTGCTCCTTCCGTGGACTTGTTCCGCCACTTCTTCTCGTCCATCTGACGGATGCGCTCCAATGCTCTCGATGCGTGTCCTTCCAAACAATCGCGGCAACGGCCAACGCGGGTATAGATTTCGATCTTGAGCCGATTGTTGGTGGCTTCAAGAAGCAGAGGGTGTCCGCCGATGTTGGGGTGCGCAGCCCCCTGCTGCTCCCACCCCGGAGCCCAGCCACTCCGAGCTCCGGCTAGGGCCATGTGAGGCTTGCTAGTCCAAAGCTAGCTCCTGTTTGGTTCCGATTCGCCAGGCTGCGGAGGCTTGGTGTGACGGCGCCGATGGTGGTCAGGGAGTTCGTCCGGTGCCGCGTCGCTCCATGATACGTCCATTTTGCATCATGCTTTTATGTTGATATTTATTGCGCTACGGGCTATTATTACACGTTATGTCACAATACTTATGCCTTTTCTCTCTAATTTTACAAGGTTTACATGAAGAGGGAGAATGCCGGCAGCTGGAATTCTGGGCTGGAAAAGGAGCAAACATTCGAAACCTATTCTGCACAACTCAAAAAGCTCCAAAACTCCGCGAGACACCGTTTCAGAAAATACAAAAAATATTTGGCGAAAGAGATTCACCAGGGGGCCACCACCTGTCCACGAGGGTGGGGGCGCGCCCCCCTGCCTCGTGGGCCACCCAGTGACCCCCCGATACCCATCTTCTCCTATATGGGGTTTTTTGACCTGGAAAATAATAATAAGGAGGCTTTCGGGACCAGACACCGCCGTCTCGAGGCGGAACCTTGGCAGAAACCAATCTAGGGCTCCGACAGAGCTAATCTGCCGGGGATACTTCCCTCCGGGAGGGGGAAATCATCGCCATTGTCATCACCAACAACTCCCCCATCTTAGGGAGGGTTATCTTCATCAACATCTTCACCAGTACCATCTCCTCTCAAACCCTAGTTCATCTCTTGTATCCAATCTTTGTATCCAAACCTCAGATTGGTACCTGTGGGTTGCTAGTAGTGTTGATTACTCCTTGTAGTTGATGCTAGTTGGTTTACTTGGTGGAAGATTATATGTTCAGATCCATTATGCATATTAATACCCCTCTGATCATGAACAATATTATGTCCTGTGAGTAGTTACTTTTGTTCCTGAGGACATGGGAGAAGTCTTGCTATAAGTAGTCATGTGAATTTGGTATTTGTTCGATATTTTGATGAGATATATGTCGTCTCTCCTCTAGTGGTGTCATGTGAACATCGATTACATGACAATTCACCATTGTTTGGGCCTAGGGGAAGGCATTGAAGTAATAAGTAGATGATGGGTTGCTAGAGTGACACAAGCTTAAACCTTAGTTTATGCGTTGCTTCGTAAGGGGCTGATTTGGATCCACCTGTTTCATGCTATGGTTAGGTTTACCTTAATACTTCTTTTGTAGTTGCGGATGCTTGCAATAGAGGTGAATCATAAGTGGGAGGCTTGTCCAAGTAAGGACAGCACCCAAGCACTGGTCCACCCACATACCAAATTATCAAAGTAACGAATGTGAATCATATGAACGTGATGAAAACTAGCTTGACGATAATTCCCACATGTCCTGGGGAGCGTTTTCCTTCATATAAGAGTTTGTCCAGGCTTGTCCTTTGTTACAAAAAGGATTGGGCCATCTTTCTGCACTTTATTTACTTTTACTATTTGTCACTTGCTACCAATTACCTTATTACAAAACTATTTGTTACCGATAATTTCAGTGCTTGCAAAAAATACCTTACTGAAAATTGCCTATCATTTCCTTCTGCTCCTCGTTGGGTTCGACACTCTTACTTATCGAAAGGACTACGATAGATCCCCTACACTTGTGGGTCATCAAGACTCTTTTCTAGCGCCGTTGCCGGGGAGTGAAGCGCCTTTGGTAAGTGGAATTTGGTAAGGAAAAATTTATATAGTGTGCTGAAATTTACGGTCACTTGTTACTACGGCCAATCATCCTTTGAGAGGCCTATTCGGGGTATCTTCACCCCGACCAAAAGAGCAAAGAGTTGCTCCTCAACCTACTGAACCTACTGAAAATGTTTTCTTTGAAATTCCTTCGGGCATGATAGAGAAACTGCTAGATAATCCATTTACAAGAGATGGAACACTGCATCCCGATTTACACCTAATCTATGTGGATGAAGTTTGTGGATTATTTAAGCTTGCAGGTATGCCCGAGGATGTTATCAAGAAGAAGGTATTCCCTTTATCTTTGAAGGGAGATGCATTGACATGGTTTAGGCTATGTGATGACATTGGATCATGGAACTATAATCGACTGAAGTTGGAATTTCATCAGAAGTTCTACCCTATGCATCAGGTTCATCGTGATCGTAACTATATATATAATTTTTGGCCTCATGAAGGAGAAAGCATTGCTCAAGCTTGGGGGAGGCTTAAGTCAATGTTATATTCACTAGTAGAGTGGCCCACGCATACGCGCGGGCTTGTATGTATGAAAGTTCTATTAAAGTAAGTTAATATTTGGTAGTTTCTTTGATTTTTTGTGTAGTGGTGTTTTCAGGGTAAGCAGAAATCCGCTTTCAAATTTTGTGAGATTTCTAGAAGGCACGTTCGCGTTGAATTTGTTCGGAAGTAGCCGAACAATCATATTTATGGCGTGTATATAGTTCAAATTGAACTGCTAAAACATCACATATTTAGCAATAGAGGTAGTATTGTTTTAGGTATGTTAGTTTTTCTCATCGATATTGAAGTATACAACATATGTTATGCATGAATCACCTGTCTAATTTCTCGATAAAATTCTCCCTCTCTCTCTCTCTCTCTGGTTCGAGATGCCACGTAAAATTTCCCATTTATTCAAATTTTCATACGTTACATATTTGTCGTTTCTATAAGTTGACCCTACGAATTTCCTTTTCATATTTAATATATCATTTTATTTAGAATGTGTTTTTAGTTGAGAAAAGGTTTAACATATCAGTTATTTTGTGACGAAGTTTCATATGCACTAAATTTGAGTTCAGCTATCAATGACACATACATGTTTTTTCCCCTTCATATAATCATGTACTCCCTCAATTTCATATTAAATTTCACTCAAACGGGTGTATATTACACTTAAGATACGGCTAGATACATCTATTTGAGTGCCATTAAAATGAGACGGAGGGGTACAATATGTTTGCATGGATTTTTTCACACTTAATTTTAGTAGGAAAACTATACTCATTTTGTCTCAAAATAAGTGACTCAAAAGTGACTCAACTTTACAAAATTGAGTCACTTTTGAGTCATTTATTTTGGGACGGAGGGAGTATTATTTTGGTTATACACAAAATTGTATAGTACAGCTTTTTTGGCATTATACACTGCAATAATCATAGGTTAATAGTTGGATATTTTTTCTGCGGTTTCTGAACAAAACAAAATATTTCTGCTAGAAAATGAGTTGGGCTTTAGCCCAACACAGAAGCCGAAACACTCGCGCTGTTGTTCAGATGCGCCTGGCATGCACAAGTCAGTCTCTCCAGAAGTTCTGATCCCCTTTCTCCTCCACTTCTCTCCTTGTTAGTCCAAAATTGATGCCTCCCGATGAACTCCATCTACTGCCGCCGGTAATCGGCGTTGCCGATCTCACTCCAAGCTCCCCACGATCTCCTCTTTTGGTCTCATGCCGCCACCTTGCTTGTCTTCCCTGCATGCACTCCCCGCTGCACAGGTCGTTGGTGCGGCCATGGATCTGGTCTGGGTACCACGCCCCTCCTCGATCTCCTGGGCTAGTCAGTAGTGCGGAGGCAAAGCAAGGCTTGAGGAGTAGCTGCCTGAGGGAGGAGTTGAGCTAGTCGAACTCAATGGTGGTGTTGGCGTCAGCATGGATCTTGTCCCCTGTGGTGGGGCGGAGGTAAGCGAGTGAACCAACGTGGATATCTCGAGTTTACAAATGTTGGTGCCATCAGACTCTAAAATCAACATCATATCGGCGTTTGAGGTGTCCCGTGTGCGATGTTGGAACTCTAGCATGCAAGTCACTTTTCAGCCTAACGAAATGCAGGTTTGTATCCACACCGGCTGGGTGCAAGGCTGCTAAGGAAAGGTAAATCTAGTTACCATGCATATGTTAAGAGATTATGGTTCTAACACATATCAATATGGATGTTGATAAGCCAATACAATATAGTTCAAAGTACAAAGCAAATTAAGAGAATATTTTAGGTAATGCAGCAAGCATGGCCTAACAGGAGTTTTAGGAAGTTTTGCGTTGGTGCTTGGTAGTGCTTGGAATTGGTAAGTACGTGACCATGAAGCTGTACCAACCCCTCTCTCCTTTCATTTGATTCTGCGATGCAGATCAAATTGTTTGTTTAGTTAGGTGTCCTACCTGAGGACATTTGTTATTCACAGATTATTGCTGATGATAACTTGTTAGTCAAAATTCTTAATTTGTGAGGCGCCATCCACTTTTTCCGGCCATGTGACCTGTATCGACAGTGTTAGGCTCTCTACCCTACATACTATATCGATGAAAGCTATGAATTTATACATATATTTGCAAGCAACTGTAGTTTTAATATTTCTCAAAGAGTAATAAAAGTTAAATAACTTGCGTTCGCATATAAAATATAATGATGAGAGGATGCTGTCACTATAAGCTCGCATTATATAATAAGTGTCATCCGATGTGTGTATATATATACTAAGGAGCCATAAGCCTAGAGGTGTTTCCTGCAAAGAAAAGGAAGAAGCCTACAAGCCTGTAAAGTTTTACCATTTTGTGGGAATATTTTCATAAAATGTTCATGCATTTTCCCAATGTTAGAATAGTGGACTATATCCTTAGTGTCATATAGTGTGTAACATTCATGTTAGCATAGATAAGTCAATTTATTATTTTGAAGAGATTTTGCAGGAAACTAATTATCGATGTAATTGTGCTTATGTATAAGGCTGGCAACATCATACAAAAGTGTGTATTTTAGTTCATTACCTTGAAAATTTATTTGTAGACTATGTACTTGACCACATCATCACCATCCCTATCTTCACCATTTAATTACCCGTGGTCCATCTCTTTTTGTGACTCCTGAGAATGTTACATATAGATGTCCATGTTTATATCGTTCCAATTGATCTTCCTTTCTTCCCTTTTAATATGATATTTTGCATGTAGTTTTACGATCTCTTCCTGTTTTCTTTCCATAGCTATTTCATAAGGTAAGTGTGTGCTTCTCTCAGTTGGTAGCACAATCTAAAATATTTATGCTTCTAGCTATATACCTGCAAATCTTGCTTCTTACCCGAAAATTTCACCACGTCATTGCACTTGCTGGTTGACTCTATGAAGTTCAAAATTTTCATATCAGCCCATTCGATGTTCAAGTTTCTTAATTTTTCATCATTTAAATATTAATACTAGCTGTTCTTGTTCATACTAAAATTGAAACTTAATACTTTTTTTTCAAAAAAACGCAAAAGCTTTGCGTTTCTTTTCATTGAAAAGGGGGAGGTTCAGTTACAGTCATCCGAGGATGTGCAGATTACAGCCGGTTAATTAATGTACATCCCAGGTTTGGGGCAGCACAAGTCGGAGGCCAGGTGCCCCCGCTGCCGCCCAAGAGCGGGCCTCGTCCCTAATGCTATCTAGAAGCGTGTTGAGGGATGGTGTCACATTGTCGAAGACGCAGCTGTTCATGTGCTTACAGACCATCCATGGCACGAGCAAAATGACAGGTTTTAGGGCCTTGCGTAGGATCGGCGGTACTCCCTCCGTCTAGAATAGCTTGTCCCTCAAATGGATGTATCTAGCATACAAGTTACATGTCTGGTGAATTTTTTCTCTGTCCTCAATTCTGTTGCTGTGCACCCTTTGTTACTTTATCCATTTGAGTGACACACTTTTTGGGATAGAGGGAGTACAACTTACATATTTGGTGATTTATATCTCTGTCCTCAATTTTGATGTTGTACTCCCTTTGTGATTTATAGCCCTTGGTTGTCCATCCCTCTGTCGTACTGAATGCACTAGACCATAAAAGCGCGCGTTGCCGCGCCCGCCGTCTTAAGTACTACCTCAATACACTAATATAGGAAGTTTTTGCGGTTCAATTTGAATTGCAAAAAGGTCTTACATTAGTGTACAGAGGGAATGCATCTTAACAAAAGAATTATGGAAATATCTGAAAAAAATCTAGTTATTTGTACCACTTGGAGCAATCAAACTTGGTGCTATCTTCCGCTGGAATATTTATATGTTCATCCGCTCGATATATCTCATGTATGACAATAGAGTGCCGGTACAACAAGTCATAATACCCAAGTACTCCTAAAAAGGAAAAACACCATTCTTGTCTACCTATAGTGAGCAGCGTTCTGCAATCAACAACCACAAAATTAGAAGCAATATTTCAAACAACATCTCCTAAAATTGTATGCTTGAAGAAATGATTATAAAGATGAGACTGGACATGTATAATAATTTAAGGAAATGAAGAAAGAAATGAAATTAACATGAATGCCATACTCAACTTTCTGTAGCATTGCCCTATTAGCTCACGATAAATAGAAAGGTGATCTCTGGAACTGAAAGTCATAAATTCATCTCACGGTGATTGCGATAAAGCTCCACCGATCATAGAGAGATCCCATTGTGTAGGATTCCTAAATTTGACAGATTGGGGTTTCTCACATAATAATCGATGCAAATTGACATAACTATTATTGGTTTCCCAAATAGTATGATTTTCAAATAATTTATGTGTGTTCCATGTCTCAAAGAGCTGACTTCTCACTCTTTTCACCATAGAAATAGCTTCCATGGAGCTCAAAGCCTCGGGATTAGGAGACAAAATAAAGATAAGTCATGTTCTATGGTCAACAAAAGAAAGAAATGTGCGTCCATAATCCTGCAACTTCACCACGAATCTTAAGAAAATAATGTGCGTTTGATGCATTTCATACTTCCTGCAAAGAGGGAAAGAACCGTTAGTACATAATTTAGACGCCAACAATTATACATATGAGCATGTAAAACATTGGTGATACTAAAAAATATTCAAAATATATAGACTGGCAGATAGTACTGAACTACTAATTCTTCAGACTAACTTGAGCTGATGAAAAAATAGCATACTGATGAAAGTACTTGCACCAAATAAGACATGGGGACGTAGTATAGAAAACACAATCTATTTAAATGGGGTGTATTATTAGCATATTAGCATATCTTCTCCTTTTGTTAAAGATGCTTCTTGTCCAAGGTTCCAGAATATATTCATCACTTCAATCGTAGATCAGAGCCTCCTTGACAACTGAATCATAGTAAATTATCCTCCTATACCAACAATGGTTCTCTAAAATAAGTGGCCCAATCAAGCATATCAAAATCTCTACTCGAGTTCTGGGTCGTTGCTGGCTTGCTTCTCATTTGTTTGATCAATGTTGTACATCTATTAATTGCCTAGGAACTTGATTTCAACCGGTAATTATCATGCAACCTAAACAAGCTTATTTTCAATTAGCTTTCTTAGATAGTAAAGTGGCAATACCAGTCTAACAATTGAACACACATAACAGCCTGCTCGATTAATGTCTACATCTCCATGTGTCTTTCAGTGATCAGTGCCAGGGGAATTCACAAAATAGATAGAGGCATACAGGTAGATACTGGACCTTTATCAGGATAATTACACAGCAGTTTCAGCTTCAATTACCTAATGGGGACGGACGCGCGGTACATCGGCAAGGGCATGGAGGCCGATGCAGGAGGAGGACAACCTGCGATGGATGCCGACGGCGTGGGCGGCCGCAGCAGCCGCCATGTAGGAACACTGCAAGACAAGCCATTAAAACTCAAAAAAAAGAGGCATGCGGAGAATGAGTACAGGGTGAGTGGAGGGCACCGATGCGTAAGCACACAGCAGAAGCTTTCGACGGGACGGAGAACGGCGGCGGCGCATCACGGAAAAAGGAACGGCAGCGCGCAGAGGAAGGAACATAAAATGAGCGGTCGAGGGAATACCGCTAGACAACTTGTGGCCCGTGCGCGTGGAAGTATTTCGACTGGAACTGGGCCTTTGATGGCCCGATTACGGACAGAAAAGGACGCTCATTCTGCGGAGCAGCAGCCCGCGAAATGACCTGGAGACGATCGAGAGCTAATCTATATCGCACGTTGGGATGATCCGACGGCTGGGAGGCTTAAAACACTGTGGAGGCTCCAAACTAGCTGTGTTATACTATTTTGTAATTCGAGAACATGCGTGTGACATGTTGTTTGAGGCCTTGGAAATTCAAATAAGACCTTATTCTCCTAACAAAAAAGCTTATTCTCATAACACCCCCCTCTCCTCCCCGCCTCCTTGCGCGCCAGCGCCACTGCGGCCGCCGCCGTCCCCCTCCCTCCCAGCCTGCTTGCGCGGCAGCGTCCTGCTGCCGGCGGCGACCCCCTCCCCTCCCAGCCTCCTTGCGCGGCAGCGCCCTACGGCCGGCGGCGACCCCCACCCCTCCCCGCCTCCTTGCGCGGCAGCGCCCTACGGCCGACGGCGACCCCCACCCCTCCTCGCCTTCTTCCGCGGCCGGTAGAGCAGAGCGCGCGCGGAGCGGCCGGCGATGCAGTCCCTCGGCGAGGCTTATTCCGCGGCGGCGGTTAGGAAGCGACACCGCCCCTCACCTTCGCCCCAACACCACCGACTTGATCTAGGTGCGCCGCAGCCTCGATTTAGCGCCCCGTTAGCTGCACCCCTGCCACAGAACCGAGCATATGCCCTGGGAGATCCACCGCGGTTGACCCAGCTGAAGCATCCAGCCTCGGTTATGCATGGCAGGGGGAAGAGAACTGCAAGGATGCCTTCTCCATCGCAGTCGACGTGGATGCGAACTGCAATGGTGCCCATCCAACCTTCTCCCGCGACAATGACAAAAGTTGAAAAAGCCCATGAGTTCCTCCAGCGGAGGTGGACTGCACGCCAACAGCAGGCAGAGCTGCATCTACAGAAGGAGAGAACTGCAGATAATGTAAGAAAATCACATACCCAACCCCCCCACATCCAGTTTGCAGTGCCCTTTTTATCACCATGTAGTGCCCTCTTGCGTCGACTGCAGTCCCATGTATCTCCCAGTAAAAAACAGAAAAGATACTTCGAAAAAATAAAAATGCGCTATGGCTGAAAAATGCAGTCCACCATGACTTACATATGTAGAGCGTTGTGGCTTAAAACTGAAGTGCATTGTTTCTTCATGTTAACTCCCAGTGCCCCTGCTATAGAATGAAAAATTGAAGTGCAATTTCTCCAGTTGCATATATAATGATATATAGTACGAAGATGCTGTTCATTTCACTGTTGGCGTGCATAAAAAGCTTTGGCTTAATACTGTGCAGGAAATTACTATGCCTCCAAACCAGAAGATACCTCGATTGATTCACAACCCAAAGCCCCTGAACTGTATTGGAAGAGAAGAGTGGGAGATGGCTGGATGGATAACACCTGAAATACCTAGGGATTTCTTTAACACAACAAACAGAACTGCGTACTCGGTGGAGGAAGATGTAGAGGATAAAGATGAAAATAGTGAACCAAACATCATTCGAGATGGAGAAGGCAGTGAAGCAAAAAGCGCGCAAGATGAGGAGGACGACGACGATCTGGTCTTCATGGGGGAGCATGCGCAGAAAGATAATGAGGAGGATGATGATGAAGAGCAAATCATAACAGTTATGCAACCCAGGTACACGCGTGTCTTTGAAACATTTGGCTAGCAGATCAGAACGGATGATATAGCACCTCCACAAGCCAATGTTGAAACCCAGCAAGTTCGGCAAGTTCATGAGCAAACAATTCGTCGACGAAGAGACAGTGGAATTCCACCAGGCCGCCTACTGCGCACCAAAAGAATCGGAAGCAGAATCAAGGAGAGCCACAAGCAACAAAAAAAGTAAAGTTCTCAACACTTCTGCCTCCTCGCGATCCTAAATTACACAGATCTGTTGTCACCCCTCCATGCCCAATAAACATTGGTGAGCTGCAAACACCGTTAGAGAAAAAACAGTACACGCATGTAAGCTTCCTTGCCTAACTACTGCAGTTCACTTACGCATTCTTTCACCTTGTGCATTCTCATTAACAAAAAAACATTCCATATTGTGTGTGCAGAATGAGAACATGCTCCAAGAACTTGTGCCTGTGAAAGGTATGCAATTCACATCACACGCTGCGGCGCGAGAATTCTACAACACATATGCGAGGCATGCAGGTTTCGGCACACGCAAAAACGGCGGATACAGAACAAACAGATACATAGTGTGGTCAAAGGAAGGCAGAAGCAAGGAAACTGTCGCAGATTATGACAGAAAGCAAGAGAAAACATCAAAGAGGACTGGCTGCAAGGCAAGAATGAGATTGAAAAAAATCAAGGATGTGGTTGTGATAGCAGAGATTGAGCTCAATCACAACCACAGGATGATTGGCAGCCCGGCTATGCTTCTGCACATGCACTCGCATAAGACGGATGATCCGTTACTTGATAAACTAGTGAAGGACATGCAGAGCGACAACCTGACGCACACGCAGATGATGTCAACCCTGTCAAGGATGTCAGGAGGGCTGCACTTTATGGGGCGCACTAGCCATGACTGCGTGAACATGTACGTTCACTAAACAAAAAACGATATTTCGTCTATTTCATGCAGTTCGCTTGTGCATTTTCTGTGTGTCTCTAATGCTGCAAGTATATTATTATTTCGAACTGCAGGAAGCACCAATTCACGAGGGAGGAAACACAAGACGATGTGAAGAAACTCCTGGCTTTCTTTGAGAAAATGCAGCAAATAAACCCGGAGTTCTTCTATGATTACGACAAAGATGTCGATAACCGTGTGCGAAACATATTCTGGGCGAACGCGAGCTGCCAGGGATCGTACGAAGATTTTGGAGATTGTGTCACATTTGACACGACCTACAAGACCAATAAGTTCCACATGCCTCTGGCCGTCTTCGTTGGAGTCAACCACCACCTCCAAAGTACAATATTTGATGTGGCTCTCATTAGAGACGAAACAATACCGACTTTCGAGTGGGTGTTTCGGACGTTCTTGCGTTGCATGAACAACAAGCGGCCAATCTGCATACTTACAGGTATGCTAAAAAAGAATGGGTTTAAATAACAATGCAGTTCACTGCCAAGTTTTGTAGTCTATTTCTTCCATCCAATGAAAATATCAGAAAAAGCAGAAAAAAGATATGCAGTTCTCTCAATAACTCACTGCTTGGTTTTTTCAAAAGCATACAGATCAATGCCCCTCCATGGATGCCGCGATAAAAAGTACGCTAATAGGCTCGCTGCACAAGTTATGTCGTTGGCATATACTGGAAAAAATACAAGGATCACATGTCCTTGTTGTACAAAGCATATGAGACATTCAAAGATGAGCTGACCTCCGTTCTCAACCACCTGCTAATGCCATCAGAGTTTGAACGCGCTTGGCATGAGCTCATGGACAAGTATAACCTGCAAAATGACGAAATTATGAAGGCGCTCTGGACAGACCGAAAAGAATGGATATCAGCTTACTACAAGGAGGTGTTCTGTGCACGGATGACGTCGACACAGAGAAGTGAAAGCATGAACCGGATCTTGAAGAGGAACTTTGTCAAGGAAAGACACGACCTACACATCTTTGCATCGCAGGTGGATAGGTGCATCCAGACAAGGAAGGGCGTCGAGCACGCGGAGACCATAGCTAACGAGGTATATAACCAGAGCAAAGTTTTTAAGCTGGTTGAGCAGTTAATAAAACACTACTCACTTTCTTGATCTTAGCTGTGAAAGACAACTACTTAACTGGTTTTCTTTGTTTCACAGACGGAAATAAAGACTACTACTCAGTTTGGTTTCGAGGTTCAGCTCTCCAAGATTTACACCAGGGCGGTCTTTGCTGACTTCAAGCAAACACACTACTGCAGCACTGCATTCAGATCAGAGCAGTCGCCTGACAACCTGATGAAATATTTGGTGCGCCACTACAACCGGTCTGATGATTTTGATTGGGCTAGACACGAGTTCCAGGTAGTTGCTGATGTGACGAACGATATCTACGAATGCGAATGCAAGATGTGGACACACACAGGTCAGTGAGACGGGAAACAAAAAATAAGCACACAAAAAACATAATGAAGTTCACTTATTGCTGGTAGCAAAAAGAGATGAAAAACAAAAAAAAACTTAGTGAAGTTCACTAGAACAGAAAAACGAGGACCTATTTATAATGCAGTTCACAAAAAAAATTGAAATGTTGCACATTTATGTGAAGTTTGCTGACACGAACAACCCAAAAATTTCTTTTGCTGCAAGCCTATTCTGCGTGCACATCATTTGCATGTTGGATCAGCTGCGGGTGGACAAGATACCTGAAGAGTACATATTGAAGAGATACACACGGAACGCGCGCCAAAATGCAACTTTTGACCGCACAGACTATGAGCAAACTGCTCCAGATGGGAGTTCGATGTTCTGCCGTAGGAGACTACTTGCAGAAACAGCGATGGACCTGAAAAACAGGGGTGTCAAATCGGATAGAGGGTACAACAGAGCTTTAGCTGGATTGAGAGAACTCATACAAGAAGTCAACGTAATAAACGAAGAAGAAGAAGCAGAGAAGATTATGGATGCGCGGAGTGAAGAACAAGGAGAGGAGCGTGAACATGCCGCTGATGGTGCAGCTCATAATATGGATGACACAATTCTTCCCCCACCTGTTTCAAACACAAAAGGGAGAAAGAAAGAGAGCAAATCAGCCAATAAAAAAGCTGCAGCAAAAGAAAAAGTCCTGAAAAAAATAGCAGGCCTGAGCCAGAACTGGACAGCGGAGGAAGACCACTAGGGGTAAGGATGTGCAAATCATGCAATAAGATTGCGGGGCACAACTCAAGAACATGTAAGGAGCGGCTGAAAAAAAATCCAGGCTGAAAATGCCGCCACAGATCACCAAGCAGACCAACAAGATGATATGACAAAGAGAAGACTATGTAGCGTCTGCAACAAGAGAGAGAAGCATAATGCGAGAACTTGTCCAAATAGAAGAGAAGAAAAAGATGAAGAAGATGACGAAGAAGATGCTGACAGAGCAGAGAACGAGGAAGAGAGCGAAGCTGATGTAACTGAAGAGGAAGATGAGGAAGCAGAAGAGGAAGATGAGGAAGAAGAAGAAGAAGATGAAGACATCAAAGAACCATCATCAAAAATGAGGGGGAGAGGCAGAATGCAGAATCCAGCGCGTAGGCAAGCATCACAGTCGCACGGTCGCATTACAAGGGGTAATGCGAACAACAAGAGCAAAACAGAAGCAGCAACAACCATTGAAACAAATGCAGTGCACAATTTGAGAAGAAGCAGCAGGAAAAGGACATAGATCAACACATATACAGTTTTACCTTTTAAAATATATTAACTTCATCCTTTATATATATTGTATCGTATATAAGATATAGCTTGTGTTCAGTGGACTGCAAAAAAAGAATTCAACATGTAATATTGAAGTTCAAAATAAATAGATATAACATAACACATATATACTTTGTGATCAATGTGCTGCG
>LR738715.1:144285093-144337019 GCA_902687465.1 Secale cereale
ATGTAGTTCTCTTCTATATGAAAGAAATAAGATGAGAATGTCATTCTCATAATGCGGTTCTCTTCTATATGAAAACCCTGAGATCAGAATATCATTTTGAGAATGCAGTTCTCTTCGTCGTATAGAATCTGAGATGAGAGTGAATCAATATAGAATGCAGTTAGAAAGAAAAATCTATAAAGTGAGACTAGGCTTCACGTACAGTGCAGTGCATGTGTGGTGTGTTTAAAGCTTACAGTGCAGTCCGCTTCGAGTATACAGTGCAGTGCGCTTAGTGCAAAAATGTAAAAATTGAGCTCTCGCTTAGCACACACGGTTGATTTTCTGTCTTCTAATACAATTTTTCCAAAATTTTGAACCTCGACGACAAACACCTTGAATTCCTCTTTGCTGTCCCATGTGATAAGGTGAGATGCAGTGCGGATGCGTATATTTAAAAAAACTTGGCTGCTACTCATATGAGTGAATGCAGTGCACTGCGAACGTGTTACAATAAACAAGGAAGAATTGGCTGAAAGCTCCATTATGTACATATTTGACATTGTCGCTGTCTGCCACAAAAATAAAAACACAAAACTAAGTAGACCGGTATATACAATAGCACACAGCATGGTGTGAAAAGTTTTGCAGATCGAGAACTACACACAGCGACCATACATACTGTTTACAAAAAGTTTTGGAGCACACACGAAAAGACATCAACACACATAAAAAAGATCTGCTATCATTTATGCCTCATCCTGCTCCTGTGAATCCAGTTTTGGAGAAAAGCCAAGAGAAATGCAGAGATTTCTTAGATCCTTCGGGAACTCGGTGACTACGACCATGTTTTCAGGGTGGAACAGGATCTGGAACAAGAACTCAGCCTTCCATTCCTCAACAGCAGCTTCCTACGATGAAGCAAAAAAATAAACAAATATACAAGATCATCTACAAAAAAGAACTAACAAAAAAATATCAAAGAATGAGGGATTATTATTGGGTTAAAAAAAGATACTTACATTACGCTTTGCGAATTTCATAACAAAGCTTTTGCCGTCGTAAAACTGAGCCATCTTCAGAACAAAGAAGCCGCACTCGTTGGGGCCCTGCTCAGGGGCGCCCAAAAAGCTAGTTTTCTTTGAAACATCGACCCAGTCTACCGACTCCTTTCTCTTGTACTCATTTTCTCCGTAAACCTTCTTCAACAATGCAGTCATCCTGATCATCTGGTGAAAATAAAAAAATAAAAATACACATCACAACAATATTGTTCGACACGCGCACGCGCGAAAACAAGAAGAGGGTGAAAAAGGAAAAAAAATTACCATTTCAGTGCGGTCGCTATGGTATTCAGACTTATGCCACCTCGTTGTTTGATCAATCGGTCCGCTGTACCTCCTAATGTCATGAATATCAAGGGTCTCACGGTGCCTATTCATCGTGTATAGCGAGTAATGCTGGTCTTTCAATCGTGGTAACAGAATCTGATTTTGTTTCATCAAAATTGTTATGGGTTTGATGAGTGAAAAAGGATTACTGGAAAAAATTGGGAGAGAAAATAAGTACATAAGGCTGAACAAGCAAATCTGATAACTTACTAATTTGCAATCAAGAAGCTTCTCGTCATCACGAACAAAAACTTTGAACTGCTTTGCTGCATCGTCAACGTTAAACTTGCCGTGGACAAAAGGCAACACAACGTTTCCATCTTCATCTCTAGCCGCATGATCATTCATTTGAAGCACATATTGCGTGTGGGTAATTCACAAAAGAACGTTAATGCAGTTCCCCCTCAAAGTTCACTCTGACGCTTAATGAAAAAACAGATCACGCTTCTCTAACAATATGCAGTTCACAATTCTCCCCCCAATTTGTTTCATTTAAGATACATGGGTTAAACACAATAAATGTATGCAGTTCAGCACATTGCTAAAACAAATTATTAGACACTATTAACTGCAGTTCACTCCAGCAGAAAAAAAAAGAAAAAAAGGGAAAAAGAGAAATACCGTGATAAACAAAGGGGACAGGAGAATGCGTTCGCCAAATCGATAAACCACATTCATATGCTCGTCATTCTTCCAGTACCTGATGATATGATCCATCAATTCCGAGTCCATGAAACCACCTCTGGTGAAAGTTAAGAACATGTAGTCCACATTCACAGTGTAGACTTCGACAGGATTCCTGTGCATGAAAAGCGCGCACCTGCACAAAACAAACGGCGAGGGTGGGGGGATTAGGAACACAAAAGGAAAAACACACAAAACATTACACACATTAATAATTAAAAAAGCGAAAAACTAACGAAAAAGGAACTGACTCGCTGTATTTCTGCCTGAATGGTGTGCTCGTGATGAGTTGCAAGACTTTCCTCATCTCCGCAAGATAGCTGAAACTCGTAGGCTTCAACTTCTGTACAGGAGATCTAAACTTTGATGGCTTCTGCAGAGGCCTATTATTTGATAGAACTAGTGCCTCGCTGTCGGTCGGGCGTTCCACAGCTGCGCTCCTGGTCCACCTAGGCACTGGTGGTGGCCTCTCAAAATCATCATCACTATCTTCAGCATTCGGAGGGCTGACTGCTTTCTTCCCACGCTTGACCTTGACAGGAGATTTCTCAAGAGCTTTTTCATTCGAAGTGCCGTCGCCACTCCTCAACCTCTTACACACTGGTTCTTTTACAAGCTTAACGGGGGGTTCATCAAGGACAAATTTCTGAATAGTTGGAGTGTGAACCTGAGTTTCAAACAAGGAAATACCACCTTGGTGTGCGCCTTCGTCAAAGCCTGCACAAAAAATGGATAATGAGCAAAATGAAAAGAATCATCAAGTTCACTAACGAAAGTCATTTTAACATGCAAGTGGGGTTCTACTAAAAGCTTAACAAAAGTAGTGGACTTCCCCTTTCTGTATCAATGAAGTTCACTTAATAAAAGGGTGTGTGACTGTAAAAAATGTAATAACCTTCTTTAAAAATTAAAAGTGATGTCAGGTCCAGACAGCAATGCGACGAGGTCAACCAACTATAGAGCATCGCCTTCCTGATGTAGCCAATGTGCTCCTTCCCAAACTTGGCAATCGTTTCACCATCCCAGGTCTGCATGAATTGGGACATGTTAAATCCACAATCATGCCTGCAAGAAAACCAACATAAACACATTACTAATGCAGTTCACTCAATAATGAAGTGCTACTGATGTTAGTAAAACAATGCAGCTCCATACACACAAAAAACCAAGGGAGAACAACTAATAACACATTAGTAATGCAGTTCGCTCAAGGGAAAGGTGCTTCTAATTTAGTAAAAACAATGCAGCTCACTTACAGAAAAAAACTGAAGGAGGAAAAAGAAAGGAGAACAAGTATAAACCCGTTTCCCTGTTGCGGGACATTAACATGAGTCAGCACGAAGCCGTCAAGGGTGGGAGGGTTCAACGGCTCATCGCAGCTTGCGCTGCCATCTTTCCAAACTCTTTTGATGTTCCTGACCATTTTCCTGAAGACAAGATTTGCAGGAGCGCTGTCGGCGTCGTTCAATGATGCGAGAAACTCAAAACGCTTCTCTAGCAGGTTCAAAGTGACCAAGCAGTAGTGGCCTATCGCGTCCTTCATTGTTGCGGGAGGAGGATCAAATGTTGCAAACATAATCGGAAATAAAAAAAGAATAAAACAAACCAGATGAGAAAATAGAAAAACAGAAAACTTATTTTCAAGATGACGAAAATGGTCAAAATGCGTTACCAAGTTTTTCCTGTCCACACGTTCCTCTGCGCTTGAAGAAAATATCTTTTTCAAATCCCTATTTGTGGCACCACCGTTCCAAATGGAATTCTGCCAAAAAGACAAAACCAGAGAGTTAATGAAAATGCTTATAGCACAGTTAAAATTGGATGAGGGATAAATATAAATTAATGAAAATGCTTACACATAGGTTGTACGGGACAATCATCGTTTGAGATCCTTTGAACCTCTCAGCTAACATAGAGACGCCAATATTTGCGAGGCGCGTGCTCAGCGTTCCATACGACCAAAAAGACTCGCCAACATGACCGATAGTAATAACACCAAACTCGCCCTTGAATGCAACTAGATGCCTTCAGTCAAGAAGAAAAAAGCCCAGCAAAAAGTGATAAGATGGGTGTCCTTGAAAAAATAACATATTATATAACCGGGGTGTAAGACAAAAACTGTCATACTTCTTCTTATTATCCCTCCTAGCCCTCGTAACAGCATCATATAACTCATTGTATCTTCTCATAAGAGCTGGATCAATGCTCGAAGGAGTAACAACAGGTAATTCCTCATCTGCATACAGAGTGGGGACGATATCAGAGAATAAAACAACACGGTCCATTTCGCCCCGGGAAAGAACAAAAATAATGCAGTTCGCTTACCTTCGATTTTAGAATAAACTTCCTGCGGCTGCTCAGATACATCTTCGCTGAGCGTCAAGTGATCCAACCCGTTAATAACATCGTCAAGCGACGCTTGATTGCTCATGTCCTTAGAGAGTCTTGGATGTTCCTCTTCAGAACCAATCGAAACTGTCTCAGCTGGGACTTTGGTTGTCTCGGCTGGGAAAGCCAGATTGCCAACAGATTGCTCGGGGGCGCGAGGGACGACACAAAATTTCTCAGGCACCTCATCGCCAAGCAACAAAACAGTAGGCCCAACAACACCATCAATGCCAACGGATGTCCTCGCAATGTCAAATCCGACTCTAGGAGTTCCTTCTCTCTCTTCTGCAATTTCAACTGTAACACGAGGAGCTCCTTCTCTCTCTTCATGCTTATCACCATCCACGATATCCTCCCTTCCTTCTCTCTCTTGTGCCTTATCAGCCTCAACAGAACACTCCCCTCCTTCTCTACCTTCTGCCTTATCAACCTCCGCATTAGGCTCCTCCCCTCCTCTCCCTTCCACATTATCATCCTCCATGATGCGCTCCGCTTGGATTTCAACATTTAATCCGTAGTTCTGATGAGTTAAAAAATAAAACACATTACACAAAAAGAGAGAATGCAGTTCATTAATAAAACAGACCATGAACCTCGCATGAAAAATAAAAATAAAACACAAAATGCAAATTCTCTATACTCACGAGAGAAGCGTCGCCTTCCATCTCTTTAGACTTGTCAGCCTCGTCGTCCTTGCCAGCGTCACCCTCTGCCTCCTTCCCATGTATTTCCACGTTTGATTCGCCGTCCTAAAAAACAAAAAACAAAAATAAAACTATTATCCAAAAATGTAGTTCTACAACTAAAGCCAACACCAGATCATGTAGTTCACTGCTAAAAAATGATGCTTCTTCTCTAAACAACAACTGCAGTGCACTACCACTACTGGTGCACACTACAAAAAAGTTAAAAATTGAAGTTCGCTACCACTGCTGGTGCAAAAATATGATTGTTTGTTTTGGACACTACAAAAATTTAAACAATGAAGTCCCCTGTAAAAAAATAGGAAGAAATCAAACCTTGTCGATGACGCCTTCGTCAAGAGGATTGTCTTTGGCAGCTTCGTCAACAGGGGACAATGGCCTATCAAACAAATTATCAGAATCAACACCGTAGTGGTCCTGGTGGTCATCATCACGGCAGGCGTTAGCATTAGAAGATTCTCCTCCACACTGCGAAAAGAACAAAAGGATCCGAAAACAAATAGTCAATGCCACAACACACAGAAAAAATCGATAACAAAATGGGTAAAAAAATTGTTCCCATATGAAAAAAGACATACATCCACAGCTGCACGGTCAGGCAAAGAAGGCCGGACAACATCTTCACGCCTGTTCATTTCCTTCACAATTGCCTCAGCTTCCTGCTCATACCTAGCACACTTGTCGTCCTGAGACTGCTTAAACTAAACGAATGAAGACCTGATATTTGTAACTGTCTGCTTAAGGAATTCAAGCTGCCCACGGTCAAAGTTATGAGCGGCCTCGATTTCTGCTTCAGAAGGGCCTTTGCCTTCAGGAAACAATCCAGCAATATTCCTCAGCCTGGAACCGGATATTGGGAAATCAGAAGTTAAATTGATGACCCTGTCAAGAAGCTCATCGACCTGAACAAATTTGTTGCGATCAGCAGAAGCCTCGCCAGAAAAACCTCCAGCAACCGCCCTAGCAAAACCATGAACCCGTCGAATTGGAGCCGCCCTAGCAAGAGGCTCACAAAACATTTCAGGCCCTTCGGCAACTGCAGTCCGCTTGTACACAATGTCCCCTTCCGCCTTCCACTGAACAAATTAACAAAAAAAAAAGATGCAGTTCACAAAAAAAGTACATAAGAGGTTCACATTTAGCATGGCGATAATAAGGAATAAAACAAACACAAAGGCTGGCTATGAACTGACCGGCATCTTGCCAAACTTGTAAGTGTCCAGGTGTATCTTTCCCCTGACAATAATGTCGGCGTTGTGAATCTTCTTCAACTGCACATGTCACAGTATTGCAGCGCGTGGCGTGCGTGTATGCATAACCGATACAGTGCAAAGATTCAACGAATCGAGGTACATGAACAGGGGCACGATGGTGCAACCCTTAGCGCAGTTCTTCTTGCTCCCTTCAGAATTCCACTTGTACACAGCGGCCTGCAGCTCGTCGACAACAAGCTGACAAAAGTCCATGCTAGCCATAGATGCAAATCCAAGTTTTCAACCATAGCAGCTACCCTGGACAACCGAGTTGCGGGGCTGGGACAAAGCAACCACTGGAAAACAATGAGAAAAAAACCTTCACAGTCTTATTAACCTTCGCACGGTCTGCAGCCAACGTGCGAAGATAAATAAGCAGGTCCTTCACATCTATGCTATGAGAACGGTTGAAAACAAGTTCATCCTTCAGATTAGCCAGCAAATCATCATGGCATCTGAAAGCAGGCCTGGGAGCAGTGTGAGAACCCATAGGGAAATCAAAAATGTGATGGACAGCCTCACGATTGATTTCCAGAACCTTGTTTGACCTACAGTCCAATCTCATCGTATCAGGGTCGATCTTTCCCATCAGCTTGCACATGAGAACACGAGAAACATTCTTCTGTACTTTCAGGTCGAAGACAATGCCAAAACCTGTTTGCCGCACCAAAGTTCTGTGCGGCTCATCCAACAAGGCAGCAGCTTTGCATACGTTTGGAATGGATAGCCGAACAGTCTTGTTAAAACGCCATTCATGCGCAACATCATCTACAGACCTCTTCCTCTTGGTACTCTTAGCAGTCTACAAAAAAAGAATAAAAAATGCAGTTCACATCAGTAAACTCATGCGAAACAACTTAAAGAACAGAAGAAAAAATAAATAAACAGCGTATACCTTCCTAACATCAACATCCTCCTTATCAGAATCACTGTCCAGCGCTTCTCCAGCTGCATTTTCCCGCGCCAGCTTAGATGGACGCTCAGAATCAACACCCGAGTGATCGTCGTGAGTCTCCGCTTTCCTTGAATCCTATGCACATCAACCTCAGCATAATTAGGCCTCTTTGAGTAATCAACACGCGGGCTCCGCCGTGGAGAACTTAAACCTTGCTCTACAACAGTGTTGAGTTTTCTCTTCACAGGATTCTTTGCGGGGCAAACTTAGCAGACTTCTTTGAATCTGCAATCCTCCTTCCTATCTCCTTACCCTCATCAAACTTTACTTGCTTCGCCTTATGAGCCTTCACGAAAGTATTACCGAGCGCAATCGCTTTCTGCCTTTTCCTCTCAACATCAGCTGCAATCTGATCAGGGACCATCCAATCCTGTGTAACTTGTTATGTGCCATCAATAGATTGCGACTGGGCTTCACTCATTTCAGGTAGAATGCTGCCCTGATCAGATGTCCCGCCACCGACAACATCGGCTATGAAATAACGTGTAATCAAATAGTTAACACCACCACCCCCGGACCCACCAGGACATAAAACTGTGGGTAAGAAAAACATAAGAAAAATATGTGTGTGAGAGGGAGACCTAAACTTAATGCAGCTCATATCAACTTGGCAACACAATGTAGAAATGCAGTGCTCTCTTCAGCAGTTTATGTTTAACAATTAAAACATAACAGAAAACTTAATGCAGTTCATGTCACTTGAATATCAATTTACCGCGTGTCTGAAAATGGACCTTGGTAAAGGGATATATGATGCAGTGCACTAATTCGTTCAGTAAGCAAATGACCACATATAAAATGAAGTGCGCTTAGATATACAAAACAAAACAAATTCATGCAGTTCTGTGAGAGGGAAAAACTTAAACTTAATGCAGCTCATATCAATTTGGCAACCGCATTGTGGATAGACAAAAAAATACAAAGCAATGTACAAATGTAGTGCTCTTTTAGCAGTTTATGTTTAACAATTAAACATAACAAGTAACTTAATGTCATTCCAAAAAATAAAAAACAATTAACTTGAGGCAGTTCATATCAGTTTGCCACATGTCTGAAAAAATGGGCCTTGATAAGGGAATCTACGATGCAGTGCACTATTTCGTTCAACAAAAAGCTATTGACCGTGTATAAAAAATGGAGTTCACTTTGATGTAGTACCAGATGGGGGAGCCGTGCTGACTGGTGAGGCATCAATTGGGGAGGAAGAAGCCATGTTGTGTCTCCAATCAGAAAGAGATAATAATTAAACCCTAGACAGCAACCCAAAAACAGGCAGAGAAAAACTTTCAATCCATAGGGCGTTGCAATTTCAAGGATACAAAACGAAGTTAAGAAGAGGATGCTGGCTCCAAAAATAACCCTAGCACAAGATCTCGAACGGACCATGGCGATTTGGGGCTCACCGTGAGATGATGTGACGGACGGAGGAGGCGGCTGCGGACGGCGACGGCGGAGGAGACGCCCCTACGGACGGCGGCGGCTGCGGGCGTCGTCGCTGTCCACCACGAGAGTGCCCCTACGGACGGCGGCGGCTGCGGGCGTCGTCGCTCTCCACCACGAGAGCGCGAGACGAGGGGATTTTTGTGCGGCGGAGACGAATGAGAAGGGGACTTCAAGAAACATAGAAGAAAAGAGATGCTTAATGAATAAAAGGCCCACAGGCCCACAGGTCATAGACAAAAATAAAAAAAACTGCTCGGTTATAACACGATGCAGTTCGGTTACAAAAAACGGCTCGGTTATAAAACAATGCAGTTCGGTTACAAAAAACGAATCGGTTCGCCTGCCCGAAATATATGCGGCCACGATCGCCCGAAGCGACGCGCGCCCGCTCCTCTATCCGGACGGTTGGAAAACGCGCGAAGGCCACGATCATCATGAACACACGATCGCCATGCCGGTTGGAGGACGAGATCGTGCGCTCGGCAGAAGTTGCTGCCGCTCCCCTTTAAATTCCGCGCTCCATCAAGCTGATCATTCGCGGAAACACACAACACTGCGCTTCCTCCTCCTGTTCCTCCTCTTTCCAGCCATGCCGTTCACAAGGATCTACGATGATGTCCTGGCGCACGGAAAGACCAAGCTCAAGGTGGTCTACACCAACGACGTGGATGCCGTGGCGACGTACGTCAAAGAGTACAAGGAAGTTCTCCGGGGGCGCCGCGAGAAGATCGTCGGCATCGACCTCGAGTACACACCCGACAAGAGGGAAGCGGTCGTGATTCAACTCTCCATCGGCAAATATCACCCAGTGCTGCTTTTCCAAGTATGCGCTACAATGGGCGATAGATGCATCACCTTCGACAGGTTCCTCGGTGACCCAAGGTAAGCCATTCTTTCTGCTGAGTAAAATAGAGTTGCAGGCCGATGGGTCTCTCCTTGTCATATGTGTGCAGTTCTATATATCGTCTGTATGCAGTTCCTAAAAGAATAACTTGTGGTTCACTTCGCTTAGGTACGAGTTTGCTGGTTTCTGCATCGACCAGGACAAGGAGAAGCTTTCACGGTGCAACCTCCACATCCCCAACTTCGTCGACATTCAGGCAAACTGGAGGGTGCCTGAAGGAACGAAGACACTGGACTCACTTGGCGATGTATCTGCTGCCATCATCGATGATGAATACGCAGACATGAAGAAAAAGATGACAGACCAAGACCACCGCCAGTGGACTTCGATTCTCAGCATGAGGCACATTGAGTATGCAGCCAAGGATGCCTACACTGCGTTCGAGATATGGAACCGCATCACCACAGTGCAGAAAGGCCTCACCCGCTCTGTAAAAGGGAATACAAGGAAGCGCACGAGGTCATCCTGGAGGGTGGCGGGCAAGGGGGGTCAACTTCCACCTCCACCTCCCACGGGTGGAATTGGTGAAGCAGGCCAGATGCTGATAGCCAAGGATTCATGTCACAATTCCTCAATTTGTTTCCTTCTGCTTATGTAGATTAGTTTGCTTTCGTTGTAATTTGCTTTGGCACAATGTTTGCTTATGTTGCATTAGTTTGCTTGATGATGTACTTTGTTAATTATGAGCACATAACCTTGGTTTGTATCTATCAACAATTTGCAGTTCTCAGTGGTTTGTTTTTAGTATGTATATTGCTTCAACTGCTGCTGCAGCTAGGATACACATAAAAAACTCTCTATGAAAGCAGTTCACAGAGAGTTTTCTTTCACAAAACTGCTGCTACTATAATGGTTGATGCAGTCCTCTTTTTATTAAGCACTCTAGTTCCATATGTGGGTCAAAGAAAAGAAAAAGAAAGCTCAGTGGGTGTTTCTAGTCTGTATATTGCTTCAACTGCTGCTGCTGATAGGATGCACATGAAAAACTATCTGTGAAAAGTAGTTCACTTATACTCAGATTTCTTCTAAAAAATAAACTAGAAGCCACACAAAAATGTCGAATTATTACAACAAAATTGTCTCATGGTGCTGCTGCTCAAGCAAGACTGATCTAAAGCAAATTTAACTTGATTTCCAAACACTTTGCATGCCTGTAAAACATAGCCATGACAACATCCCCAGCCTGAAGACCAGCTTCCTCCACAAATTCCTTCCAGCCATCTTTGAGAACCAAACAATCATCAGAGCCAACAAAATACTTAACATCAACATCATGATATCCATTCTTGCTAACCAAGACCAAATTAACACAGCTTTCTGTTACCCTAACTAGACCAGAAGGGAATTTCTGCAAGCAAATCAATAAGAACAAAAAATAAGAACAAATAAGAACAAGGTTACAACCTTCCAAAACTAAATTGCTGCTACAATCTTCATAATAAATATTGATGTCAACATATAATAATATTGACTAGACAAAATTGGTGCTGCTCCTACAATATTCATAATAAAACTCTATGTGAAAAGCAGTTCACTTATACTTAGTGAAAAATGTTTCTTCAGAAACTAATACTGCTACAAATATTCAGATAGTGTTAACTACACACAACACATGAAAAGACTATGCGAGAAATACATACCCATGAATCATTGACATCATCGTCAGTCATCTGATGGACGAATGGAGCCCGAAATCCAATACCTGAAGAATAGAGCAGGGAACATAGCGCGATGTGCCGCTGCATCTGGTTCAGAACCAACCCTTCAGAAAAAACGTATGTCTCCAGCATGGGCTCCATCCTTGCCAGGCAGCCGCACGCGCAATCCATTGCCAGACGTAGGGTCTGGTTGGGAAGAAGACAGATCAAGGAGGAGTGGCAAAAAGAGGAGGCAATGTTCGCCGCAAGGGATAAGGTGGGAGGGGAGCCAATTGACCCAACCCAAAAAAAAGGACAAATAAAGCAGTGCGGTAACATGACACGGTGCAGCTCGCATTGCATATTACTGCAGTTCACCGCGCTTGACCAAGCAAAAAACTAATTAAACTAGTCCCCCCGTGGCTGTAATGCAGTTCATACAGGCTCGCATTGCATATTACTGCAGTTCACCGCGCTACAATATTCACCGCGCATTGCATATTACTGCAGTTCACCCCTCCACGATTCGCAGACGAAAAACACAGGCTGTAATGCAGTTCTAAAAACTATATAATGCTCAAAACTCAAAAAAAAACATCTTGAGTAACGACCAACCCAGTGGCGCCCGCACGAACACAAAAAGCATGGAGAAAAGTTAAATTCTTCAAAATTAACAACTTAATCCGCTGCAATTCATATAGATTGGTGTAAGACAACACATAATTGCCGAAAACAACAGAAAAATTACATACAAAAACACAACAATTTCGATCCGGAAGCGGGAGGACAGAGACCTTGCTGTTTTTGCGCTAGAATAGAGAGAAAATCGACCAATTATCCTAAAATTTCAATCCTATTAGCAAATTAATCTGTCGCGGAATAACACAAACATGAACGCGAACTTAGTAACACACTAGGATCATGGCTATAAAATCGAATATGTACCCCGCCAGCAAGATGCGAAGCTCTTGCCCGTGCGGAAGAACAGAGGCAGATCCGCCAAATCCATCAATTTCTGTTGTTTTCTCGCAGAATTGCGCGTTTAATCAGATATTAAATCAGCGCACACACAAATAAAACAATAGAAATCGATCAAAGTAGCCAGAAACGCTGCTCCGTGAAGGTTTGCTACTGCCCCTCTCTGCGGTTCAGAACAGAAGAAGAAAGCAGTGCGCATAGCTTTCCAATGCAGTTCGGAAGTGTTATGAGAATATTATATATATATATTTACTCTCTACTCTTATAAAAAACAGAGTTGGTGATGATGGTGTCTCTGCCATCCTGCATTATAGGTCGTCCGATGTATATCTGACGGATAGGAAGGAAACTATGTCAATTTTTCAAAAAGATACCCACACCCCTTTCCACATTTGCAAATAAGCCCTTCCCTCGTTCATCCTTTTCTCTCACAAGATAAACTACTCATACAAATGCATCTTGATGTTCCGTGCAACACACAAGCATCTTGCTAGTATATATATAATGTTCAGTAGTTGCATGTGGTCTAAATTTGTAACATGTCAGTGTTTTGGATTTGGCCCCAACATCATGCTCCTCTGGTGAGCTAAGAGAGATTTCTGTATGCGGGCTGCACAGACTACCATTTTTATAATTTTTTAAATATCACCTACTTATGCTTCATGATGTGCACATTATTATTTGTCATGTTTTGCCATGTACAAAATAGTCTGTCTTGCTCGCTTCACTGTTGTAACTATATTTTTGCCATGGTCATGTGTACTTACAGAAACATTTCAGGATGAAGTGACATCAACACAAAGATCTGAGAGCAGTGCGGCATGGCCATTACCAAATGATTATGAATTGGAATTGGAATGTGTTGATGTTCTCGAGCATCAACTAGAGGTGGTAAGACAACGTGTACATGATTCTCAACATGCAATCAACATGTTGAGACTGGACTTGCAGGTATTAGATGCAGGAAAAAATGAAACAAGACACTAAGGTAACCACAAAGGAATTACAGATTTTGCAGACTGAAATTTGTGCTATCTGAATCCGGCCAGTCCTATTTTCTAAAGAGATTATAGTTCAAATGGCAAGTTATGTTGATGCGTGTCCATGATGTATGAGCTTTATTTGCCCAGTGTATGTAATTTGTTGTTTGTGTATGTTTTATTATCACTGGTGCCAAACGCAGAACTATAATGCCCAGTGGGTATAATCTGCTGTAATTTCTTTATTGTATAGTGTAGGATTATTCTTCGTTTATATGCCTTAGTCTCTTTATTGTATAAGTGCGGGTTTTTTAGAGGCAATAGTATAGAGTAGGCTAATTCTTTGTATATGGTATATCGTTGTAACAGGGGCCTACACGCCCAAACGTTACATGGACTCCATCCGGACGAACATACATGCAAGTCAAATCAGGCCTTTAATTGGCCTGGTCAACTTAATATTTAGTGGATCCCAAACGATGGCGCCCACCGTAACAACGGCTCTTAGTAGGCCGATAACAGGCTGAAATCTCGATAGGGCCATATAAATATAAATGGACCGCGAGCCCTAGCAGGTCGTTAACAGGCCGAAAACTCAATAGGGCCTTATAAATGGAAATGGCATGAGGGCCCTAGCAGGCCGTTAACAGGCCAAAAGATCAACTGGGTCGTATAAATTGGAAATGGCCCGCGGGCCCTACAAGGCCGAAATAAATGTCAATTTTGTTTCGGCTCTTTTACTTGTCTGGCTTTTAAGAGGTCGAAAGTGTTTTGGGCCAAAAGAGGCCCAATTTGTGAAGTAGGCTTCTAACAGGACGAAAGTCGCGTCGGGCTGAAATAGTGACCTGCTGAAAGTGGGCCGCTAATGGACCCAAAATCTGGTTGCACGTCATAGGCCCAACTGTTCCACGGGCCATTAACAGACTGAAAGACAAAATGGGCTAGAAATTGGCCCATTTACCTTATGGGCCGAGGAAAGGATGAAAGTCACAACGGGCTAGAAGTTGTCCCAATTGCATAATGGGCTGAGAAAAGCCTGAAAGTCGTATCAGGCCGTTCACGGGCTAGAACTGAAGATGGGCTACTAACAGGTCGAAAGAAGGTCGGGCCGTTATTGGGCCCAAAGACGTAGTGGGTCGTAAACGGGTTGGAACTAACGATGGGTTGGAAATTGTCAAATCAAGAATGGACCTATGATGGCCCGATTGTGTGTAACTTGAATGGGTCGTGCTTGTGTATGGGCCTAACTCAAGTAGGCCACTAATGGGCCGGCCCGCTTATTTTGACAGGCCCAGCCTTGTAGCCTAAAAGGGCTTCTGTTAGCCGAGCCACGTGTCGATGTACAATAGGCTCGTCCCGTCCACTCACTTGATTGCAGTTGTATTAGTGCATGTTAAACGTAGAAAAAATTTGAAGGCCGTAAGAGGAAGCTATCTCTCGTTCGTCATCAAACATGCATTGTTCCCTCTCGGAACCACAAGCCTTCTAGTGAGTTGCTCCGGTTTGTGAGGGCTGTGTGTCCAAACTTTCGTCAAACAGGCCAATTTTTTTAGCACATCATCTTGGTGGCATGACATTACATTAAGCAAGGTTTCATGTGTTTCTGGTCATTTTTTAATTTTTTGGAATTAAAATGCCATGGCACTCCATGCATGTACATGTGTCCATGCGATGAGACCACTATGTTTAAAAATTCCTTCTAATTTACTGCAGATGGAATTAACTCGCACACAAGTACACAAATATGAATTTTCAAACCGTTATGGTTAGCCGTTGCATGTAGATGTAGTTCAAATTTGAATTACGGTCATCAAATGGCTAGAAAACCACTTAAATGTCTTTACAAGGTCAAATGACCCCTGAAATTTTCCAAATTTTCACATGACAGTTGTATTAGTGCACGTTAAACATAGAAAAAAAATTAAAGGCCGTAAGGGTAAGCTATCTCCCGTTCGTCATCAAACATGCATTGTTCCGTCTCGGAACCACGAGCCTTCTAGTGAGTTGCTCCGGTTTGTGAGGGGCGTGTGTCCAAACTTTCGTCAAACAGACCAATTTTTTTACCACATCATCTTGGTGGCATGACATTACATCAAGCAAGGTTTCATGTTTTTATGGTCATTTTTGGATTTTTTTTTTTTTGGAATTAAAATGTCATGGCACTCCATGCATGTACATGTGTCCATGTCGAGAGACCAATATGTTTGAAAACTCCTTCTAATTTACTTCACCTGGAATTAACTCGCACACAGGTACACAAATATGATTTTTCAAACCGTTACGGTTAGCCGTTGCATGTAGATGCAGTTCAAATTTGAATTACGGTCATTAAATGGCTAGAAACTCACTTAAATGTCTTTAAAAAGGTCAAATGACCCCTGAAATTTTCCAAATTTTCACATGACAGTTGTATTGGTGCACATTAAATGTAGTGAAAAATTGAAGGCCGTAAGGGGAAGCTATCTCCCGTTCGTCATCAAACATGCTTTGTTCCCTCTTGGAACCACGAACCTGTTGGGGAACGTAGCATGCAATTTCAAAAATTTCCTACGCTCACACAAGATCTATCTAGGAGATGCATAGTAACGAGAGGGGGAGAGTGTGTCTACGTAACCTCGTAGACCGTAAGCGGAAGCGTTATATCAACGCGGTTGATGTAGTGGAACAACTGCACGATCCTACCAATCAAGTACCGAACGTACGACACCTCCGAGTTTAGCACACGTGCGGCTCGATGACGTCTCCTCCTTCTTGATCCAGCAAGTGGTATAGGATAAGTAGATGGGATCACAACCAACACGACGGCGTGGTGGTGATGGTGGTGGTGGAGCACCGACGACGCTTCGCTAAGCGTTGCCGGGACGAGGCGATTGAACTACGGAGTAACGGGACAAAGGGGCGCCAAGGGCTTGGTGTGTCCTCTTGGGGCATCCCTCCCCTCTATATATATGTGGAGGGGTGTGGCAAATAGCCCCTCCAAGCCCTAGGGCACAGCAATAGGGGAGAGGACTTGGACTCCAAGTCCAATCCTATTCCTATTAGGATTCCTTCCCTTTTTGGCTTCCCTAGCCACATGGGCTTTTGAGGACTTGGTGCGCCTGGCCCAATAAGGCTAGGGCGCCTTCCCTTAGCCCATGTCATCCCTTGGGACATGGTGAACCCACTTGTGGACTTCGGGACCCCTCCCGAATCCTCTGGCACCTTCTAGAAGCTTCCTGGTACAATACCGAAAAATTGCACTTTTTTCGGAACCCAAAATATGACTTCGCATATATAAATCTTTACCTCTCGACCATTCCGAGACTCCTCGTGACGTCCAGGATCTCATCCGGGACTCCGAACAACATTATTACCACTCATCAAATATCCCAATACTACTCTAGCATCAACGAACGTTAAGCGTGAGACCCTGCGGGTTCGGGAATTATGTAGTCATGACTGAGACACCTCTTCGGTCAATAACCAATAGCAGACCCTGGATGCCCATATTGATTCCTACATATTCCACTAAGACCTTTATCGGTCGAACTGTTATGACAACATACGTAATTCCCTTTGTCCATCGATATGTTACTTGCCCGAGATTCGATCGTCGGTATCTTCATACCTAGTTCAATCTCGTTACAGGCAAATTTCTTTACTCGTTCTGTAATACATCATCCCATGACTAACTCATTACTCATTTGCTTGCAAGTCTTATTATGATGTGTATTACCGAGAGGGCCCAGAGATACCTCTCCGATACTCGGAGTTACAAATCATAATCTTGATCTATGCCAACCCAACAAATACCTTCGGAGACACCTGTAGAGCATCTTTATATGCACCCAGTTATGTTGTGACGTTTGATAGCACACAAGGTGTTCCTCCGGTATTCGGGAGTTGCATAATCTCATAGTCAGAGGAATATGTATAAGTCATGAAGAAAGCAATAGCAATAAAACTTAAGGATCATTATGCTAAGCTAACGATGGGTCTTTTCCATCACATCATTCTCCTAATGATGTGATCCTGTTCATCAAATGACAACACATGTCTATGGTTAGGAAACTTAACCATCTTTGATTAACGAGCTAGTCTAGTAGAGGCTTACTAGGGACACGATGTTTTGTCTATGTATCCACGCATGTATCAAGTTTCCGATTAATACAATTCTAGCATGAATAATAAACATTTATCATGATATAAGGAAATATAAAATAACAACTTTATTATTGCCTCTAGGGCATATTTCCTTCAGTTTCCCACTTGCACTAGAGTCAATAATCTAGTTCACATCGCCATGTGATTTAACACCGATAGTTCACACCGTGATGTGCTTAACACCCATAGTTCACATCGCCATGTGACCAACACCCAACGGGTTTACTAGAGTCAATAATCTAGTGATACGTCCAAAATGCATCACTATTTTATATCGTAATTCATCCTTATTCATTGATATATTTCACATTACGATGATGTTCTTATGTTGTTTTGGCCTATTTTACACAGTTTGCAACTTTCCGGTGCCAAAGCAGCAGACGCAGGCTTCAGCGGTAAAAAGTGGACGCTGAGTTGCTGAAGAAGAGTACCTCCAAATTACCTGAAAATCGACGGAGGGTATTTTCCAGAAGGATCACGAAGATACGCAAAAGAGCAACCAGAGGGGGGCCACAGGGTGCCCAGGCGGCCACCTGGCGCGGCCCCCACCCTGGCCGCGCCGGGAGGGCGCCTGGAGCCCCTGGCCCACTCCAGGCTCTCCCCTCTGGCCTATATACTCCTCGTCATCCAGAAACCCTAAGAGGAGGGGAGTTCACGGAGTTCCGCCGCCGCTCCGTGGTGGAAACCTACAGAGAAGAAAAGCCATCTCCGGCGGGCAGATTCCGCTGGGGAGATCACCTCCCGGAAGGGGAGATCATCGCCATCGTCATCACCATCGTCACGGGCATCATCGAGATCATCATCAACATCATCCCCAACATCAGCACCATCTCCATCTTCATCCAATCTCATCTCACAATTGCAACTTGTGTTGTAATCCGTACTATCTATCCTCTCTACTCTATCGGTGTTGATTACTACTTTGTGGTGAATGCTATTGAGTTTTGTTGGAGAAATATCATTGTGTCCAGATTGTTTATCATCCATCTATCTCCACTGATCATGATCTCTTTTATGTCTTGTGAGTAGTTACTTTAGTTCTTGAGGACATGGGAGAAGTCTTGTTGTTAGTAGTCATATGATGTTGAAGTAATATGTGTTGTTTGATACTTAAGTTGTGTTGTTATTTTCCTAGTGGTGTTGTGTGAGTCGAACACTCAACACTTCGCCTTATTAAGGACCTAGGGGAATACATTGTGTACAAAGAATGCTTACGGTGGGTTGCCGGAGTGACAGAAACCTAAACCCCAGTTCGCACGCTTTTGCACAAGGGAAACAATGGATCATCGATCGTATTGCTATGGTTAGGCTTCTGCCTTAAATACTATCTTGTATTTGCGGATGCTTGCAAGGTGTTTAATCATAAGAGTGCACTCATCTTAGTCTAGAGGGTGTACTAGCATAGATCCACCCACTCAACACTTATCAACACATCACATAGTACCGATACGGAATATGGCGAAAGCACATGACTACCTCTCCCGTGTGTCCTCAAGAACACTTTAGCTTTTATAAGTTCAGTTGCTAGGCCTCTCCTTTGCTCAGAAAGGATTGGGCCACTTGTTACTCTCCAGTGCATTTTACTTTCCTCGCTTTTACTTTCCTGTTGCTTATATCAAGAAAACCCCTAAAAAGTTATCTTTCAGTGCTTGCAGTTATTCCTTGCTCGGAATCACTTATCAATACCTTCTGCTCCTCGTTGGGTTCGACACTCTTACTTATCGAAAACGCTGCAATAGATCCCTTACGGTTGTGGGTCATCAAGTACCGTTTTCTGGCGCCGTTGCCGGGGAGTGTAGCGCTATTGGTAAGTGAAGCTGGTAAGGAAGTTTTTATATTTCTGTTTTTATTTTGCTATTGCTGCTCTTTGTCCTTATGGACAACCTTGCTATTGGATCGTTGCTTGTGGGAAGACGCCCCACATCTGTGGTGGTTGCTCCTCCCCCTACTGAAATTGTGCCCTATAAAATACCAGCTGGTATTATCGATTATGTTTTGGCTAATCGTTATGCAGGAGACAGACATCCCGGTGAACACTTGTTATATCTGTCACAACTATGTTCATTATTTAAGCTTGCAGGTGTATCAATGGAGTTTGTCATGAGGAAATTGTTCTCCGTATCGCTTATAGATAAAGCTTAAGATTGGTATAAGCTTCTCGATAACTCACACTTGCTTGATTGGCAAGAGCTTATGTCTCTCTTTTATACCAAGTTTTATCCTCTTCATGAAATTCATCGAGACAGGAACTATATCTATAACTTTAGGTCTCGTGACGGAGAAAGCATTGCTCAAGCTTGGGGGAGATTGAAGTCCCTAATGCTCAAATGTCCTATTCATGAGCTCCCCAAGAAAATTATACTTACAAATTTTTATGCCAGGCTTTCTCGTCAGGATACGGAGATGCTGGATGCCTCCTCTAGTGGGGTATTTCAGACAAAGAGCGTTGAAGAAAGGTGGGATCTCATTGAAAGGATCCAGAGGAATACCGAAGATTGGGAAATCGATAAAGGTATTGAACCCGCTATAAATTATGAGCATGATTATATTTAGAGCTATGTGAAAACTGATTACTTCAATACCTTTTGCTCTAAGATTGGTCTTGATTCCCATCTAATGATTGATTTCTGTAAGGATTTTGCCTCTCATGTTGATTCTTTTAAAAAGAAGAGAGATCAGCATCATGAACCTTTCAAAGAGTTACCTGTTGATATTCATGTTGCTGACCCTATTTTGCCTGCAGTTATATATGAAAAGCCTCCTTTTCTCGAAAGGATAAGGGAGCACTCTCTTGTGACAGGCATAATAAATAAAAGTGAGAGAAGAATTGATGAGCCTGAGGACCAGATCAAGGTCGATCCTCAAGTTGCATTGGTTAAAGACCTTTTTACTAATGATGTTTTGGATTCCAATGTAAATTTTTGTGCTCTTTCCACTAACCTTGTCACAGCCAAGAATAAAGGCCCAATTTCAGGTACTCCACTAGTATCTGTTAAAATAGGAGATCACAATTATTATGGGCTATGCGATTTGGGATCGAGTGCTAGTGCTATCCCCTATTCACTTTATCAAGAGATCATCGGTGAGATTTCACCTTGTGAACTTGAAGAAGTTGATGTTACCATTCATCTTGCAAACAGAGCAACTATCTCTCCTATCGGAATTGTGAGAGACGTTGAAGTCCTATGTGGAAAGGTAAAATACCCTACCGACTTTCTAGTACTTGGTTCAGTGAGGGACAATTTTTGTCCTATTATTTTTGGTAGACCTTTTCTCAGAACTTGTGGAGCTATAATAGATTGCAAGAAAGGTAAAGTTTCTGTTGAATTCAATGGTGAGCCATATGAATTTAACTTTTCTAAGTTCTCTAAGCAGCCTCGTGGTACCGATTTACCTAGTGATGATAAAATTATTGAAAGTATTGCTTCTATTGCTATTCCCCCTAATGATCCTTTGCAGCAATATATGGAGGACCACGAGAATGATTTGCATATGCAGGAAAGAAATGAACTAGATGAAATATTCTTGAGACAACCTGCTATCCTGAAGCACAACCTTCCAGTTGAACCTTTGGGAATTTTACCAAAACCAAAAGAAGACCTGGTGTTCGATCTTAAACCTCTTCCCGATACGCTCAAGTATGCTTATTTAGATGAAAAGAAAGTATATCATGTTATTATCAACTCTAACCTTTCAGGATATGAAGAAGAGCGACTATTGGAAGTACTTCGTAAACACCGAGGTGCAATTGGCTATACCGTTGATGACCTTAAGGGGATTAGTCCATCTATCTGTCAACATACTATCAACCTTGAGCCCGATGCTAAACCAGTTGTTGATCATCAACGACGGTTGAACCCGAAGATGATGGATGTTGTAAGAACTGAGATTCTCAAGCTTCTAGCCGCAGGTATTATCTACCCTACAGCTGATAGTAAGTGGGTAAGCCCGGTACATTGTGTTCCTAAGAAAGGAGGTACAACTGTGGTTCCTAATGATAAGAATGAACTAATACCTCAGAGAATTATTATTGGATATAGAATGTGTATTGATTACAGGAAGCTGAACAAGGCAACCAGGAAGGATCACTACTCGTTGCCGTTCATCGCCAAATGCTTGAAAGGTTATCCAAAAATACCCACTTTTGTTACCTCGATGGTTATTCTGGCTTCTCTCAAATTCATGTTAACACTGTGTGACGCCCGAAGACCGACGTCCCAGAAGATTCCAGAAGATTCCAGATGTTCCGGGTTTTCCCGTGTGTTTCTTTTGTGCTTGTGTTATTTATTTTTTGCATTGCATTATGTCATCATGCCATCATGTCATTAATTTTGCATCTCAACCTAATAAATCGTGTGGACCTTCGGTCTATTTAAATCGAGGGAAGGATGTCTTCTCTTTATAACATATCCTCCTAATATTTATGGAGCTATATTAAATATTCCATTTGTTTGGAATTAACCGCTACACACTTGCAAATATTCCCCATGCCTCTTAATTCTAGTTTCACCGTCAAACCTCCCTATATTTCTTTTTCCGTTGTATCGAGGCTCCTCCTAAAGTCTAGACTCCTTTCAAACTCCTTAAGGCAAGCTAATTATTTTAGTTTGCACTTCCCTATTTTGTTGGAACTATTTTTGTTGGGTTGGTAATTTTTCTTAAAGCCTTACAAAAATGTTCCATCCTTTATTTTCTGTTCTGGCCTCTTTTCTTAATTATTTTTGCACTCTCTCTAATTATTTCTGTTTAAGAGATAAAAAGGAAGAGAGCCCAGCCCGGCCTCCCTCTCCTCCTAGGCCAGGCCTCCCTTGGAAGCCCAGCCGCACCTTCTGGCCCGAGCCGGCCCACCCCATCTGGCCTCCGGCCCAACTCCCTCCAGCTGGCCCAAGGCCCATCTCTCCCCTAACCCTAGGCCGACCCCAGGCTCGGTCGCTCCTCTCCTCTCCTTTTCCTCGCTACCGCCGCCACCCGCTCCTTCCATCGCACCCCGTGCCCGATTCCCTTGCAGCTCTGCCCGATTCCCCATAGCTGCCTCCTCGCCTCGCCGCATCCCTCCGCTCGAGCCCCATCTCCCTCGGCCACCCAGCGTCGCCCGACCCGATCCCCTCCTCCCTTCTGCGCACCTCCTCCAGCGGCCGGCCAACACCGCAGCGTGAGCCGCGCCCGTCCCCAGCGCCGGTCTCCAGCCCTCCAGCGCCAGAGGCCCTGCCGCCTCGCCACGGCTCCTTCGGCCACCGGCGCGCCATGGAGCCCGACGAGCCCGCAGCTCCTCCCTCACGCCAAGGCCAGCACCGCATCGCCAGCCGCGCCACCAGGGCCGCAGCTCGGCTCGTCCCCGAGCGTCCAGCGCCGCCTCGCCATGGGAGCCGCCCCGCAGCCGCGTCCCCCTCTCCTTCCTCCGCGTCGGGCCGGCCTCTGCCTCGTCCTCCAGTGCG
The DNA here is from genome assembly GCA_902687465.1 of Secale cereale. Classification (NCBI taxonomy): domain Eukaryota; kingdom Viridiplantae; phylum Streptophyta; class Magnoliopsida; order Poales; family Poaceae; genus Secale; species Secale cereale. The sequence goes on from LR738715.1 coordinate 144,307,968, forward strand.
CCGAGCCGCCACCTCGCGAGGGAGCAGCCCCCTCGAGCATCTCCTGCGCTCGACCCCTGCCTCTTCGGCGTTGACCTCATCCCTGGTGCCTCGCCAAGTCCAAGCCGCGTCGGACGCCTCTGTTTCGGTTGCTGCCAGCGAACAGCTCCCCGATGACCTTGTAGTCCCGAGACCGCCATGTTCTTGTTTTTCTTGTTTGTTGTTGTTGTTTTTCGCCAAGTGCACCGCAGCCGCAAGACCGAGATGGCGAACGAGTACCACGACGACCCGAACCGCTGCGTACGTGTACATCTACAACGAGTCCGGCAAGACCGCTATGAAAGTACGACTACACGATGCGTCAATGTTCCTCTCCGGTGTCCCGAGGACCGAGCACCCCTACCGATGCGTCAAGTACCTCTACGGAATGAACGAGAACGACTACCTTCTGTGAAGAAACGTGTATGACTACATGTGTGATGCGTCAAGTTCCACTACCGTCGCCGAGACCACAAGTACCCCTACAAAACGTGTACCACGACGAACGTTTTGAAGCGCCAAGTACCGCGACGCCCGGAGCACTCGAGACCGGCAAGTACCTCTCCGAAATGGAATGTGAACGACTACTTCCTCTTCGGAAACGTGAACCACTACTTCCTCTACGACCCGCGAGAACGCCTACTTCCACTACGTCCCTCGACGACTTGAACCCCTCCGAGAACGATTGTCCCGAAGGTATAACCCGAGACGATGACCCGTGGAACACTTGTGCATGTGTTGTATGAAATGTTTGCCCTTGTGTGCACCGTGCCCGTTTCGTCTGTTTGTCATGTTCCTCGGTTGCCTCATCGCCGACTCGTGGGAACCCGGCGACGGGATCACCCCACCTTTTTCATCTTGTTCGACTCGCTCACGCTCTCCGTCATCTTTTGCACCGGTCTCTCAACAAGTTACCGGAACCGATATGATGCGTTGCATCATTTTTGGATCGTTGTCGTGGCACCCTTTCCTTCCACCACGGTGACAAATGCTTCTTATTTCTTCATGTTAATGTTTAACTAAATTGCATAAACTTGATCATGTCATCCGCATCATGTTAATAACATTAATATGTGTGTTTTGTTGTTGCTTAAAAATTACTAAACATGCTTGTGGGGATTTTCTGGAATTTGTTGTTGTTATTTCCGGCCTCATTTAAAATGCCTAAATAGTGTAGTTTTATTATGCTTCACCTCTTGCTATGTTAAAAACACTTAATCTTGTCTTGTAAATAACGAGAGTCAACTGAATAATTAACATGTGGTGTTTCGTCAATATGCAACTCGTTGCATATTGAGCTCCACTTAACTTTTAGTTTTGTTTGTGCACTTTGCCATGCCATGCATATTTAAACCGGACATGCATCATACTTGGATGTGAATCGTATGCCATGTTTATGCTTGTGTGTTTACCGTGTGTTTGCTTCTTTCCGGTTGCTCTCTTGTTTAGCTTCGGTTTCGTTCCGGAGTTGTGAGGATTCTCTCGTCTATGTTGCTCCGTCTACTTCATGGATCCGTTCTTCTTCCTTGTGGAATCCCAGGCAAGATGACCGAACCCGGATACCATTACTATTTTTGCCTATTGCTAGTAGTCTCGATCTATAGTATTTGCCTCGATGCCCATGTTTTCCTGTCAGCCTCCTATTGTAACCATGATCCTGTCTAACCACCCTACCTATGCAAACCATTGATTGGCTATACGTAGGCTTCGCTCAGCCCCTCTTATAGCGTTGCTAGTTGCAGGTGAAGTTGAAGATGCTTGCTTCATGTTGAAGTTATGTGGGGTTATATCACACTATATTAATTATTAAATGAAATAATCTATATATTGGCAATGGGTGGAAGGCTAAGCCTTTTGCTTGGTGATTTGTTCCACTCATGCCGCTAGGAACCGTATAAACCGGTGTTATGTTCCTTGATTATGCGTTCCTCACACGGTTGGGGTTTATGGGGCCCCCTCGATAAACCGCTAAGTGCTAAGTCTTTTCCAGCAAGTCCCAACATTGGTATTATTCGCCTAATAACTAATAAAACTGCATAGGGACTAGCTATCCCTTTCATTTTAATCAACAACCCCGGTCCAGTGCTCCACATGAGTGTTGGTCCGAACTGGGGGTCCTGCAGGGCCACCTCGAGGAAACTCAAGGTCTGGTAAAAACCTGTAGCATCGCCCATCCGGTCGTGTCCTGAGACTAGATACGCGCGGCTACCTATCAGGGTGTCGACACGCCGGGAGGATTTGCTGGATTAGCCTTACCTTAGTTCGGAGTATCTTGAGCACGGGATTCCGAGAATACTCAGGCCTTCCCACCTTGGAGTTGTGACTCCGCAGATCGTGGGCTTGTGATGGGCCAAGTTGGAACACCCCTGCAGGGTTATGAACTTTCGAAAGCCGTGCCCGCGGTTATGTGGCAGATGGGAGCTTGTTAATATCCGGTTGTTGAAAACTTGACACAATGTTCCAATACACTACCAGCGTGTGTACCGTGACTGTCAATTTCCGAATAGGGATTCGGGAGTTGAACACGGTGGGGTTATGTTTGTTGAGCTTTAGTTAGGATCAATTCGTGATCATCTCTCGACCGAGGCACCTTCTCTTCTCGCTCTCGTATACGTAAGCTAGTGCTAGTTGCTGCTGCAGACTCTTGTTATTCCTTCACCTCTTGTTCTTTCTTCAGCCTTGTCCTCACCCAAGGCTTAAATAGTCATGTTACCCGGGAACGGGATTGCTGAGTCCTCTGTGGCTCACAGTTACTTCACCACACCAGATGCAGGTTCAGCCGAGTTTGATGCAGGAGATGGATCAGTTCTTCACAGGGAGCTCGATGAAGAGTTTGGCCGTATGCTTGTGACGTTTCGACGATCAGTAGTGGTTTCTACTAGGATTCGATCTAGACCTATGGCTTTATGTTGTTTTGGTATCTTTCTTTTGGATCTTCACCCGTAGTCGGGTTGTGATGTTTTGAATGATGTTTTGCTTATGTAATGTATTGTGTGAAGTGGCGAGTGTAAGCCAACTATCTCCTTTTGCAATTTAATCCCTCTTTTACATGAGTCGTGCAAAGATACCAAACTTGAGATCATTCTAGGATGGGCTTATACCATTAAGTCGTGCCTCGACACGTAGGAGGTATAGTCCCATCCTGGGCATTACACACTGCTGATCAAGAGAAGACCACTTTTACCTGTCCCTATGGTACTTATGCTTATAGGCGTATGCCTTTTGGTTTATGTAATGCCCCTGCTACTTTTCAAAGGTGTATGTCTGCTATCTTTCATGGTTTCTGTGAGGAGATTGTGGAAGTCTTCATGGACGATTTCTCCGTCTATGGAACTTCCTTTGACCATTGTCTCCACAACCTTAATAAAGTTTTGCAGAGATGTGAGGAGACAAATCTGGTACTCAACTGGGAGAAGTGCCACTTCATGGTTAACGAAGGAATTGTTCTTGGTCACAAGATTTCCGAAAGGGGAATTGAGGTGGACAAGGCCAAGATCGAAGCAATTGAGAGGATGCCCTATCCAAGGGACATCAAAGGTATTCGCAGTTTTCTCGGTCATGCTGGTTTCTATAGAAGATTTATTAAAGACTTTTCTAAGACTTCGAGACCCCTCACTAATCTTCTCCAGAAGGACGTTCCTTTTGTATTTGATGAAGATTGTAAGGAGGCTTTTGAAGTTCTTAAGAAAGCTTTAATAACTGCTCCTATAGTACAACCACCTGACTGGAATTTACCTTTTGAGATTATGTGTGATGCTAGTGATTTTGCTGTTGGAGCTGTTTTAGGGCAAAGGGTTGATAAGAAATTGAATGTTATACATTATGCTAGTAAAACCCTTGATAGTGCTCAAAAGAATTATGCTACTACTGAGAAGGAATTCTTAGCTATAGTGTTTGCTTGTGATAAGTTTAGGCAGTATATTGTTGATTCCAAAGTTATTATTCATACTGACCATGCTGCCATTAAGTACCTTATGACAAAAAAGGATGCCAAGCCAAGACTTATCAGATGGGTACTCCTTCTTCAAGAATTTGATTTGCAGATTGTTGATAGGAAAGGAGAAGACAATCCGGTGGCGGACAATCTTTCAAGGATGGAAGATATACCGCATGATCCCATCCCTGTCAACGACAGTTTTCCAGACAAGCAACTTGCCGTTGTAAAAGTATAATCTCTTTCCGATCCTTGGTTTGCAGATTATGCTAATTTTATCGTTGCGAAGTATTTGCCTCCAAGTTTAACATTTCATCAAAGGAAGAAGTTCTTTCATGATTTGAGGCACTACTTTTGGGATGACCCACATCTTTTCAAAGAAGGTCCAGACGATATCGTGAGAAGATGCATACCGGAACATGAGCAGAAGGACATTCTCAGACAATGTCATGATAGTCCCTATGGAGGACATCATGCCGGTGAGAGGACCGCACATAAGGTTTTTCAATCAGGTTTTTATTGGCCTACTCTCTTTAAGGATGCTAGAAATTATGTTTTAGCCTGTGATAAATGTCAGAGAGTTGGTAACATTAGTAGAAGGAATGAGATGCCTATGAATTACTCACTAGTGATTGAACCTTTTGATTGCTGGGGTTTTGATTTTATGGGTCCTTTTCCTTCTTCGCACAAGTACACTCACATTTTAGTAGCTGTTGATTATGTGACCAAGTGGGTTGAAGCAATCCCCACTGAAAGTGCTGATCACAAGACATCTTTGAAAATGCTCAAAGATGTGATTTTCCCTAGGTTTGGTGTACCTAGGTATCTCATGACTGATGGAGGATCACACTTCACACATGGAGCTTTTAGAAAAGCTTTAGCCAAGTACGATGTCAATCATAGAATTGCTTCACCGTACCATCCTCAAACTAGTGGGCAAGTTGAGCTCACCAATAGAGAGATCAAGTTGATCTTACAGAAGACAGTAAACAGAAATAGAAAGGACTGGTCAAATAAGTTAGGAGATGCTTTGTGGGCGTATAGAACTGCTTACAAAAACCCCATGGGCATGTCCCCCTATAAGATGGTTTATGGCAAGGCTTGCCATTTGCCATTAGAATTAGAGCACAAAGCTTTCTGGGCTGTTAGAGAGCTTAATGCTGACCCAAAGTTAGCTGGTGAGAAGCGTCTCATGAACTTGACTTCTCTAGATGAGTGGAGAAGTGAAGCTTACGAGAGTGCTAAAATGTTCAAGGAAAAGGTAAAGAAGTGGCATGATAGGAGGATTCGGAAACGTGAATTTAACGTTGGTGATAAAGTTTTGTTGTTTAGATCCCGTTTCAGGTTTTCTCCAGGCAAACTACTTTCCGGGTGGGAAGGGCCATTTCATGTTGAAGAAGTCTATCGGTCTGGTGCAATCAAGATTAACAATTTTGAAGGCACCAAACCTCAGGTTGTGAATGGGCAAAGACTTAAGCATTACATAGCAGGAGACCCTGTCAATGTTGATGTGAATATGATATACACAACAACTCACGAAGAACATGTTGCAGCCCTGTTTCAGACACCAGCAGAAGCAGAATAAGAAAAGGTATGTATTACGGTAAGGAAACATCGCGAACCGCCATAAAAGTTCCATATTATGAGTTTTTGCAAAATTAGGAAAATTCTAAGCCTAAGTGGAGCCGGAGACAAGCTCCAGGGGGCCCAGGCGCCCCCCTGGCGCGGCCTACCTCCTGGCCGCGCCGGGAAGACGCCTGGGCACCCAGGAGTCCGTCTCCGACCCCACTTTAGCTTGTTACCTTCCTTTCTGTGCAGAAATTTTTGCTATATATTTGCCCGGATTGTTCCGGCAACGTATCTCGCGATTTCGTGTGTTTTCTTTTCGATCTGTTTCTGCCAGAAAATCTTTTAGCTAGACCTAGGTGCCATGGCTTCCCCAAGTTCCCCCAAGGACAAGTTCGTCGTCAACGTCATCAATCCTTACCTCACTAAGGTGAAGAAGCACCCTCAGGTTGTTCGGATGGAGGACGGTGTCCTCCATCAAGAAGATCTGAAGGGACCTATCAAGTAGGGGAGCATCCAGGCCAGGCTAGAAGAAGTGGAGCAAGAAGTCTTCAAGTACAAGAAGATGATCGAGCATGGTGTTGAAGCTAACTTTGACATCATCAACGAGCTGAAGACCTACTTCCTGAAGGAGATGTGGAAAAGCATCACCACATCTGAAGAAAGAATTGAAGAGCTCCAAGGGCAAATTTATGATCTACATCACCAGAACTGTGAGTATGAACTAAGGTTTATGCGCATGGGTATGGGTGCTGCATGCAGGATTCAGGAGACAAACTTCTCATATGAGACTGGAGAAGCCCTTCCATGGAAGCGCTTCGCCAAGGACTACATGATCAACGTCAACAAGAATGAGGAGTGAAATCTCCTTGGGTAATGGCATCCCCTTGGCTTGTTCCAAGCTTGGGGGAGTGTCCGGTATCTTTATCTTTATCTTTTGTCTTTTAGAGTCAAGTAGAGTCGTATCATGTCTAGGGAGGTTATTATATGAAATAGGTGTGTGCATTGAGGTCTATCACTCCTTCTATGGAGAGATTGTATCCGTGAGTGTGGAGTCGTCTATGATGGAATATTAATGAGAAGTCTATTGGTTCCTTTGCTGCACTCGGTATTCTCTTCACGCAATCGACCTTATATGATGATTCTTATGGGGAGTATTGACCTTATATCAGGTATGGCTTTGAAAACTTTATAATCTTGGCAAACATAGCTTTGGTCATAACAACAAGCATGATTTTCTTAAAGTAGCGACATAGCCAAAACCTTTATGTTATTATGCTTGAAGTGTTATGCTGACAAGGAAGACAACTTGATGTGTTATGCTTATTTTAATGTTTATGCTTTATATTGCTTTGCATCTTAGTCATCATCAATTGTCTGTTCTCTCAAAGCCTTTGCTAGGCTAAACTCTGTACTAAGCGGAATTCTGCTTGTGCATCCATACCCTTAAACCAATACCTTCCATATGAGTCCACCATACCTTCCTATTCGTGGTATTCCACTACCACCTCCTAAAGTATAGAATTTATGTGTTATCCTTAAATGTTCAAAATCTTCTATTTTGTGCCCCTGTTTTAGCTCATGAGGAAGTAGTAGTTAATTCATGATCTTTTTAAGTTGGACAAGTTTTACCCCGGGATTGCATGTCTAATCTGCAAACCCCTAATACGAGGAGGAATTGGCATGAGTGCGCCCGGCTCATAAAAGATAATACAACAAACAAACCCTCCTTCACGCTTTGTTCATGAGAAATCAGAAAACTTTTGGCAGTGATAAACAAAGGAGATTAAGGGGATGTGATCGTCCCCGTGCGGGAGCCGTTCCTCGAAACTTGTCCAGTTTGAAAAGTAATTGAGTTATCTATTAGCATTCGTTGACAAATCATGCACCTCTCAAAACTTGTTTTCATTCTGTTTGATTTAAGGATAGCACATGAGTTTCCCGACTTCCCTAGAGCAGGGCCTATCTCTTAGTTTTAGGTTGAGTCAGTTATTCCTACTTCCTTCTATTCTTAAAGAGAGCAGACATTTGATGTTGACGAGGATTCATTCATATAAAGTTGCATTAAGATTTTTCATATCATATCCTTGTTGACATTATCATTTGATAAGTAAGTTGTTTGTCAAGCCCAGCTAAAGCAAACATCTTCCTTTGTGTTAACACTTTCACTTCTTGCCTAATAACATGTTCTTTCAAAAGCTTCAATTAATCTCATCAAAACATAAAGAGAAAGAGCAAAAGTAAAAGCTATTAGTTGTTCTTTGACCAAAGGACATGTTTGCCATGATTTGATGAGTTTCCTTAGCCCTACTTTCGATTATAAGTGTTACCACTCTTTTATAAGGAACTTATGAGTTGAACATTGCTGTTGAGGATATTTGAGTTTGGTGAAGAAACTGTGATGCTTCTTGTCCGTATTCTATTTATCGACACTTCACTCTCTAAACTTGTGGACAGGTTTACCGAGCTCAGTATTCGCTTGGGGACAAGCGAGGTCTAAGCTTGGGGGTGTTGATACATCCAAAATGCATCACTACTTTATATCGTAATTCATCCTTATTCATTGATATATTTCACATTACGATGATGTTCTTATGTTGTTTTGGCCTATTTTACACAGTTTGCAACTTTCCGGTGCCGAAGCAGCAGACGCAGGATTCAGCGGTAAAAAGTGGACGCTGAGTTGCTGAAGAAGAATACCTCCAAATTACCTGAAAATCGACGGAGGGTATTTTCCAGAAGGATCACGAAGATACGCAAAAGAGCAACCAGAGGGGGGCCACAGGGTGCCCAGGCGGCCACCTGGCGCGGCCCCCACCCTGGCCGCGCCGGGAGGGCGCCTGGAGCCCCTGGCCCACTCCAGGCTCTCCCCTCTGGCCTATATACTCCTCGTCATCCAGAAACCCTAAGAGGAGGGGAGTTTACGGAGTTCCGCCGTCGCTCCGTGGCGGAAACCTACAGAGAAGAAAAGCCATCTCCGGCGGGCAGATTCCGCCGGGGAGATCACCTCCCGGAAGGGGAGATCATCGCCATCGTCATCACCATCGTCACGGGCATCATCGAGATCATCATCAACATCATCCCCAACATCAGCACCTTCTCCATCTTCATCCAATCTCATCTCACAATTGCAACTTGTGTTGTAATCCGTACTATCTATCCTCTCTACTCTATCGGTGTTGATTACTACTTTGTGGTGAATGCTATTGAGTTTTGTTGGAGAAATATCATTGTGTCCAGATTGTTTATCATCCATCTATCTCCACTGATCATGATCTCTTTTATGTATTGTGAGTAGTTACTTTAGTTCTTGAGGACATGGGAGAAGTCTTGTTGTTAGTAGTCATATGATGTTGAAGTAATATGTGTTGTTTGATACTTAAGTTGTGTTGTTATTTTCCTAGTGGTGTTGTGTGAGTCGAACACTCAACACTTCGCCTTATTAAGGACCTAGGGGAATACATTGTGTACAAAGAATGCTTACGGTGGGTTGCCGGAGTGACAGAAACCTGAACCCCAGATCGCACGCTTTTGCACAAGGGAAACAATGGATCATCGATCGTATTGCTATGGTTAGGATTTTGCCTTAAATACTATCTTGTATTTGCGGATGCTTGCAAGGTGTTTAATCATAAGAGTGCACTCATCTTAGTCTAGAGGGTGTACTAGCATAGATCCACCCACTCAACACTTATCAACACATCACATAGTACCGATACGGAATATGGCGAAAGCACATGACTACCTCTCCCGTGTGTCCTCAAGAACACTTTAGCCTTTATAAGTTCGGTTGCTAGGCCTCTCCTTTGCTCAGAAAGGATTGGGTCACTTGTTACTCTCCAGTGCCTTTTACTTTGCTCGCTTTTACTTTCCTGTTGCTTATATCAAGAAAACCCCTAAAAAGTTATCTTTCAGTGCTTGCAGTTATTCCTTGCTCAGAATCACTTATCAATACCTTCTGCTCCTCGTTGGGTTCGACACTCTTACTTATCGAAAACGCTGCAATAGATCCCTTACGGTTGTGGGTCATCATCTAGTTCGCATCGCCATGTGATTAACACCCAAAGAGTACTAATGTGTGATCATGTTTTGCTTTGTGAGAGAAGTTTAGTCAGCGGGTCTGTCACATTCAGATCTGTATGTATAAAGCAAATTTCTATGTCTACAATGCTCTCATGTAGCTACTCTAGCTAATTGCTCCCACTTTCAATACGCATCCAGATTGATACTTAGTCATCTGGATTAGTGTCAAAGGTTGCATCGGTGTAACCCTTTATGATAAACTCTTTATCACTTCCATAATCGAGAAACATTTCCTTAGTCCTCCAGTTACTAAGGATAATTTTGACCGATGTCCAGTAATCTACTCCTGGATCACTATTGTACCTCCTTGCCAAACTCATGGCAAGGTACACAACAAGTTTGGTACACAACATGGCATACTTTATAGAACCTATGGCTGAGGCATAGGGAATAACTTTCATTCTCTCTCTATTTTTCTGCTGTGGTCGAGCTTTGAGTCTTACTCAACTTCATACCTTACAACTCAGCCAAGAACTCCTTATCTGACAGATCCATTTTGAACTACTTGAAAATCTTTATCAAGGTATGTACTAATTGAAAGTCTTATCAATCGTCATGATCTATCTCTATAGATCTTGGTGCCCAATATATCAGCAGCTTTACCGAGGTCTTTAATTGAAAAACTCCTTTTAAACAATCCTTTATGCTTTCCAAAAAATTCTACACCATTTCTGATCAACAATATGTCATTCACATATACTTATCAGAAATGTTGTAGTGCTCCCACTCACTTTCTTGTAAATACAGACTTCACCGTAAGTCTGTATAAAACCATATACTTTGATCACCTTATCAAAGCGTGTATTCCAACTCCGAGATGCTTGCACCGGTCCATAGATGGATCGCTGGAGCTTGCACACTTTGTTAGCACCTTTAGGATCGACAAAACCTTCCGGTTGCATCATATACAACTCTTCTTTAAGATATCCATTAAGGAATGCAGTTTTGACATCCATTTGCCAAATTTCATAATCATAAAAATGCGGCAATTGCTAACATGATTCAGACAGACTTAAGCATCACTACGGGTGAGAAAGTCTCATCGTAGTCAACTCATTGAACTTGTCAAAAACCTTTCGCAACAAGTCGAGCTTTGTAGACAGTAACATTACTATCGGCGTCAGTCTTCCTCTTAAAAATCCATTTATTTTCAATGGTTTGCCGATCATCGGGCAAGTCAACCAAAATCCACACTTTGTTCTCATACATGGATCCCATCTCAGATTTCATGGTCTCAAGCCTTTTTGTGGAACCTGGGCTCATCATCGCTTCCTCATAGTTCGCAGGTTCGTCATGGTCCGGTAACATGACTTCTAGAACCGGGTTACCGTACCACTCTGGCGCGGAACGTACTCTGGTTGACCTACGAGGTTCGGTAGTGACTTGATCCAAAGTTTCATGATAATTATCATTAGCTTCCTCACTAATTGGTGTAGGCATCACAGGAACGATTTTCTGTGATGAGCTATTCTCCAATTCTAGAGAAGGTACAATTACTTCATCAAGTTCTACTTTCCTCCCACTCACTTCTTTCGAGAGAAACTTCTTCTCTAGAAAGGATCCATTCTTAGCAACAAAAGTCTTGCCTTTGGATCTGTGATAGAAGGTGTACCCAACAGTTTCTTTTTGGTATCCTATGAAGACGCACTTCTCCGATTTGGGTTTGAGCTTATCAGGCTGAAGCTTTTTCACATAAGTGTTGCAAACCCAAACTTTAAGAAACGACGGCTTAGGTTTCTTGCCAAACCATAGTTCATACGTTGTCGTATCAACGGATTTAGATGGTGCCCTATTTAATGGGAATGCAGCTGTCTCTAATGCATAACCCCAAAATGATAGTGGTGAATCAGTAAGAGACATCATAGATCGCACAATATTTGATAAAGTATGGTTATGACATTCGGACACACCATTACACTGTTGTGTTCCAGGTGGCGTGAGTTGTTAAACTATTCCACATTGATTTAAATGAAGACCAAACTCATAACTCAAATATTCGCTTCCGCGATCAGATCGTAGAAACTTCATTTTCTTGTTACGATGATTCTCTACTTCACTCTGAAATGCTTTGAACTTTTCAAATGTTTCAGACTTGTGTTTCATTAAGTAGATATAGACATATCTGCTCAAATCATCTGTGAAGGTCAGAAAATAACGATACCCGCCTCGAGCCTGAACACTCATCGGACCGCATACATATCTATGTATTATTTCCAGTAAGTCATTGGCTCACTCCATTGTTCCGGAGAACGGAGTTTTAGTCATCTTGCCCATGAGGCATGGTTCGCAAGCATCAAATGATTCATAATCAAGTGATTCCAAAAGTCCATCGGCATAGAGTTTCTTCATGCGCTTTACACCAATATGACTTAAACGGCAGTGGGACAAGTATGTTGCACTATCATTATCAACTCTGCATCTTTTGGCTTCAATATTATGAATATGTGTATTACTACGATCGAGATTCAATAAACCATTCACCTTGGGTGTATGACCATAGAAGGTTTTATTCATGTAAACAGAATAACAATTATTCTCTGACTTAAATGAATAATTGTATTGCAATAAACATGATCAAATCTTGTTCATGCTCAACGCAAACACCAAATAACATTTATTTAGGTTTAACACTAATCCCGAAAGTACAGGGAGTGTGCGGTGATGATCATATCAATATTGGAACTACTTCCAACACACATCGTCACCTCACCCTCAACTAGTCTCGGTTTATTCTGTAACTCTCCTTTCAAGTTACTAATCTTAGCAACCGAATAGGTATCAAATACCCAGGGGATACTATGAGCACTAGTGAGGTACACATCAATAACATGTATATCTAATATACCTTTGTTCACTTCGCCATCCTTCTTATCCGCCAAATATTTGGGGAACTTCCGCTTCCAGTGACCATTTCCTTTGCAGTAGAAGCACTTAGTTTTAGGCTTAGGTCCAGCTTTGGGCTTCTTCACGGGAGTGACAACTTGCTTTCCATTCTTCTTAAAGTTCCCCTTCTTCCCCTTGCCCTTTTTCTTGAAACTAGTGGTCTTGTTTAAACATCAACACTTGATGCTCTTTCTTGATTTCTACCTTCGCTGATTTTGGTGATAGTGACTAGAGAATTCTGTCAACCACTATCTTCTCTAGAAGATTAACTCCCACTTGATTCAAGCGATTGTAGTACTCAGACATTCTGAGCACATGCTCACTGGTTGAGCTAATCTCCTCCATCTTGTATGCAAAGTACTTGTCAGAGGTCTCATACCTCTCGACACGACATGAGTCTGAAATACTAATTTCAACTCTTGGAACATCTCAAATGCTTCATTGTGTTCAAAACGTTTTTGAAGTCCCGGTTCTAAGCCGTAAAGCATGGTGCACTAAGCTATTAAGTAGTCATCATATTGAGCTTTGCCAAACATTCATAATGTTTGCATCTGCTCCTGCAATAGGTCTGTCACCTAGCGGTACATCAAGGACATAATACTTCTGTGCAGCAATGAGGATAATCCTCGGATCACGGACCTAGTCTGCATCATTGCTACTAAAATCTTTCAACTTAGTTTTCTCTGGGAACATATCAAAAAACATAGGGGAGCAATAACGCGAGCTATTGATCTACAACATAATTTGCAAATACTATCTGGACTAATTTCATGATAAATTAAAGTTCAATTAATCATATTACTTAAGAACTCCCACTTAGATAGACATCCCTCAAGCCTCTAAATGATCATGTGATCCATATCAACTAAACCATGTCTGATCGTCACATGAGATGGAGTAGTTTTCAACGGTGAACATCTTATGTTGATCATATCTACTATATGATTCACGCTCGACCTTTTGGTCTCCAGTGTTCCGAGGCCATGTCTGTACATGCTAGGCTCATCAAGTTTAACCCGAGTATTCTGCATGTGCAAAACTGTCTTACACCCGTTGTATTTGAACGTAGAGCTTATCACACCCGATCATCACATGGTGTCTCGGCACGACGAACTGTCGCAACGGTGCATACTCAGGGAGAACACTTGTACCTTGAAATTTTAGTGAGAGATCATCTTAAAATGCTACCGTCGTTCTAGGCAAAATAAGATGCATAAAAAGATAAACATCACATGTGATCAAAATATGTGACATGATATGGCCATCATCATCTTGTGCTTTTGATCACCATCTCCAAAGCATCGTCATGATCTCCATGGTCACTAGCTTGACACCTTGATCTCCGTCGTACCATCGTGGCCGTCTCGCCAATTATTGCTACTACTACTATCGCTAACTCATAGTGATAAAGTAAAGAAATTACATGGCTTTCGCAATTCATACAATAAAGAGACAACCATAAGGCTCCTGCCGGTTGCCGATAATTTAGAAAACATGATCATCTCATATAATAACATATAACTCATCATGCCTTGACCATATCACATCACAACATGCCCTGCAAAAACAAGTTAGACGTCCTCTACTTTGTTGTTGCAAGTTTTACGTGGCTGCTACGGGCTTCTAGCAAGAACCGTTCTTACCTACGCTTCAAAACCACAATGATTTTTCGTCAAGTGTGTTGTTTTAACCTTCAACAAGGACCGGGCGTAGTCACACTCGGTTCAACTAAAGTTGGAGAAACTGACAACCGCCAGCCACCTATGTGCAAAGCACGTAGGTAGAACCAATCTCATGAACGTGGTCATGTAATGTCGGTCCGGGCCACTTCATCCAACAATACCGCCGAATCAAAGTATCACATGCTGGTACGCAGTATGACTATTATCGCCCACAACTCATTTTGTTCTACTCGTGCATATCATCTACGCATAGACCTGGCTCTGATCCACTGTCAGGGAACGTAGCATGCAATTTCAAAAATTTCCTACGCTCGCGCAAGATCTATCTAGTAGATGCATATCAACGAGAGGGGGAGAGTGTGTATACGTACCCTCGTAGACCGTAAGTGTAATGCCCATGATGGGACTATATCTCCTACGTATCGAGGCACAACTTAAAGATATAAGCCCATTCTGGAATGATCGCAAGTTTGGTACCTTTGCACATCTCATGTAAAAATAGGGATGAAAACTGAAAAGATAGTTGGCTTACACTCGCCAAGTCACACAAATTCATTACATATCCAATCTTCATCCAAATAAACATCATAGCCCATCTAAGGGTAAAGATCCAAATGACAAGATACCAAACGTAACATTAAACCACAGGTCTAGATCGAATCCTAGTAGAAGCTCTACTGATCAACCGGATAGTTCACATAGTAACGGCTACGCTCCTCGTCGTACTCCCAGTCTAGCTCAGTGCCATCGCCTATGTAGCTCACCATCATACCTGCATCTGGTGTGTTGAAGTAACTGTGAGCCACAGAGGACTCAGCAATCCCGTTCCCGGGTAACACGACTATCCCAGCCTTGGGTGTGGAACAAGGCTGAACAAAGGACAAGAGTTTGCAGCAGCACTAGCCTAGCTTACGTAAAAGAGAGCGAGAAGAGAAGGTGCCTCGGTCGAGAGATGATCACGAAGTGATCCTAACTAATCAAGTCAAACATAACCCCACCGTGTTCATCTCCCGAATCCCTTTCGGAAAATGACCGTCACGGTACTCACGCTGGTAGTGTATTCAAACATGGTGTCAAGTTTTCTACAACCGGATATTAACAAATTCCCATCTGCCACATAACCGCGGGCACGGCTTTCGAAAGTTCATAACCTTGCAGGGGTGTTCCAACTTGGCCCATGACAAGCCCACGATCCGCGGAGTCGCAACTCCAAGGTGGGAAGGCCCGAGTATTCTCGGAATCCCGTGCTCAAGATACTCCGAATAAGGTAAGGCTAATCCAGCAAATCCTCCCGGCGTGCCGACACCCTGACAGTAGCCGCGCGTATCTAGTCTCAGGCCACGACCGGATGGGTGATCCCACGGGTTTTTACCAGACCTTGAGTTCCCTCGAGGTGGCCCCGCGTAACCCCCAGTTCGGACCAACACTCATGTGGAGCACGGGCCCGGGGTTGTTGATTAAGAAGAGGGTTAATTACTCCCTATGCAAGTTTTTAGTTATTAGGCAAATAGTACCAATGTTGGGACTTGCTGGAAAAGACTTAGCACTTAGCGATTTATCGAGGGGGTCCCATAACCCCAACCGTGTGAGGAACGCACATAACACCGGTTTATACGGTTCCTAGCGGCATGAGTGGAACAAAACACCAAGCAAAAGGTTTAGCCTTCCACCCATTACCAATATATAGATGATTCCGTTTAATAATTAATATAGTGTGATATCCTAACAAGCTTCAACAAGAAGCAAGAATCTTCAATCTTCTCCTGCAACTAACAATGCTATAAGAGGGGCTGAGCGAAGCCTACGTATAGCCAATCAATGGTTTGCATAGGTAGGGTGGTTAGACAGGATCATGGTTACAATAGGAGGCTGACAGGAAAACATGGGCATCGAGGCAAAACTATAGAACGAGACTTCTAGCAATAGGCAAAGATAGTAATGTTATCGGGGTTCGGTCATCTTGCCTGAAGAGTTGTCGATAGGATCGTAAGAGAGCTCCTCGTTCTCAACCTCGGTAGTAACCTCGTGCTTGTACCCGTACTCAGCTTCCGGCTCTACTCAACACAAACACACAAGGCACGAAATCAAACAAGATGCAATGCGCAGAAAAATTACTGGATGCATGGCTGATGCACTATGGAAGCAAAACAGATGCACTATGGAAGCACAGAAAGTCTACTTAGGAAGCACAGTGTTACAGCACAACAATATGCATCAAGCAAAATGCTTCAAAACATGATAACAATAGGATATTATGAATCTACATGCAAAAACACACAAGTTACATATAGGACTTGCTCAAAACGGAGCAACGGGCTAAAAGTTACACCCGAATCAATAAACATGCACAAGCTGAAAATAACAGCCACATAGCAACTTCGGAGCAAGAGATAAATAGTCTACAGCACTCAAACATCATGGCAATGAGCATGGACATAAACTAGACATATCCTACATCAAACAATTCCATTGGAGCATCTCCAAAGGAGCCATGGATCAATAGCAACAAGCTATGACATATTGAACTTGACAACAAAAACCTGACAGCAGTAATTTGTTGCAACTTGGGAGCAAGAGTTAAATATGCTACAGCCACCCAAATAAGCATGTGAGAGCATGAATGGATAGCCAACAACTTATACAACAAGGAATCATCAAGAGTCACCCCAAAACTATCATGGATTGGCCTAGGACAACAAGCAAACATGGCATCTGAAAATAACAGATTCCAGACTTAGTGAAATTTCACTAAGTGTTAAAACAGCAGTTTCATCATGGCATCTTTGAGAGCAAGTTTAAGTCACCTCAAAGCATATCAAGACAAGTGGTAAGCACCACAGCAAAGTACACATGATGGTGAATCCAAAACATCTAAGCATGCATCAAGGAGACAACCACATCAATAGCAACGAGCTCCTCAACGAGGCATCTCGTAACAAGTTTAACGACATAACAGCCACATAGCACTTTGCAAAGGAGATAAACATGGCAAGATGAAATCTATCATGCAGGCTAAAGCAATCAACATGTAGAGCATTTCATGATGAACACGTGGACATATCATTTGCTTCATTTGGATAAACATGCACCAAGTTATCACATTGCAAAGATGGCATGAAAACAACTACTAACAGCAGGTTATAACAAGTAGCACTCTTGCAACAGATATTTAAGCATCTAGATGACCTCAAACATGCATGGCACAATGGAACAAAACGTAGTACATGTCTCCACGATCATTTTGACATATCATTTGCTCAAATCGGACCATCACACAAAAAGTTATCCGCGTTGCAAAACAGCATCACACAACTAAATTAACCAGGGACTTAGAAAAAAATAGACTACCTCAGGGGTCAACGGATCTGGTCAAACGGTCAAACGGGCCCGGCGGGGAGCGGGCTGGCGGAGGCGGATCAGGCCGAAGGACTCGCGGATCGGGTCGAAGGACTCCGGGCGCTAACGGGCTTCGGGCACGGCCCACCTGGCCGCTAGGGTTCGGCCCGCGAGAGGGAGGCGATCGGATCGGGGAGGCCGGGGCCTCGAGCGCCCTCGAGCGCTGGCGGCTCGCGACGCGGGGATGGGCGGCGGCGGCGCCCGGCCGGGGCGGCGGCGTCGGCGTGGAGGCGGGCCCGGCGGCGGAGGTTGGTGTGGGGCCGGGCGGCGGAGCGCGGCGGGGCGGTGAGGAACCGGCGGTAGCGGAGCTCCGGCTCGGGAGGCGCCGGATCCGGCGGCGGCGGCGAGGTGGCGAGGTGGCCGGCGGCGGGGAAGAAAAAGGCGGCGCGGCCGGAGGTAGGAGAAGACCTCGGCGCGGGCCCGCACGTCGTAGTGGAAGCACAGCGGCGGCACTACGGAAGCACGGTGGAGACTTTGGAAGCACGGTTTCCTGGGACGTCGGAAGCACGGATTTTCAACGATGGAAGCACCGCAGATCAACGGTGGAAGCATCGGCGGTGAACTGTGGAAGCATTAGGGTTTCAGACGCGAAAATTGGGGGAGATGGACGTTTATATAGGCACAAGGAGCTAGGGTTGTCCAAATGAGGTGAGGTTTTCGGCCATGCGATCACAATTGGATGGCCTAGATGAAGGGAGGGGTTTTGGTTGGTTTGGTGGGCTGTTGGAGGGGTGTCTTGGGCCTCAAAGAGGAGGTACTTTCAGGCCATGAGAATAACTGTTAGGGCATCAAACGAACTCCAAACGCGACGAGATTTGACATGCGGGTTGCACACACCAAAACAACATCGCACGACAAGTCTCACGCCAAACCGGAAACGTTACACGGCCAAACGCCAAAGTAGGCCTCGGGGATGCCTCGGACACGTGAGAGAGCTCCGGAACTCGAAACGGACAACGGAAAGAAACGAGTGGGACCGGATGCAAACGACAACACAATGCAATGCGATGCACATGACTACATGATATGGATGAATGCACACACGCAACACGACAAAACGACGAAAAACCCGAAAAGACGAAGAACCCGGAATGGAATTGATGAAGCCAGAGATATATATATTGCCCAAAAGGGAAAGTATTACATTCGGGGCATTACAAACTCTCCTCTACTACAAAAAGATCTCGTCCTGAGATCTAGGACTTGAAGAAGGAAGGGTACTCGGAACGAAGGTGATCTTCTCGTTCCCACGTAGCTTCTCGGTCGGTATGGTGTGACCACTTGACTTTCAAGAATTTGATGGACTTGTTGCGGGTCTTGCGCTCGGTTTCTTCGAGAATAGCAACTGGGTGCTCTCGGTAAGACAAGTCTTGTTGAAGATCAATCTCTTCAAACGGAATCCTGCGTTCAGGAGTCTTGAAGCACTTGCGGAGTTGAGACACATGAAACACATCATGAACATTGGCGAAGTTGGAAGGGAGCTCAAGTTGATAGGCTAGATCGCCTCTTTTGCCAAGGATCTTGAAAGGCCCGACATATCTAGGAGCAAGCTTTCCTTTGATACCGAATCTTTGGGTTCCTTTCATAGGAGTAACACGGAGATAGACATGATCCCCAATGTTGAAGGCCAAATAATGATGCTTGCCGTCATAGTAGCTCTTCTGACGCGACTGAGCGGCCTTGAGTTTCTCACGTATGACTTTGCACATTTCTTCGGCTTCTGAGATCAAGTCATTGCCAAGAAGTTGACGTTCACCCGTCTCAGACCAGTTGAGAGGGGTACGGCACTTTCTGCCATAGAGGATTTCAAACGGAGCTTTGCCGGCACTTGCTTGGAAGCTGTTGTTGTAAGAGAACTCGGCAAATGGAAGGCAATCCTCCCATTTCATGCCAAAAGATATGACACAGGCTCTGAGCATGTCTTCTAGAATCTGATTCACTCTCTCGACTTGACCACTAGTCTGAGGGTGAAATGCAGTGCTGAACCTGATCTTAGTGCCCATGGCAGACTGAAAGGAGTCCCAGAACTTGGAAGTGAACAAACTTCCATGGTCTGAGGAGATAACTTGAGGAATGCCATGTAAAGACACAATTCTGGAAGTGTACAATTCTGCCAGTTGAGCTGCATTGATGGATTCTTTGACTGGAAGGAAGTGAGCGACTTTGGTAAGCTTGTCAATCACCACAAAGATAGAATCATTCCCTCTCTTGGACTTAGGAAAGCCAGTGACGAAATCCATTTCAATGTGGTCTAATTTCCACTCGGGAATAGGAAGAGGTTGGAGAAGACCGGCTGGACGTTGATGCTCTGCCTTCACTCTTCTGCAGACATCACATTCGTTCACAAATTGGGCAATCTCCCTTTTCATGCGAGTCCACCAGTAAGATTGCTTGAGGTCTTGGTACATCTTGGAACTACCAGGATGAATGGAAAGGAGGGAATCATGTGCTTCTTCCATTATGAGCTTCCTGAGATCAACTTTGGGAACCACAAGTCTGTCCTCAAAGAACAAGGTATCTCTCTCATCAACGCGATAGCACTTGTATTTAAGAGTACCCTTTGCAATACCATGTTTCACTTTCTGCACCATAGCATCACTGAGTTGGGCCTCACGGATCTGATCTTCCAAGGTAGGAGCAACTTGAAGATTTGCAAGAAAGCCTTGCGGAACAACTTGGAGGTTGAGCTTCCTGAATGCTTCACAAAGCTCAGGCTGGAACGGCTTGATAAGGAGGCTGTTGCAATATGCCTTTCTGCTCAAAGCATCTGCAATCACATTCGCCTTGCCAGGTGTGTATTCAATGCTTGGATTATACTCTTGGATCATTTCGACCCAACGAGTCTGGCGGAGGTTCAGATTCGGCTGTGTGAAGATGTACTTCAAGCTCTTGTGATCGGTGAAGATGTCGACTATTCTGCCCAACAGAAGGTGTCTCCACGTAATCAAAGCATGTACCACAGCTGCTAGTTCAAGATCATGTGTGGGGTAGTTCTTCTCACTTGGCTTCAGCTGACGAGAAGTGTATGTCACAATTCTCTTGTCCTGCATAAGCACACCACCAAGTCCTTGAAGAGAAGCATCACAGAATACTTCGTAGGGCTTGGACTCATCTGGAGGAATGAGAACTGGAGCAGAGACGAGCTTTTCTTTGAGAGTTTTGAATGCCACTTCACAATCTGGAGACCAGTAGTACTTGACATTCTTCTGCAGCAAGTTGGAAAGAGGCTTGGCAATCTTGGAGAAGTTCTCAACGAACCTTCTGCAATAGCTGGCAAGACCAAGAAAGCTTCAGAGTTGCTTGACGTTCCGAGGAGGTTCCCAGTTGACAATTGCTTCAACTTTCTCGGGGATTACTGCAATACCGTCAGCGGAGATGATATGGCCCAGATACAAGACCTTATCGAGCCAAAATTCGCACTTGGAGAACATGGCATAGAACTTATGTTCACGGAGTCTGTCGAGAACGAGACGGAGGTGCTTTTCGTGATCCTCTTCGTTTTTGGAGAAAACCAAAATATCATCCAGATACACAAGCACAAACTCACCGGTGTAGGGGTTGAAAATGTAGTGCATCATTCTCGAGAAGGTAGGTGGAGCATTGGCAAGACCAAAGGACATGACTGTATACTCATATGAGCCGTAGCTCGTTCTGAAAGCAGTCTTGGGGATATCTTCTTCTCGAATGCGAATTTGGTGATAGCCCATTCGGAGATCGAGCTTAGAGAACACTCTAGCTCCTTTGAGCTGCTCGAACAGTTCATTGATGTTGGGGAGCGGATACTTCTTCTTTATTGTCTTCTTGTTCAATGGCCGGTAATCGACGCAAAGGCGCTCCGTGCCATCCTTCTTCTTGACAAATAAGACACCACAACCCCAAGGTGACGTACTAGGCCTGATCAGACCCATACGCTCCTGTTCATCAAGCTGTTTCTTCAACTCCTTCAACTCTTTAGGAGAGAGCTTGTACGGACGCCGGCATGCTGGCTCAGTACCAGGCTCGAGTTCAATGACGAATTCCACTTGACGGTGTGGAGGCATGCCTGGAAGTTCTTCAGGAAAGACGTCTTCGTATTCGTTAACCACCAGAATTTGAGATATGGCATTCATCTCGCCCTTGTCATTGAGAGCGAAAAGCCTGATTGTGTTATCCCGAGAGGCGAAGATAATCACATCATCATCGGAATGAGTAATCTTGACTTCCTTCTGTGCACAGTCAATCTGAGCATCATGCTGAGAAAGCCAATCCATCCCGAGGATGAGGTCAATGTCGGAGTTGCCGAGAACCACCGGAGAGGCCAGAAATCGATAATCACCCATGCGAATAGAAACATCTGGAGCATAAATACGAGAATGCATCAATTTACCCGGAGAAACAACTGATAATTCCCTTGGCAAACTTTTGGTGTCAACATTGTGCTTGGATGCAAATGGTTGAGACATGAAAGAACATGAAGCACCTGAATCAAACAAAACTTTTGCAGGGATAGAGTTAACTGGAAGGTTACCCAAAATCACATCAGAAGAATTCTCCGCTTGCGCTGCATTCATCAGATTCACCCTTGCAGACTTTGGATTATGCTTGACAATAGCTGTGCTGACGGGTGGAGGAGGCGGAAGGCGCCTCGGGTTGGGGCACTTGTTAGCATAGTGACCTTTCTGAGTGCACTTGTTGCAGACCACTTCTGAGAGAGGACGGTAATGAGTAGCACTTGACTTGGAACCTTGAGACTGAAACTTTGACTGGTTGCTTGGGTTGGGTGGGTGGGAGAAACCACGGCCACCAGAGTTCTTGTTGTTGTTGTTGTAGGGAGCTCGGATCACAGGAGGAGGTGGAAGCCAAAACTTCTGTTGCTTCGCGGCGACTTGAGAAGATGAGGAGGAGTGAACAGCATCTCAAATCCTCTTCTTGGAAGTTTCCATCTTGAGCTGGGCTGCCTCTTGCTTAAGCGCCATGTTATAGAATTTGTCAAACTCATCAGGCTCGAACAAGGTGAGAGCAAGTTGAAGTTCATCCTTCAGACCTCCACGGAACTGATAGATCTTGCTCTTGGCATCTGGTATGTCTTGCTTAGCATAGCGGGCAAGATTTTGGAACTTCACATTATACTGGTAGACAGTCATTGAGCCTTGCTTCAGGTTGCGGAATTGCTCACGCATACCCTCGATGACACTTGTTGGAATGTGGTGAGAGCGAAAGTCCTTGCAGAAATCATCCCAAGAGATCACACGCCCTTCTCTGGAGTCTTTGTACTGCTGCCACCAGTCAGCTGCTTGGTCCTTGAGTTGGAAGGATGCAAACTTCACATAGTCCTCTTCCCTTACGTTACTGCACTCAAAATGCTTCTTGATATCGGTTATCCAATCTTCAGCATCGAGAGGGTCGACACAGTAACTGAAAGCCTTTGGTTGATTAGCCAAGAACTGGTTGAGCATAGCATGGTGCTGTTGGTTGAAGAAATTGCCTTGGTTCCCTGGAGCACCCTGATTTGCTTGATTTGCTTGCATTTGCTGCATCATCTGCATCAACATCTGGGTGTTCTGGTTTGTAGTCTGCATAATCGCTCTCCAGGCCTCAGACGGAGGAGGAGGGGAAGGAGGACGATCTGGAACCTCTTCACCCTCTGGGTTAGCGTTGGGAACCCGTTTCGGAGCCATCCTGAAAGAGATGACCATCAATCAGCAATTTGATTGAAAGAAGATATAAACTGAAACAACGGATAGAAATGCAACATAGTCTTCACAAGAATCATTCGAACAAGAGGAACGAATGAAATTCTCAGTTTAATGATAACAACAATCTTCACGAGAAGCCACTGAGGGACAAAAGGTAAATAAGAAAAACAACAAGGTACAGATGGAACAAACACAAGATAGGAGCTTTGTTCGACATTTTGTGTTGAAAGCTTATGGAACGTGTTACGAAAAGGTTTTGCAATCCCCGGATCATCATAGCCAAGGACCCTTTAAGATGCAACTCCCGATCGGAACATCGGCCATAAACCACTTCACTCAATGTAGAACCCCGAACTCCGTAACCTGCATTTGTTGGAAGAATGCCTACGATCTACTAGAGAAACCCACCTATGAATTTCCGAAAGTTTCCAGTTATGCAATCAGGTGTTGGGGATACAGGGGAAGCATCGCGCACACAACTCTAATCCTACATCCAGCTGTATCCATCCTTCAACACATAACCAGTTGTTCTCGGAAACCGTCTACCTCGGACCTTCGAAAAGCATCCACTATACCAAGCTATGGCAATACTCCCGAACTACCTCCCCAGTACTGGGTGATGTCGGGGTTATCTTGCCACCAACCGTATAGGAGAGTTTTTGATGTAAGCCGTCTTAAGTATTCTAGTACTGCCGCGATATGCTTGTGACGACAATACCCCGAAGCTCAACTCCCCGGGACACTGCCACAACCCCTAATGTCAGGAGGCATCGAGAAAAATATTCTCGTCACAAAGACATCGAAACAATCCAACAATACTCGCGAGATTCCTAAAAAAAAATTGGTGCAATTTTTGAAAGTAGAAGAGGCAAGAGTAGTCGTCAGGAGTCCTCACCAGAATGAAAAGAGATGAGGAGCAAAGAAATCCTACTCTCCGATATAAATATAGGACTCAAAACATTTTAAGTGTGTGCCTAGACTCGACCATCAACGATTCGATCAAACAGTGGGGCTTCTAGGTCGGAGAAGGCTCTGAATACCAACTTGTAATGCCCAGGATGGGACTATATCTCCTACGTGTCGAGGCACGACTTAAAGATATAAGCCCATTCTGGAATGATCGCAAGTTTGGTACCTTTGCACATCTCATGTAAAAATAGGGATGAAAACTAAAAAGATAGTTGGCTTACACTCGCCACGTCACACAAATTCATTACATATCCAATCTTCATCCAAATAAACATCACAGCCCATCTAAGGGTAAAGATCCAAATGACAAGATACCAAACATAACATTAAACCACACGTCTAGATCGAATCCTAGTAGAAGCTCTACTGATCAACCGGATAGTTCACATAGTAACGGCTACGCTCCTCGTCGTACTCCCAGTCTAGCTCAGTGCCATCGCCTGTGTAGCTCACCATCGTACCTGCACCTGGTGTGTTGAAGTAACTGTGAGCCACAGAGGACTCAGCAATCCCGTTCCCGGGTAACACGACTATCCTAGCCTTGGGTGTGGAACAAGGCTGAACAAAGGACAAGAGTTTGCAGCAGCACTAGCCTAGCTTACGTAAAAGAGAGCGAGAAGAGAAGGTGCCTCGGTCGAGAGATGATCACGAAGTGATCCTAACTAATCAAGTCAAACATAACCCCACCGTGTTCATCTCCCGAATCCCTTTCGGAAAATGACCGTCACGGTACTCACGCTGGTAGTGTATTCGAACATGGTGTCAAGTTTTCTACAACCGGATATTAACAAATTCCCATCTGCCACATAACCGCGGGCACGGCTTTCGAAAGTTCATAACCCTGCAGGGGTGTTCCAACTTGGCCCATGACAAGCCCACGAACCGCGGAGTCCCAACTCCAAGGTGGGAAGGCCCGAGTATTCTCGGAATCCCGTGCTCAAGATACTCCGAATAAGGTAAGGCTAATCCAGCAAATCCTCCCAGCGTGCCGACACCCTGACAGTAGCCGCGCGTATCAGTCTCAGGCCACGACCGGATGGGTGATCCCACGGGTTTTTACCAGACCTTGAGTTCCCTCGAGGTGGCCCCGCGTAACCCCCAATTCGGACCAACACTCATGTGGAGCACTGGCCCGGGGTTGTTGATTAAGAAGAGGGTTAATTACTCCCTATGCAAGTTTTTAGTTATTAGGCAAATAGTACCAATGTTGGGACTTGCTAGAAAAGACTTAGCACTTAGCGATTTATCGAGGGGGTCCCATAACCCCAACCGTGTGAGGAACGCATAATCAAGGAACATAACACCGGTTTATACGGTTCCTAGCGGCATGAGTGGAACAAAACACCAAGCAAAAGGCTTAGCCTTCCACCCATTACCAATATATAGATGATTTCGTTTAATAATTAATATAGTGTGATATCCCAACAAGCTTCAACAAGAAGCAAGAATCTTCAATCTTCTCCTGCAACTAACAATGCTATAAGAGGGGCTGAGCGAAGCCTACGTATAGCCAATCAATGGTTTGCATAGGTAGGGTGGTTAGACAGGATCATGGTTACAATAGGAGGCTGACAGGAAAACATGGGCATCGAGGCAAAACTATAGAACGAGACTTCTAGCAATAGGCAAAGATAGTAATGTTATCGGGGTTTGGTCATCTTGCCTGAAGAGTTGTCGATGGGATCGTAAGAGAGCTCCTCGTTCTCAACCTCGGTAGTAACCTCGTGCTCGTACTCGTACTCAGCTTCCGGCTCTACTCAACACAAACACACAAGGCACGAAATCAAACAAGATGCAATGCGCAGAAAAATTACTGGATACATGGCTGATGCACTATGGAAGCAAAACAGATGCACTATGGAAGCACAGAAAGTCTACTTAGGAAGCACAGTGTTACAACACAACAATATGCATCAAGCAAAATGCTTCAAAACATGATAACAATAGGATATTATGAATCTACATGCAAAAACACACAAGTTACATATAGGACTTGCTCAAAATGGAGCAACGGGCTAAAAGTTACACCCGAATCAATAAACATGCACAAGCTGAAAATAACAGCCACATAGCAACTTCGGAGCAAGAGATAAATAGTATACAGCACTCAAACATCATGGCAATGAGCATGGACATAAACTAGACATATCCTACAGCAAACAATTCCATTGGAGCATCTCCAAAGGAGCCATGGATCGATAGCAACAAGCTATGACATATTGAACTTGACAACAAAAACCTGACAGCAGTAATTTGTTGCAACTTGGGAGCAAGAGTTAAATATGCTACAGCCACCCAAATAAGCATGTGAGAGCATGAATGGATAGCCAACAACTTATACAACAAGGAATCATCAAGAGTCACCCCAAAACTACCATGGATTGGCCTAGAACAACAAGCAAACATGGCATCTGAAAATAACAGATTCCAGACTTAGTGAAATTTCACTAAGTGTTAAAACAGCAGTTTCATCATGGCATCTTTGAGAGCAAGTTTAAGTCACCTCAAAGCATATCAAGACAAGTGGTAAGCACCACAGCAAAGTACACATGATGGTGAATCCAAAACATCTAAGCATGCATCAAGGAGACAACCACATCAATAGCAATGAGCTCATCAACGAGGCATCTCGTAACAAGTTTAACGACATAACAGCCACATAGCACTTTGCAAAGGAGATAAACATGGCAAGATGAAATCTATCATGCAGGCTAAAGCAATCAACATGTAGAGCATTTCATGATGAACACGTGGACATATCATTTGCTTCATTTGGATAAACATGCACCAAGTTATCACATTGCAAAGATGCAATGAAAACAACTACTAACAGCAGGTTATAACAAGTAGCACTCTTGCAACAGATATTTAAGCATCTAGATGACCTCAAACATGCATGGCACAATGGAACAAAACGTAGTACATGTCCCCACGATCATTTTGACATATCATTTGCTCAAATCGTACCATCACACAAAAAGTTATCCGCGTTGCAAAACAGCATCAGACAACTAAATTAACTAGGGACTTAGAAAAAAAACAGACTACCTCAGGGGTCAACGGATCTGGTCAAACGGTCAAACGGGCCCGGCGGGGAGCGGGCTGGCGGAGGCGGATCGGGCCGAAGGACTCGCGGATCGGGCCGAAGGACTCCGGGCGCTAACGGGCTTCACGCACGGCCCACCTGGCCGCTAGGGTTTGGCCCTTGGGAGGGAGGCGATCGGATCGGGGAGGCCGGGGCCTCGAGCGCCCTCGAGCGCTGGCGGATCGCGACGCGGGGAGGGGCGGCGGCGGCGGTGCCCGGCCGGCGGGCTGCGACGCCGGCGTGGAGGCGGGCCCGGCGGCGGAGGTTGGTGTGGGGCTGGGCGGCGAAGCGCGGCGGGGCGGTGAGGAACCGGCGGCGGCGGAGCTCCGGCTCGGGAGGCGCCGGATCCGGCGGCGGCGGCGAGGTGGCGAGGTGGCCGGCGGCGGGGAAGAAAAAGGCGGCGCGGCCGGAGGTAGGAGAAGACCTCGGCGCGGGCCCGCACGTCGTAGTGGAAACACAGCGGCGGCACTACGGAAGCACTGTGGAGACTTCGGAAGCACGGTTTCCTGGGATGTCGGAAGCATGGATTTTCAACGGTGGAAGCACCGCGGATCAACGGTGGAAGCACCGGCGGTGAACTGTGGAAGCATTAGGGTTTCTTACGCGAAAATTGGGGGAGATGGACGTTTATATAGGCACAAGGAGCTAGGGTTGTCCAAATGAGGTGAGGTTTTCAGCCACGCGATCACAATTGGATGGCCTAGATGAAGGGAGGGGTTTGGGTTGGTTTGGTGGGATGTTGGAGGGGTGTCTTGGGCCTCAAAGAGGAGGTACTTTCAGCCCACGAGAATAACTATTGGGGCATCAAACAAACTCCAAACGCGACGAGATTTGACAGGCGGGTTATACACACCAAAACAACATCGCACGACAAGTCTCACGCCAAACCGGAAACGTTACACGGCCAAACACCAAAGTAGGCCTCGGGGATGCCTCGGACACGTGAGAGAGCTCCGGAACTCGAAACGGACAACGGAAAGAAACGAGTGGGAACGGATGCAAACGACAACACAATGCAATGCGATGCACATGACTACATGATATGGATGAATGCACACACGCAACACGACAAAACAATGAAAAACCCAAAAAGACGAAGAACCCGGAATGGAATTGATGAAGCCAGAGATATATATATTGCCCAAAAGGGAAAGTATTACATCTGGGGCATTACAGTAAGCGGAAGCGTTATATCAACACAATTGATATAGTGTAACAGTTGATATAGTAGTACATCCAACTGCACGATCCTACCGATCAAGTGCCGAACGTATGGCACCTCCAAGTTTAGCACACGTGCGGCTCGATGATGTCTCCTCCTTCTTGATCCAGCAAGCGGGAGAGGAGAAGTAGATGTGATAACAACCAACACTACGGCGTGGTGGTGATGGTGGTGGTGGAGCACCGACAACGCTTCGCTAAGCGTTGCCGGGACGAGGCGATGGAACTACGGAGTAACGGGAGAGAGAGGGGCTCCAAGGGCGTGGTGTGTCCTCTTGGGGAGCCCCTCCCCTCTATATATATGTGGAGGGGCATGGCAAAAAGCCCCTCCAAGCCCTAGGGCATAGCAATAGGGGAGAGGACTTGGACTCCAAGTCCAATCCTATTCCTATTAGGATTCCTTTCCTTTTTGCCTTCCCTAGCCACATGGGCTTTTGAGGACTTGGTGCGCCTGGCCCAATAAGGCCAGGGCGCCTCCTCTTAGCCCATGCCAGCCCTTGGGATGTGGTGAACCCACTTGTGGACTTCCGGACCCCCCCC
>LR738715.1:144337048-144400457 GCA_902687465.1 Secale cereale
CCCGTTACAATACCGAAAAAACTACACTTTTTTCCGGAACCCAAAATATAACTTCCCAATTATAAATCTTTACCTCTTGACCATTCTGAGACTCCTCATGACGTCCGAGATCTCATCCGGGACTCCGAACAACATTTGGTTACCATTCATCAAATATCCCAATACTACTCTAGCGTCAACGAACGTTAAGCGTGCGACCCTGCGGGTTCGGGAATTATGTAGTCATGACTGAGGCACCTCTTCGGTCAATAACCAATAGCGGCACCTGGATGCCCATATAGATTCCTACATATTCCACAAAGATCTTTATCGGTCGAACCGTTATGACAACATATGTAATTCCCTTTGTCCGTCGGTATGTTATTTGCCCGAGATTCGATCATCGGTATCTTCATACCTAGTTCAACATCGTTACCGGCAAGTCTCTTTACTCATTCCGTAATACATCATCCCGTGACTAACTCATTAGTCATTTGCTTGCAAGGCTTATTATGATGTGTATTACCGAGAGGGCCCAGAGATACCTCTCCGATACTCGGAGTGACAAATCCTAATCTTGATCTATGCCAACCCAACAAATACCTTCGGAGACACCTGTAGAGCATCTTTATATTCACCCAGTTACGTTGTGACGTTTGATAGCACACAAGGTGTTCCTCCGGTATTCGGGAGTTGCATAATCTCATTGTCAGAGGAATATGTATAAGTCATGAAGAAAGCAATAGCAATAAAACTTAACGATCATTATGCTAAGCTAACGATGGGTCTTTTCCATCACATAATTCTCCTAATGATGTGATCCCATTCATCAAATGACAACACATGTCTATGGTTAGGAAACTTAACCATCTTTGATTAGCGAGCTAGTCTAGTAGAGGCTTACTAGGGACACGATGTTTTGTCAATGTATCCATGCATGTATCAAGTTTCTGAAATACAATTCTAGCATGAATAATAAACATTTATCATGGTATAAGGAAATATAAAATAACAACTTTATTATTGCCTCTAGGGCATATTTCCTTCAGAGCCTTCTAGTGAGTTGCTCCGGTTTGTGAGGGTGTGTGTCCAAACTTTTGTCAAACATGCCAATGTTTTTACCATATCATCTTGGTGGCATGACATTACATCAAGCAAGGTTTCATGTTTTTCTGATAAATTTTCAATTTTTTGGAATTAAAATGCCATGGCACTCCATGCATGTACATGTGTCCATGCCGAGAGACCAATATGTTTGAAAATTTCTTCTAATTTACTGTACATGGAATTAACTCGCACACAAGTACACAAATATGATTTTTCAAACTGTTATGGTTAGCCGTTGCATATAGATGTAGTTCAAATTTAAATTGTGGTCATTAAATGGATAGAAAATCACTTAAATGTCTTTAGGTCGAATGACCCCTGAAATTTCCCAAATTTTCACATGACAGTTGTATTAGTGCACATTAATCGTAGAAAAAATTGAAGGCCGTAAGGGGAAGCTATCTCCCGTTCCTCGTCAAACATGCATTGTTCCCTCTCGGAACCACGAGCCTTCTAGTGAGTTGATTCGGTTTGTCAGGGGTGTGTGCCCAAACTTTCGTCGAACATGCCAAAAAAATTACCACATCATCTTGGTGGCATGACATTACATCAAGCAAGGTTTCATGTTTTTTTGATCCTTTTAATTTTTTTGGAATTTAAATGTCATGGCACTCCATGTTTAATTGTGTCATAGTCGTTAGACCAATATGTTTGAAAATTCCTTCCAATTTACTGCACATGGAATTAAATCACACACATGTAGACAAAATATGACTTTTCAAACCGTTATGGTTAGTTGTTGCATTTACATGTAGTTCAATTTTGAATTACGGTCATTAAATGTCTTGAAAATCACTTAAATGTCTTAAAAGGTCAAATGACCCCTGAAATTTTCCAAAATTTGACATGACAGTTGTATTAGTACTACAAATTTTCTCGTATATTTAAAACACCATCCATTGCCACTTTACTCCAAATTCGTCTTTCACAGCTAATAAAAAATATCCACAACATCACACACAGTTTTTTTGTAGGATCGGTTCGCGATGAAAATTTCTGGGTCTATTTAAGTCTTCCTCCTTAAGCTTCGCCGGCTCATCTACTCTAGTGCTGGCAACCACTGAATCCACGAATCTCAATCCCCATTCCCGCACCCCCTTGTTGCAAAGATGATGTTGTGGAAACGCTTCACGAAGCCCCGTACGATGGACGCTTCCTCCCCGAGCACCGTCGCCTGCGCCAAGAGCATGGCTGCCCAAGCCGAGAGTGTCGCCGCATCCGCATTGAGCGCGGCCGCATCCGCCGAGAGGGCGTCTGCAGCAGCTGCAACAGCCGAGACAGCTGGAGCTGCTACTGTAACGGCGGCTACAAATGCCGAGAGCGCTCGAGCTACTGTCCGTGCCGCCGATGTTTCCCTGGCCTGGGTCGAGGCTATCCACGCCAAGATCGAGGACGCACGCACCAAGATATTCTAAGCCACCTCGGAATCCATCATGCAACCCACGTTCTAAAGGGCGGCGGTGGCCATGGAGCACCTGCTTCCTCATGAGATCGCCGAGCAGGAGCTGGAGATGCAGGAGGCGGCGGAGATCAGGAGCGTCGGGAGGAGGAGTTGCGCAGCCGAGGTCGAGATAGAGAAGAGTCTGTCCGTCGAGGAATCGGTGGTGGAGTACCAACGCAAGCTGTAGCGCAGCCACTACTATGAGTACTACAACGTTGAGGGCGGCGCCGACGACGAGGACGAGGACAAGGACGCAGTCGACTTCAGCAGGGGGACGCGGAGTCCACCAACGGCGGTATGTCGCCAGGACAAGTCGTTGACATCTCATCTCACACCGGCGATGCATAGGCCGGCACATGCTACTTCTCGAGCTTGTGTTGTATTCCCTCAAAGAGGAAAGGGTGATGCAGCATAGTAGCGTAAGTATTTCCCTCAGTTTTTTAGAACCAAGGTATCAATCCAGTAGGAGACCACGCGCGAGTCCCTCGCACCTGCACAAACAAATAAGAACTTCGCAGCCAACGCGATAAGGGGTTGTCAATCCCTTTACGGTCACTTATGAAAGTGAGATCCGATAGATAGGATAGTTTGATATTTTTGGTATTTTTGGATATAAGAACAAAAAGTAAAAACCACAAAGTAAAGTAGATTGTAGATTGATATGTTGAGAATAGACCCGGGGGCCATAGGTTTCACTAGTGGCTTCTCTCATGATAGCAGATTTCTACGGTGGGTGAACGAATTATTGTCGAGCAATTGATAGAAAAGCGAATAATTATGAGAATATCCAGGCATGATCATTATATATAGGCATCACGTCCGTGACAAGTAGACCGAAATGATTCTGCATCTACTACTATTACTCCACACATTGACCGATATACAGCATGCATCTAGAGTATTAAGTTCATAAGAACAGAGTAATGCTTTAAGCAAGATGACATGATGTAGAGGGATAAACTCAAGCAATATGATATAAACCCCATCTTTTTATCCTCGATGGCAACAATACTATACGTGCCTTGCTGCCCCCGATGTCACTGGTAAAGGGCACCGCAAGATTGAACCCAAAGCCAAGCACTTCTCCCATTGCAAGAACTATAGATCTATTAGGCCAAACCAAACCGATAATTCGAAGAGACTTGCAAGGATATTATAATCATACATAAAAGAATTCAGAAAAGAACCAAATATTTCTCATAGATAATCTTGATCATAAACCCACAATTCATCGGATCTCGACAAACACATCGCAAAAAGATCACATCGAATAGATCTCCTCGAAGACCGAGGAGAACTTGGTATTGAGATCCAAAAAGAGAGAAGAAGCCATCTAGGTACTAACTATGGACCTGAAGGTATGTGGTAAACTACTCACAACTCATGGTGAGGCGATGGTGTTGATGTAGAGGCACTCCATGGAAGATCCCCCCCTCCAGCGGAGCTCCGGAACAGGCCCCAAGATGGGATCTTACGGGAACAGAAGGTTGCGGCAGTGGAATTAGGGTTTTCTCTGTTGCTTCGATGTTTTCAGGGTACATGGGTATATATAGGAGGAAGGAGCGCATCAGGGGAGCAATGTGGGACCCGCGAGGAAGGGAGGTGTAATGCCCAGGATGGGACTATACCTCCTACGTGTCGAGGCACGACTTAAAGGTATAAGCCCATCCTTTTGGAGAGGGTGGGGAAAACAAAAACAACTTGGGATGAACAAAATGGACACTGGTTGAAAAGAATTTAACATGACCATCTTGATGATCAAGAAGGACCTGCATTCCCATAGAAATATGAGAATACCGATTAGTAAAGGTATGGAATCAACATTTGACATCGAAGCAACTCAAATACCAGAATCAAAACGAAACAAAGGATAGAAGTTGCAGAAGAATCTTCACAATATCATTCGAACAGAGGATTGAAGGAATGAATTCCGCAGGAACATCAGCTTGTCGAGAAGCAACTTGGAGAACAAAAGATAAATAAAAAGGAACAAGGATCAGATAGAACAAATACAAGATAGAAGCTTCGTTCGACATTTTCGTGCTGAAAGCTCATGGAATGTGTTACAAAAGGGTTTTGCAATCCCCGGATCAGCATAGCCAAGGACCCTTTAAGATGCAACTCCCGATCAGAACAAGTCCATAAAACCACTTCACTCAATGTAGAACCCCGAACTTCATATCATGCACTCGTTGGAAGAATGCCTAGAACTACTAGATGAACCCACCTATAGATTTCCGAAAGTTTCCAGTTATGCAATCAGGTGTTGGAGATACACGGGAAGCACCGCGCAATCAACTCTAAACCTACATCCAGGTGTATCCATCCTTCAACACATAACCAGTCTTTCTCGGAAACTGTTTACCTCGGACCTTCGAAAAGCATCCACTATAACAAGCTATGGCAATACTCTCGAACTACCTCCCCAGTACTGGGTGATGTCGGGGTTATCTTGCCACTAACCGCATAGGAGAGATTTCGATGTCGGCCGTCTTAAGTATTTAGTACTGCCGCGATATGCTTGTGACGACAATACCCCGAAGCTCAACTCCCGGGAACAGGAGGCATCGAGAACAATATCCTTGTCACAAGAACATCGGAACAATCCCAGAATACTCGCGAGATCCTAAAAAAAAATTGGTGCAATTTTTGAAAGTAGAAGAGACAAGAGTAGTCGTCAGGAGTCCTCACCAGAATGAAAAAGGGATGAGAAGCAAAGAAATCCTACTCTCCGATATAATATAGGACTCAAAATGTTTTCAGTGTGTGCCTAGACTCGACCGTCAACGATTCGATCAAACAGTGGGGGCTCCTAGGTCGGAGAAGGCTCTGATACCAACTTGTAATGCCCAGGATGGGACTATACCTCCTACGTGTCGAGGCACGACTTAAAGGTATAAGCCCATCCTAGAATGATCTCAAGTTTGGTATCTTTGCACGACTCATGTAAAAGAGGGATTAAATTGCAAAAGAAGATAGTTGGCTTACACTCGCCACTTCACACAATACATGACATAAGCAAAACATCATTCAAAACATCACAACCGACTACGGGTGAAGATCCAAAAGAAAGATACCAAAACAACATAAAGCCACAGGTCAAGATCGAATCCTAGTAGAAACCACTACTGATCGACAAAACGTCACAAGCATACGGCCAAACTCTTCATCGAGCTCCCTGTGAAGAACTGGTCCAACTCCTGCATCAAACTCGGCTGAACCTGCATCTGGTGTGGTGAAGTAACTGTGAGCCATAGAGGACTCAGCAATCCCGTTCCCGGGTAACACGACTATTTAAGCCTTGGGTGAGGATAAGGCTGAAGAAAGAATAAGAGGTGAAGGAACAACAAGAGTCTGCAGCAGCAACTAGCACTAACTTACGTGAGTGAGAGCGAGAAGAGAAAGCCTCGAACGAGAAGTGATCACGAAGTGATCCTAGCTACAAGCTCAACAAACATAACCCCACCGTGTTCAACTCCCGAATCCCTATTCGCAAATTGACAGTCACGGTACACACGTTGGTAGTGTATTGAATCATTGTGTCAAGTTATCTACAACCGGATATTAACAAGCTCCCATCTGCCACATAACCGCGGGCACGGCTTTCGAAAGTTTAAACCCTGCAGGAGTGTTCCAACTTGACCCATTACAAGCCCACGATCCACGGAATCGCAACTCCATAGGTGGGAAGACCCGAGTATTCTCGGAATCCCGTGCTCAAGTTAAACCGAACTAAGGTAAGGCTAATCCAGCAAATCCTCCCGGCGTGTCGACACCCTGATAGGTAGCCGCGCGTATCTAGTCTCAGGACACGACCGGATGGGCGATTCTACAGGTTTTTACCAAACCTTGAGTTTCCTCGAGGTGGCCCCGCAGACTCCCCGTTTCGGACCAACACTCATGTGGAGCACTGGCCCGGGGTTGTGGAATTAAAAATAAAAGAGGGTTTGCAAGACCCTTATGCATGTTTTATTAGTTATTAGGCGAATAGTACCAATGTTGGGACTTGCTGGAAAAGACTTAGCACTTAGCGGTTTATCAAGGGGGTCCCATACACCCCAACCGTGTTAGGAACGCAAAATCAAGGAACATAACACCGGTTTATACGGTTCCTAACGGCATGAGTGGAACAAATCACCAAGCAAAAGGCTTAGCCTTCCACCCTTGCCAATATATAGATGATTTCATTTAGCAATTATATAGTGTGATATAACCCAACCAAACTTCAACATGAAGCAAGCATCTTCAATCTTCACCTGCAACTAACAATGCTATAAGAGGGGCTGAGCGAAGCGTACTTAGCCAAGCAAGGGTTTGCATAGGTAGGGTGGTTAAACATGGTAATGGTTACAAGTAGGAGGCTGACAGGAAAGACATGGGCATCGAGGCAATATACTAAAGAGCGATACTCTAGCAATAGGCAAAGATAGTAATGTTATCGGGGTTCGGTCATCTTGCCTGGGATTCCACAAGGGAGAAGAACGGATCCATGAAGTAGACGGAGCAACAGAGACGAGAGAATCCTCACAACTCCGGAACGAAACCGAAGCTAACAAGAGAAACAACCGGAAAGAAAGAAACAACACGGTAAACACACAAGCATAAACATGGCATACGATGCACAAGCAAGCATGATGCATGTCCGGTTTAATTATGCATGGCATGGCAAAGTGCACAAACAAAACTACAAGTTAAGTGGAGCTCAATATGCAACGAGTTGCATATTGACGAAACACCACATGTTAAATATTTAGTTGACTCTCGATTATTTACAAGACAAGATTAAATGTTTGTTAACATGGCAAGAGGTGAAGCAAATATAAACTATACTAACTAGACATTTTAAATGAGGCCGGAAATAACAACAACATATCCGGAAAATCCCCATGAGCATGTTTAGTAATTAAAAGCAAACAACAATTAAACGTTTAAAGGTTGTTAACATGATGCGGATGACATGATCAAGTTTATGCAATTTTATTAAAAGGTTAACAAGAAGATGATATGAAGCATCGTCACCGTGGTGGAAGGAAAAGGGTGCCACGGCAACAATTCCGAAAATGATGCCACGGCAACATATCGGTTCCGGTAACTCGTTGAGAGTCCGGTGCAAAAGATGAAGGTGGCGTGGGTGAGTCAAACGAGATGAAGGTGGGGTGATCCCGTTACCGGGTTCCCACGAGTCGGTGACGAGGCAACCGAGGAACACGACAAAAGAACGAAACGACACGGAGCACACACGGTAAACATCTCACGGGTCACGTCTCGGGTTATACCTTCGGAACCAACGTTTCGGGGCGGTTCGAGATCGTAGAGGAAGGAGTCGTTCTTGCGGGTCGTAGAGGAAGTAGCCGTTCACGTCATCGTGTCGTGGTACTTGGCGAATTCCTCGTTTCCGGGCGACGGTAGTGGTACATGCCGTAGAGGGAAGTTGTCGGTGTACTAAGGTAGGGGTACCGTAGTACCCCAACTTGTGCACGGGCAGTTGCAGCTTCCCGCGGCAGGGTTTACCGCGTGCTCGCCGGAGACCTTTCCTGCTCCCTATTAAACCATTCAAAAACAAAGTATACAAGACATGAGACCGAGACCCCGGCAAGAGGAGCTTGCCGGGAAGGCCGTACCAGGCTCAAGACTGCCCCGCTAACACAAGACCCTGGCAAGAGGAGCTTGCCAGGAAGACTAGAAGACAACGCCTCGGTGCTATATGCGCCCCGGCAAGGGCCCGGGGAGCGGCAAGCTCCCGGGCCCGGCAAGATCAAGGCCCCGGCAAGGTGCTTGCCGGGAAGACTGCGCTGTGTGCCCACGCTCCAGCTCATCGGCCCACGCGTCGCCCTGGGGCCTATCCAGGGACGCGTGGCGGATGGCTGTGAAGCCTGGGGTACACGGTGGCACTCCACGGTGATGGATCCATCGCCGTGGCAGACGGAGACGCTAAGGCGGGAGCTTTTGGGGTCGACGGCGACGGGCATTAAATGCCCTTGTCCCCCACTGTTAAAGTAGGTATAGACCACTGTTCTGTACTGTAGCTCCACTGTTCCCGTACTGTTACAACTACCATCTCTTTTACATTTTTACCCCTTTCTCCTACGTTGACACCTGTCGGTGACCCCTTACACTATAAAAGGAGGCCCATGCACAACGTGGAGGGGGTTCGGAACCTAGATCACTCTCGCGCCTGGTGTAGCTGCTTCTTCAAGCTCCCGAGCGCTCAAACTCAATACACAACCAAGCAGGAGTAGGGTTTTACGCGTCTATCGCGGCCCGAACCTGGGTAAAACTGCCCGCGTGCTCGCTACGATCTGCTCTTCGTGCTCCCTCCGCCCTCGTACCGCACAGACAAGGGGCTCCGGTCCCATAGGTGTTCGTGGCGGACAGTTTCCCCCGACATCTTTGGCGCGCCAGGTAGGGGGCGTCGAGGTTGTGCGAACCTGATCCGGCGTTCGCGCGGGCGCATTCTTCATCAACCTCTCCAGCTTCATCAGCAACTTCATCAGCGACAACTCCATGGCCCCGAAGAAGAAGGCTTCGGAGGTCGGAGGCCCGTCTGCGTCTCACCCGCCGCCACCAGAGCCAACGGTGGGCGGGGGAGATGCCGTCGGAAGGGTGACCGCCGGTGAGGACACTCACGGCGCCACCAGATCCAAGAACAGGACGGACGACCGAACCTCGGTCTCCGTGGACGCGCCGCGTCCATCTCAGCACACGACGACCCAGCAGCGCCATACCACGGGAGGTGGTATCCGCTTGCTGGGGCAAGGCCAAACCGGAGGCTCGCGGGACGCCCCGGACCCCCGTCCGGGCACAAGCAAAGCGAAGGCGCCGGCGCGGGACCCCGCTCCTTCTAACGTTGTTAGAAGTCCGAGCGTATCCCGCTCCTCGCACCGCTCGCCCGCGTTCCCTTCCACTCCAGCAGAAGCGCTCGCAAGAGCGCAACTGCTCCTCGACTTTCCTCCAGCGGCCGACAAGGCCGAAGAATGGAGGGCCACTATACGGAGCCTGATAGACTTCGCCAACAACGACTCTCCACAGCAGCCGTCGACCTCACGGCCGCGGCAAGCTGAGAAGACGAAGGCTGACGGCAACAAGACTGCCGGGGGTGCGACAAGCGTGCACTCCCCGCCGCAGAAGCAGAAGACGCCGCCCCACCGGAACAACCCCGACGACGGCTCCACAGCCTCGTCGGACCCGCGGGCCCGTCGGGACCAGCGCCAGGTCCTCGACGACCGGCGAGAAGAAGACGCTCGGACCACAATCGAGCGCCGCCGAGAAGCTCGGCGACAATCCGACAAGAGAGCTGGGAACACTGTCGACGCAAACGCGCCCGGTGAGCCAGGCGACTTGCCGTACGCGGCAGGTTGCCCTGCGTTCACCCGCGAGCTGCGGCGCGTCCAGTGGCCCAGCATGAAGAATTTCAAGCCCGACGTACCGGAGAAGTACGACGGCAAGACGCACCCCTCGGAGTTTCTCAGCGTCTATACTATCGCAGTGCAAGCTGCCGGGGGGCGCGACGAGAAGATCTTGGCTAATTACTTCCCGCTCGTGCTAAAGCCGAACGTCCGTTCGTGGCTCATGCACTTGCCGGAAGGTTCCATCTCTTCTTGGGCCGACCTTTGCCACCAGTTTGTTGGCGCCTTCACCGGCGGCCACAAACCCCATGGCCAGGAGAGCGATCTCCACATCTTGGCCCAGAAGGAAGGCGAAACCCTGCGCAAGTATATCCAACGCTTTAGCCGGGTGCAGCACAACATCCCTGACGTTCACCCTGCCGCGGTTATCAGCGCGTTCCATCAGAACGTGCGTAACCGCCGCATGCGTGAGGAGATGGCGATGACGAAGATTCGGGATGTCAGCGAGCTCTACGCTCTTGCTGACAAGTGCGCACGCGCGGAAGAGGGGAGGAGACTCCCCGGGGAGGATACTGGCGCAGGAGGAAGCGACAGCGACGACGCCGCCCCGGCAAAGAAGAGCCGGCGGCGGAACAACAGAAAGAAGGGCAAGAAGGAGGTGCTTGCCGTCGAGAAGTCCGGCAAGGAGGCCCCCGCCAAGCAAGCGCAGGCTGGCGGCTCCGGCAAGGAGCCTGCCCCGGCAGCGGCGGCCGACAAGCCGGGTAGCTCCGACAAGCAATACTGTAAGATCCACCGCACCAAGGGTCACGATCTCTCCAACTGCAAGCGCGTCGAGTACCTCGTCGAGCAGCAGAAAGCTGAGTACGAGAGGCGCGACAAGGAGAAGGCCCAAGGTGGCGGGGAAGAGCCCAGCAAGAAGCGGCCGTTCAACGGCCGGGGAGGACGCCGCGGCAAGGCTAAGCAGCGGCAAGGAGATCGACCTCCCCGGGGCCGCGACAACGACGAAGAAGACGACGATGAAGACATGGAGGACGAGGAGAACAGCGAGCAGGAGTTCCAGAAGGCCACGGAGGTCCTGTGCGTCGACGGTGGCGCCTCCCTGCATACCTCCCACCGCCAACTCAAGCAGTGGGTGCGTGAGGTAAACGCAGCGGAGCCGCCCGTGGAGTCGCGCAGGCTCCTCAAATGGTCCAGCACGCCCATCGTTTTTGACCTTGAGGATCACCCTGACCGCACCACAGCGGTCGGGTGCTTGCCGATGCTGGTTTCTCCCACCATCCGCAACCTCAAGGTCACCAAAATGTTGGTTGACGGCGGGGCCGGGCTGAACTTGATCTCCTCTGCTGTGATCAAGAAGCTCCAGATACAAGATGGCGAGCTCGAAGAGACCGGTTCATTCCAAGGAATCAACCCGGGAAGGAGCAAGCCCAAGGGAAAGATCACTCTGCCGGTGACCTTTGGCGGGGAGCTCAACTTCAGGACTGAGCGCATCACTTTTGACGTCGCCGATATTCCATTGCCCTACAATGGAATACTTGGCCGTCCTGCCCTCGCCAAGTTCATGGCGGCTTCCCACTATGCCTACAACGTGCTGAAGATGCCGGGGCCGATAAGCGTCATCACTGTCCATAGCGACAAGAAGGATGCGCTTATTTGCGCCGACAAGATTTACCGGGATGCGGCAGCTGCGGCCGAGAAGGATACTCTTGCCGCTGAAGCTCCCGGGGGGAAGAAGACGAAGACCAAGTCCGGCAAGTGCTCTGGGACCCACTCCGGCAACCGCACCTCCTCGGAGTGCTGCGCTGCCGTCGAGGACGTTCCATCGAGCTCCACCGGCAAGAGTAAGAAAGGAATGACGGCTCCTCCGGCAACCAAGAAAGTGTCCGCAAGGGAGGACGGCACTGGTGGTACCTTCACCATCAGCGCCACCCTTGACAGCAAATAGGAAAGCGCGCTCGTTGCCTTCCTGCGGGCGAATGTCGATGTGTTTGCCTGGCAACCATCTGACATCCCCGGTGTTCCCAGGAAGGTGATTGAGCACAAGCTTGCTGTCTGTCCTCATGCGCGACCCATCAAGCAGAAAGTGAGGAAGCAAGCCGTGGAGCGCCAAGAGTTCATCAACGAGGAAATCAAGAAGCTAGAAGCAGCAGGCCTAGTTAGAGGTGTGATCCATCCGACGTGGTTGGCGAACCCGGTCGTCGTGCGCAAGGCCAACGGGAAGTGGAGACTGTGTATAGACTTCACCGATGTGAATAAAGCATGTCCCAAGGATCCATTCCCTTTGCCGCGCATTGACCAGATCGTTGACTCCACTGCCGGATGTGAGCTACTCTGCTTTCTTGATGCATACTCAGGCTATCATCAGATTTTCATGGCCAAGGAAGATGAAGAGAAGACTGCATTTATCACTCCATGTGGCACTTATTGCTTTATCCGCATGCCATTTGGATTGAAGAATGCAGGCTCAACCTTTGCAAGGGTAGTGTACACTGCTTTTGAGCCACAGATCCACAGAAATGTAGAAGCTTACATGGATGACATCGTGGTGAAGAGCAAGAGCAAGGAAACCCTGATTCAAGACTTGGAAGAAACGTTTCAGAATCTGCGCAGAATACAGCTCAAGTTGAATCCCGAGA
The DNA here is from genome assembly GCA_902687465.1 of Secale cereale. Lineage (NCBI taxonomy): Eukaryota > Viridiplantae > Streptophyta > Magnoliopsida > Poales > Poaceae > Secale > Secale cereale. The sequence goes on from LR738715.1 coordinate 144,349,558, forward strand.
AGTGCGTCTTTGGAGTCCCTTCCGGCAAGCTTCTCGGGTTCTTTGTATCACAGAGGGGGATTGAAGCCAACCCCGACAAGATCAAAGCCATTGAGCAGATAGAGGCCCCGAAGCGCGTCAAGGATGTCAGAAGGCTTGCAGGTTGTGTTGCTGCCCTCAGTAGGTTCATTTCAAAGTCTGCGGAACGCGCCCTACCTTTCTTCAAAATCTTGAAGAAGGCGGGTCCCATGAAGTGGACTCCGGAAGCGGAGGCGGCGTTGCAGGATTTGAAACGGTACCTGTCCTCCACTCCTATACTTGTCGCACCTAGACCACAGGAAAAGTTGTTGCTATACTTAGCGGCAACCAACCAGGTGGTTAGTGCTGCGTTAGTAGCGGAGAGGGAGTCCGACGAGGAGTCAGCACCACCGGCAAGTGAATCCAGCGACAAGCAGGGGGCTGCTCCGACAAGCTCTGGCCCCGACAAGGATGACTCTGCGCAGGAGCAAGGAGAGGTGCGGAAGAAGATGATGCAGCGCCCAGTGTATTTTGTAAGTTCCCTTCTCCAGGGGGCTAGATCAAGGTACTCTGGTGTGCAAAAATTGCTTTTCGGCCTCCTCATGGCCTCGAGAAAGCTGCGCCATTACTTCCAAGCCCATGAAATAACAGTGGTCACTCGCTTTCCGCTGAAGAGGATATTGCACAATCCAGAAGCAACAGGCAGGATCGTTGAGTGGGCACTGGAGCTGTCGAGCTTTGGACTCAAGTTTGAAAGTACTTCAACCATACAGAGCCGAGCTTTGGCAGAATTCATAGCTGAGTGGACCCCAACACCAGATGAAGAAGTCCAAGAAACAAGCACACCCGTGCAAGAAGCGACAAGTGAATGGGTAATGTATTTTGACGGTGCCTTCTCGCTGCAAGGCGCCGGTGCCGGCGTGGTACTCATCGCGCCCACCGGGGAGCACCTCAAATATGTTATCCAGATGCACTTTCCCAGGGAGCAAGCGACAAACAACACTGCAGAATATGAAGGCTTGCTTGCCGGCCTCAGGATTGCGGCCGAACTTGGGATCAGAAAGCTGATTGTGCGGGGCGATTCTCAGTTGGTGGTCCGACAAGTTAACTAGAGCTATCAGAGCCCTTTGATGGAAGCATATGTCGATGAAGTGAGAAAGCTTGAAGAGCACTTTGAAGGTTTGCAAATGGAGCACGTTCCGAGAGCTCAAAATGAAATTGCAGACGGCCTTTCAAAGTGCGCTTCGATGAAGTTACCTGTGGAACCAGGGACCTTCTTGCTCAAGCTGACTCAACCATCCGTTACACCATCAATTGGGCAGTCCAAGAAGAGAAAGTTGGTCTCCGGCGACTACTTGCCGGCGGATCTTCCTGAAACCGCCGCCAAGGTCCCCAAGATCAACAACCAGAACGCTGAGGAACAGTTTGCTCCTGCAAGTCCTCGGGCTTGTACAGTTGAAGCAAGCGTTCCCGGCAAGCCTCGCCCCGGCGAGCTTGCCGGGGGACCGTCAGCTCCGGCAGGACCAGAGGTCCTCGCCGTAGAAGCTGAGGTTCCCGCAGCGGCCCTCGAGCCTTTAGTCCTTGCCGTCGAGCCTCGGGCTCCGGCATGGGCGCAGCAGATCGTCCGTTTTCTTCAAACTGGAGAACTTCCCGACGACCCTCAAGAGATAGAGAAGATAACCAGGCAGTCAAGTATGTATCAGTTCGTAGATAACGAGCTGTACAGAAGAAGACTCAATGGTGTCAGGTTGAAGTGCATCTCCAGAGAAGATGGACAGAAGCTGTTGGCAGAAATACACGGAGGCATATGCGGCCACCACATTGGCGCAAGGGCGCTTGCCGGGAAAGCTTTCCGGCAAGGGTTCTTTTGGCAAGAAGCCCTCCAAGATGCAACTGCACTAGTAACCAAGTGTGAAGCGTGCCAGTTCCATGCGAAGCAAATCCATCAGCCAGCTCAAGCTCTCCAAACAATCCCTTTGTCATGGCCCTTCTCGGTCTGGGGGCTCGATATCCTCGGCCCCTTCCCTCGTGCTGTCGGGGGCTTTGAGTACTTGTATGTTGCAATCGACAAGTTCACAAAGTGGCCAGAAGTGGAGCCAGTGAGGAAGGTGACAGCACAGTCAGCAGTCAGGTTCTTCAGGTCGATTGTTTGCCGTTTCGGAACCCCTAACAGGATCATCACCGACAATGGTACGCAATTCACTAGTCGCACCTTCATGCAGTACGTCCAAGACCTTGGCGCCAAGGTCTGTTTCGCTTCTGTTGCTCACCCGAGGAGCAACGGTCAAGCGGAGAGGGCAAATGCTGAAGTGCTGCGCGGACTCAAGACAAGGACCTTTGACAGGCTGCGCAAGTGTGGAAGAAATTGGATAGAGGAGCTCCCGGCGGCTCTTTGGTCAATCAGAACGACACCAAGTCGAGCCACCGGACAGACACCTTTTGCTCTAGTCTATGGAGCAGAGGCAGTTCTCCCCACGGAACTCGTATACGGATCTCCTCGAGTGCTCGCTTATGATGAGCTCGAGCAAGAGCAACTGCGGCAAGATGACGCATTGCTCCTTGAGGAGGGACGTCTCCAGGCTACTGTACGAGCTGCTCGATACCAGCAAGCTTTGCGCCGCTACCATAGCCGCAAAGTCAAGGCCAGGAGTCTCGAGGAAGGCGACCTTGTTCTTCGGCGTGTTCAGTCCGCCAAGAATTCCAACAAGTTGACGCCGAAGTGGGAAGGCCCTTATCGGGTGAGACAAGTTACGAGGCTCGGCGCTGTCCGCCTCGAGACCGAAGAAGGCTTACCGGTGAGCAACTCCTGGAACATAGAGCATCTTCGCAAGTTTCACCCCTAAGGCGCGGTTGCCGTGATCCGCTCCGGCAACCACCTTTTGTACAAGCTTTGCCGCTGTTGCATGTAACCCTTTGTACAAAGCCGGGCGCAGACCCCGTGCATCAGTAAAGTTTTTGTGTTTTTCGCATCGATTGCCTTTTGCATGCTTCTCTTTGCTATTTGCATGTTCTGTTTGGCATTTGGTGCAACACTCAGATATACGGTAAGCACTATTACGCCGAAAGGCTATATGCTTGTTTCCCTCTCCCTCTTCTTTCCTCTTAAGCAGAAGGAACGTTCCTCGCGCACAAGTTTGCCGGGGGGGAAGGAGGTGGAGGAGGAACCAAGTGCTGTTCAAGAAAGAGAAGTCTTACCGGAAAGCAAGCAACATAAGCAAGCAACATATGAGAGATAAGTTGTTAGAATTTGACCAGTTCGAATTTTAAATTTTAGTTGTCTTCCTTGAACGATCACATTTTGTATGGAAAACCTGTGCGCGGAGGAACCTACCCGTAGCTTGCCGCACCCTTATCTTGTTTTCGAGTTCACTCAACGATTTAAGTGAGCTGCGACAAGTGTCGCGCCCTTGCTTCGTTTCCGAGTACGCTCAGCAAGCTAAGTGCGTTGCGACTAGCTGCGGCAAGGTTGCTTGCCGGCGAAGACCTTGGCCAGCAGGCTGCTCAGAGTCCAGCACTCAGCGCTCGCGGCAAGGGCCCCTTGCCGGCAAGCTCCCCGGGAGCGTAGGGTGAAAAACATACAAAGTCAAGGATTAAGACAAGGAAGATGACATTGCACTGATTAATCAAAATAAAGTAAATATCTTACAAAGGATAACTTGTCACAATGGACTAATAAGTTCATGACATAACGTGCAGCAACAGAAAGATAAAAGATAATGGAGCCCTAGTCTACGCGGTCGCCCTCCTTCCTGCCAAGCTTTGCCACCTTGGCGATGATGTGGCCGACCTGCTCCTTCAGGGCCTCCGTGTCTGCATCAGCCGGCAAGCTGCGAAGAACATTGGTGAGATTGATCCCCGGATTGCGGTACACGATCTTCGTCAGCACCCGCTCCAGAGTTCCCGCGCAGAGCAGGCGCGACTCCTCGGCCAGCTGCGCGGGGATGCGGTTCCGGAGACCTGCAAGGGCCGGCGCGATCCCTCTGAAGAAGAGGCTGAGCTTGGCGCTGTGCGGGAGATCCGGATCCGGCGAGTAGATGAGGTGTTCGACCTTCAACGCCAGCAGCTCCTGGTCAATGTTGGACGCAGAAGAAACCAAGTCTTCGGTCCATACCTCGATGGTCTGGCGGAAGAGCTCGGATGCCTTGTTGACGCTGTCCACCAAGGTCCGCTCCTTGCGGAGCTCCTCCTTCAACTTGTTCTCCTGTGCTCGGGCAGCGTCGAGCGAATCCTTCAGAGTGGTGACCTTCAGTTCCAAGTCCTCGATGGAGTCCTTGGCGGCCTTCAACTCGTCGCCCCTCTTGGATAGACTCACCTGAAGCTCGGAGTTTGTGTGAGCGTCCTTCTCGCGCTCCAGGATGAGCGCGGCAACCTTCTCTGCGCTCACCTTCAGCGCTTTCTCCAGCTGTTCAACCTTGGCGGCAAGCTCCTTCTTGGCGTCTTCCGCGGCAACCGCGGCGGCTTTCGCCTCCTTCAGCTCCCCGCCAAGGGCAGCCTCGCGGGCGGCAAGGTCCTCCTCATGGGAGTCCAGCTCGACCTTCCGCTGCGCGAGCTCTCCCTCTCGCCGGGACATCTCCACCCCGGCGAGACGCTGCTGTTCATCGGCTTCAGCCTTCTCGAGCACCCACTCCTGGTACTCGCCGGCGAGACGCTCACGCTCCTCCGCCACCTCGCGGAGGGCTGCCTGGTTGGCGGCGCTGAGCTCCGCCGCGCGCTTCTCCATTTCTGCGGCGGCCTTGGCGGCAAGAGCCTCCCGGGAGGCGAGCTTCGCCTGCCTGGCCCGGTAAAGGGCCAGGAGCTGGTGGAGCAACCTCTCCTCCTCGGGCCCCTCACTCCCGCCGGGCGCCTCGACGATCTTCAGGCCTGCGGAGGCGAGGACTTCTCCTTCGAACGCCTCGCCCTCCGCAGGAGCTCGCGATGAAGACCCCCAAGGCATCTGGATGAAGACGCCGTTGGGGGCCTCAAGATAATACCCCTGCTCCTTGCTGGCGGAGGGGCCGGTGGCCGGTGCAGCATCCGATGCTCCCGCCGCCTCCGGGCCGGCGGTGCGGTCGCCGTCCCCCTCCCCAGCCGCTGCGTCTGCAGCCGGGGTAGTCTCCTGCGCGGCCGGCTCGGCGGCCTCGGCCATCTCCTCGACGACAGGAGCGTCGCCGCCGCCGCCCTGCACGCCCTCCTCCTCGAGGTTGATAACCTCCGTCTCCATGGGCTCAGGAGGAGGAAGATCTGAAAAGAAGAAGAAGAAAAGGAAGTTCAAGATTCAAGCAAATATCCAAAAAGAGGCAAGCCAAGAAAACAAGTCACAAAACATACCTTGGCAGACGTCCTCAGCGGCGGGCTCCCTCGCCGGGGAGCTCGGCCTTGGCGGAGTGGCCGCCCTCGCCGGGCTGCTCGCCCTTGGCGGGGTACTCTGCCTCGGCGGAGTACCCGCCCTTGGCGGAGCACTCTCCTTTGCCGGAGAGTTCTGCCTTGGCGGGGACGGCGGGGCCTGCGGCTCCTCAACGACAGTCTCCGGGCGCTCTTCCCGCTGTGGCTCCACCTCTGCACAGAACAAGACAAGAAACGTCAAGACATGAAGACAAAACCAAATCCTCAGGCGTACCCCGACAAGCGAAAAGAGAAAACCCCAGACTTACGCTGGGGGCTGCGCTGCGGGCTACGCTGGGGGCTGCTCCTCGGAGCAGCGCTCGGGTCCGGCAGGCTCGGCTCCGGCACACCCCCTGTTGCCGCAGCTGCCGAGTCTTCCGCGACCTCGACCTCGGGCGCCTTGGCCTTCTTCGCCGCGCGATGGGCCAGGGTCCTGAAATCAGAACAATAAACAGAGTCAACATCAACAAAAAATCAAGACAGAAATCGAGAAGGTGTAAGGTCCCGGATCCTTACTCCTGGTCCTCCTCGTCGTCCTCGCTCAGGGCGGAGAAATCATACTCCACCGTGGGCGCGTCGGCGCGAGGAGCGGAAGACGAAGACTCCCTCGCGCGCTTGGTGTTCACCGGGGCTGGGGGCTGCGAAGACCCAGCCCATGTGGTAGCCGGCGCCCGAGGGGCGGGCGGAGCCGCTGCTCCGCTCCGAGAAGACCCCTGCCGGCTCGCTGCCGGCCTGCGAGGCACCTCCGTCGTGGTCCGCGCACGGGCCGCCTCCGCTGCGGCTGGTGCGCCGGACGGCCTTGGCGCGGCTTGGCTCCCCCGGGGAGCTGCCCGGCGAGCTGGCTGTTGCCGGGGCGCCTGCGCCCTTTCCCCCGTCGCCGCCTTGCGGAGACGTTTCGCCGGGGACTGCCTCGGGCTTGCCGGGGGCGGGGAGCTCTCCGACGAGGAGAGGTCGTCGGCGTACAACTCCGTGGATCCGCCGGAGTCCTCGGCCTCCTCCTCCTCCTCCTCCTCTTCCCCGGCCGGCTCACTGGGCCCAGCGTCCTGCGCTGCGGCCCCCTTTCCCTTGGCGCTTCCGCCCCTCGCGGCGCCTCTGCTCCCTCCGGCGGTACCCTCCATTGCCGCGGCCTCGGCCGCGATCCCGTGGATCCCAGAGTGCCTCAGCGAGGGAACCCCGGCGAGCGCGTCGGGAGGAAGCTTCAGCAACCTGCGGATCTCCGCCTCCTCCGCCTGGGTGGACGCGTCCGCAGCCTCCGCCTCTTCCGGCGAGTATCCGAAAATTCCTGCCGCCGCGGCTGCGGCGGCCTCTTCAGCCCGGGAAGCTATGTAGGCGATCTCCTGCTCGGTGGTGTCCCGCGTGTGCAGCTTGAGGTCGTCCTTGTTCTTCGCCACCTCTGCGAGGTTGTCGTAGAAGTTGAGGACGTCGATGGGCTTCGGAGCGATCCACGTGCGGTCCAAGCCGTGCGAGTCACACATGGGCATCATGGCGAGGATCCGATCCCTGACGATGTTGTTGCAGAGCGGCACCACTTCCCGGGGAGTCCTGAACCACTCGGGGTGTGCCGGGTCGTACTTGAAGAGTTCCCGGACCATTCCCCTCAGCTCCAGCGTGGTGAAGTTGAAGTTGAGCCCGGGGCGCAGCCTCATGATGTCTGCCGGGCCGCCGTACTCCCAGGCCGGCCTCTTCCGGTCTTGGAGAGGGGCGATGCGCCGGCGGAGGAAATCTGCGCCCACCTCAGCAACTGACAGCTTGGCCATCCGAAGACGAAGAATCCGGACGAGGGCGATGTCGAGCTTGATGTCGTCGGAATCTAGCTCACTCCAGTCCCTGCCGCGCACGATGGGCGCTGTGCGCGGCGCGGTGAAGGCTTGCGGCTGGTCTTCGACGATCCAGCACCACTCCGCTCGCCATTCCTCCCACTTGCCGCGGAGCTCCCCCGGCAAGTACGCCCCCTTTTTATTCAGACGGAAGACCCAAGAAATTCCTCCGGAGAGGGGGGCATCGGCCTCGGCTCTAGGAGTGAAGAAGTGTCTAAAGAGTGCTACATTGGGGTGGACTCCTATGAAGTTTTCGCACATGTGTGCGAAAACAGCCATGGTGAGGATGGCGTTGGGGGTGAAGTCAAGCAGATGGAGGCCGTATGTGTTCATGACGTCGCAGAAGAAGTTTGAGAAAAGAGGACAGAGACCACAATGAAAGAAGGCAGCAAAAAAGTAGTACCCGCCGGGATAGCTGTCCTTGGCGGCGGCCGGATACGCTCGCGTGCGGGGATGCGCGTCGGTTTCCTTGGACCAGAACAAGTAATACTTGTTCCAGAGCTCCCGCACGCCGAGCTTCGGCGGGAAGACGACATGCCGCTTCCGGTACGCGATGAGCTTGGCCGCTTGCTCCGATTTCTCCCGCTTGGACTTCTCCGCCTTCGCCTTGTCGGTCTTTGGGGCCATGGCGGACGCGGCGGAAGGAGGGGAACGAAGAGCTCGGCGGCGGCGGAGATGTGGAGGCAGAGTGCAAGAGAGAATCTTTGGAGAAGGAAGACGATGCAATGAAAGCGCAGGGAGGGGAACCGCGCCCGCTTCCTCTGCTTTTATGGGGGAGTGGGGGGCGTTTCGCCCTTTCCATTAAGAGATCGTGGGCACGTCCCATCCCACGGCGCCGCGATCGACGCGTGCCGTTACAATGGGGTGCGGCGGATACGGAAGTGGATTCGGCGCGCCGCGGGCCGCGGGTGCCCGTGCACTGTTTTGGGCCTGGCCCAACAGCGCTCGGCACCGTGTGTGGCCCAGGCCCGGGGGCTCCTGTCGGTGTACTAAGGTAGGGGTACCGTAGTACCCCAACTTGTGCACGGGCAGTTGCAGCTTCCCGCGGCAGGGTTTACCGCGTGCTCGCCGGAGACCTTTCCTGCTCCCTATTAAACCATTCAAAAACAAAGTATACAAGACATGAGACCGAGACCCCGGCAAGAGGAGCTTGCCGGGAAGGCCGTACCAGGCTCAAGACTGCCCCGCTAACACAAGACCCTGGCAAGAGGAGCTTGCCAGGAAGACTAGAAGACAACGCCTCGGTGCTATATGCGCCCCGGCAAGGGCCCGGGGAGCGGCAAGCTCCCGGGCCCGGCAAGATTGAGGCCCCGGCAAGGTGCTTGCCGGGAAGACTGCGCTGTGTGCCCACGCTCCAGCTCATCGGCCCACGCGTCGCCCTGGGGCCTATCCAGGGACGCGTGGCGGATGGCTGTGAAGCCTGGGGTACACGGTGGCACTCCACGGTGATGGATCCATCGCCGTGGCAGACGGAGACGCTAAGGCGGGAGCTTTTGGGGTCGACGGCGACGGGCATTAAATGCCCTTGTCCCCCACTGTTAAAGTAGGTATAGACCACTGTTCTGTACTGTAGCTCTACTGTTCCCGCACTGTTACAACTACCATCTCTTTTACATTTTTACCCCTTTCTCCTACGTTGACACCTGTCGGTGACCCCTTACACTATAAAAGGAGGCCCATGCACAACGTGGAGGGGGTTCGGAACCTAGATCACTCTCGCGCCTGGTGTAGCTGCTTCTTCAAGCTCCCGAGCGCTCAAACTCAATACACAACCAAGCAGGAGTAGGGTTTTACGCGTCTATCGCGGCCCGAACCTGGGTAAAACTGCCCGCGTGCTCGCTACGATCTGCTCTTTGTGCTCCCTCCGCCCTCGTACCGCACAGACAAGGGGCTCCGGTCCCATAGGTGTTCGTGGCGGACAGTTTCCCCCGACAGAAGTTGGTGTTCTCGTTCATCGGAGAGGTACTCGCCAACGTAGCCGTTCGGTCGTCGTGGTACTTGTCGGGTCATCGTGTAGTCGTGTAGGCGTTCCCATTCGTAGATGTACTTGCGGTCTCGGCGACGGTAGTCGTTCTCGGACGTCGGGGATGTAGACGTTCACATTGGTGTACATGTCGACGGTAGTTGTACTCGTTATGTAGATGTTCGGGTGCGTCTGTAGATGTACTCGTTAACTCCCTGGAACGTCCTGGAACTTGTCGATCCGGGGATACCTGCTGGCCCAAAACAAAACACCGAGCAAAACAGACGAAGCACAGCAACAACAAGGAGGTCGCCGGCGCTGTCGGGGCTAGACGAGGCCAAGGCAGCAGCAAGGACAAAGTGGAGGCAGGGCCTCGTCGCGGTGGAGCTGCGACGCGCTGGAGGACTTGGATGGGGCGCGGGGCGCTCGTGCGCTACGAGGAAGAAGGCCAGGCGCCGTCGCCTGGGGCGTGCTCCTGCCCGGCAGACGGGGCGCGCGATGGCGACGGGAGCTCGGGACTCCTGGACGAGGAGGTGGCGCGGGCCATGGCGCGGTCTGGAGACGGAGAGGGGAGGCGGAGCGGCTCGGACGCGGGGATGGGAGGAGACGAGACGGAGGAGGCGCTCGGGAGGGGGGCTCGGGCTGCACTGCTGCTGGCGATTGGAGTAAGCAGGACTTGGCGCAGGGGATCGAGAGAGAAGAGGATGCGGGGCCGAGGAGATGGGGAGAGGGAGTCGAGAGAGAGGAGGCTCGGGGCGAGCGATGAGTGCGAGGGGTGGCGGCGGTCGAGCGATGGGAGGCTGCGAGCGGCGGGGAAAGGAGAGTGAGGAGACGAGCGCTGGCTGGGGAGTGCTAGCTAGGGTTCGGTGGTGTTGGGAGCTGGTTGGTGGGCTGCGGCCTGGGAAGCCCAAGTTGGCTGGTGGGAAGAGGAAAGGCTGGGGGAGATGGGCCTGGCTGCGGCTGGGCCCTCCTCTGCCTTATAAATGATTTTAGCAGAAAACAAAAAGAGAAGAAAGAAAGAAGAGGGAGGTTAGGGAAAAAAAATAGCACAAGGGACTATTTTTCTCGGGCATCATAAAAAGAGCAAAGTCCGAGAAAATAGTAAAGGCGTGAACGAAAATAATTCAAACATATTTGAATTTAATTCAAATAGGTTTGAACTAAGACGTGATTATTGAAGTGTCCAAAAATGTTCAAATTTTTGGAGGAACCTCGAAACAACGGAAAAGAATTATTGGCAAGGTTTTTACGGTGAAACTCGAAGTAGGAAAAGCATGGGGAAATTATGCACGTGTGTTGCGGGTAATTCCAAACAAAGGAATATTTATTATATAGCTCCCTAACTATTGAGAGGCTTTTATATGTTATAAAGAGAAGACATTCTTCCCTCGATTTAAATGGACCGAAGGTCCACACGATTTATTTAGGTTGAGATGCAAAGATTAATATGACATGATGGCATGATGACATGATGCAATGCATAAATAAATAACACAAGCACAAAAGAACACACGGGCAACCCGGAACATCTGGAATCTTCTGGAATCTTCTGGAATCTTCTGGGACGTCGGTCTTCGGGCGTCACACGCGCCCCCCACCCTCGTGGATGCCATGTGTGCCCTCTGCCGTGGTTCTGAAGTCTCCCATTAAGATATCGTTCCAAAAATATCCCTCCCGAAGGTTTCATTCCGTTTGGACTCCGTTTGATATTCCTTTTCTGCGAAACCCTGAAATAGGCAAAAAAAGAGCAATCTGGACTAGGCCTTTGGGTTAATAGGTTAGTCCCAAAAATAATATAAAAGTGTATAATAAAGTCCATTAAATATCCAAACCATCATATATAATAGCATGGAACAATCAAAAATTATAGATACGTTGGAGACGTATCAAGCATCCCCAAGCTTAATTCTTGCTCGTCCTCGAGTAGGTAAATGATAAAAATAGAATTTTTGATGTGGAATGCTAACCAACATAATTTTCAATGTAATTCTTTTTATTGTGGCATGAATGTTCAGATCCGAAAGATTCAAGACAAAAGTTTGTATTAACATAAGAAATAATAATACTTCAAGCATACTAACAGAGCAATCATGTCTTCTCAAAATAACATGACAAAAGAAAGTTATCCCTACAAAATCATATAGTCTGGCTATGCTCCCTCTTCATCACACAAAATATTCATATCATGCACAACCCGAGTTTCAGCCAAGCAATTGTTTTCATACTCAATTTTTTCAAACCTTTCAACTTTAACGCAATACATGAGCGTGAGCCATGGATATAGCACTATAGGTGAAATAGAGTGGTGGTTGTGGAGAAGACAAAAATGAGGAAGAGAGTCTCACATCGACTAGGTGTATCAATGAGCTATGGATATGCCCATCAATAGATATCAATGTGAGTGAGTAGGGATTGCCATGCAACAGATGCACTAGAGCTAAAAATGTATGAAAGCTCAACAAAAGAAACGAAGTGGGTGTGCATCCTACTTGCTTGCTAACGAATACCTAGGGGATTTGAGGAAGCCCATCGTTGGAATATATAAGCCAAGTTCTATAATGAAAATTCCCACTAGTATATGAAAGTGACTAAACATGAGACTCTCTATCATGAAGAACATGGTGCTACTTTGAAGCACAAGTGTGGAAAAGAGAGTAGCATTGTCCCTTTTCTTTTCTTTTCTTTTCTTTTCTTTTTTTCTTTTTTTGGCCTTTCTTTTTCTTGGCCTTTCCTTCTTTTTTTTCTTTTTTTGGGACAATGCTCTAATAATGATGATCATCACACTTATATTGATTTACAACTCGATACTAGAACAAAGTATGACTCTATATGAATGCCTCCGGCGGTGTACCGGGATGTGCAATGAATCAAGAGTGACATGTATGAAAAATTATGCATGGTGGCTTTGCCACAAATACGATATCAACTACATGATCATGCATGGCAATATGACAATATGAAGCGTGTCATATGAACGAAACGGTGGAAAGTTGCATGGCACTATATCTCGGAATGGCTATGGAAATGCCATGATAGGTAGATATGGTGGCTGTTTTGAGGAAGGTATATGGTGGCTGTTTTGAGGAAGGTATATGGTGGCTGTTTTGAGGAAGGTATATAGTGGGTGCATGGTACCGGCGAAAGTTGTGCGGTACTAGAGAGGCTAGCAATGGTGGAAGGGTGAGAGTGTGTATAATCCAGGGACTCATCATTAGTCATAAAGAACTCATATACTTATTGCAAAAATTTACGAGTCATCAAAACAAAGAAATCAACGCATGCTCCTAGGGGGGAGGTTGGTAGGAGTTAACCATCGCGTGCCCCCGACCTCCACACAAAGGATGACACTCTACAAATACCTCATGCTCTAACTTCGTCACATAGCGGTTCACCATACGTGCATGCTACCGGAATCACAAACTTTACACACAAGTATTTCTCAAATTCATAATAACTCCACTAGCATGACTCTAATATCACTATCCTCATATCTCAAAACAATCATCAAGTATCAAACTTCTCATCATATTCAATGCACTTTGTATGAAAGTTTTTACTACATTCATCTTGGATGCCTATCATATTAGTACTAGTTTTATAACCAAAGCACATTACCATGTTGTTCTAAAAGACTCTCAAAAGGATATAAGTGAATCATGAGAGCTCAACAATTTCTACAAAATAAAATCACCACCGTGCTCTAAATGATATAAGTGAAGCACTAGAGCAAAACTATTTAGCTCAAAAGATATAAGTGAAGCACATAGAGTGTTCTAATAAATTCTAGGCCATATTTATCTCTCTCAAAAAGGTGTGTCCAGCAAGGATGATTGTGGCAAACTAACAAGCAAAGACTCAAATTACACATGACGCTCCAAGTAAAACACATATCATGTGGTGAATAGAAATATAGTCCTGAGTATAGTTACCGATAGATGAAGACGAAAGAGGGATGCCTTCTCGGGGCATCCCCAAGCTTAGGATTTTGGTTGTCCTTGAATTTTACCTTGGGGTGACTTGGGAATCCCCAAGCTTAGGCTCATGCCACTCTTTGTTCCATAGTCCATCAAAGCCATACTCAAAACTTGAAAACTTCACAACACAAAACTTAGCCAAAAATCTTGTTAGCTCTGTTAGTATAAGAAAACAAACCACCTCTCAAAGGTAATGTAATGAACTCATTCTTTGTTTATATTGCTGTTAAACCTACTGTATTCCAAATTCTCTATGATTCACATCCTCCAATACTACTCATAGATTCATCAAAATAAGCAAACAACACATGAAAAAATAGAATCTGTCAAAAACTGAACAGTCTGTAGTAATCTGTAACTTTCGCATACTTCTATAGCTCCAAAAAAATGAAATAAAATGTTAAACGTGAGGAATTTGTCTATTAATCATCTGCGAAAAGAATCAACTAAATAGCACTCTCCAGTAAAATTTGGTGACTATTCTAGTGAGCGCTAACGTTTCTGTTTTTTACAGCAAGATCATATAAACTTCACACAAGTCTTCCCAAAGGTTCTACTTGGCAAAAACACTAATTAAAAAACAAAACCACATCTAAACAGAAGCTAGATGCAATATTTATTCCTAAACAGAAGAAAAGGCAAAGAAAATAAAATTGGGTTGCCTCCCAACAAGCACCATCGTTTAATACCCCTAGCTAGGCATGATACAAGGATAGATCTAGGTATTGCCGTATTTGGAAGGCAATCCATAAGTGGCTCTCATAATAGATTCATAAGGTAATTTAATTTTCTTTCTAGGAAAGTGTTCCATGCCTTTCCATAACGAAAATTGGAATCTAATATTTCCTTCCTTCATATCAATAATTGCACCAATCGTTCTAAGGAAAGGTCTACCAAGAATAATGGGACATGAAGGATTGCAATCTATATCAAGAACAATGAAATCTACGGGCACATAATTCCTATTGGCAACAATAAGAACATCATTAATCCTTCCCATAGGTTTCTTAATATTAGAATCCACAAGATGCAAATTTAAAGAATAATCATCAAGCTCATGGAAACTTACCAAATCACACAAAGTTTTTGGGATAGTGGAAACACTTGCACCCAAATCACACAAAGCAAAGCATTCATGATCTTTAATTTTAATTTTAATAGTAGGTTTCCACTCATCATAAAACTTTCTAGGGATAGAAACTTCTTATTCAAGTTTTTCTTCATAAGATTGCATCAAAGCATCAACTATGTGTTTGGTAAAAGCTTTATTTTGACTATAAGCATGCGGAGAATTTAGTATGGATTGCAACAAGGAAATACAATCAATCAAAGAGCAATTATCATAATTGAATCCCTTGAAATCCAAAGTAGTGGGTTCATCACTATGCAAAGTTTTAATCTCTTCAATCCCACTTTTAACAATTTTAGCATCAAGATCTAAAAACTCTGAATCATTGGGACGCCTTTTAATTAAAGTAGACTCATCTCCAGTCCCATCTTTATCAAGATTCATACTAGAAAACAAGAATCAACATCAATAGTAATTCTATCCACACTTCTAGTCAATTCATCAATCTTAAGCAATTATTCTTCAAGAAAAGCATTGAAATTCTTTTGCGAATTCATAAACTCTTTAACACTAGTTTCAAATTCAGAAGGCATCTTTCCATAAGATTTATTGTAGGAATTACCATAATTATTAGAGGAATTACTAGGAAAAGGCCTAGGATTAAAGTTTCCTCTATAAGCATTGTTACCAAAATTATTCCTACCAACAAAATTCACATCCAAAGATTCATTGTTATTTTCAATCAACGTGGATAAATGCATATCATTAGGATCAGAGGAAGCACTCTTAGCAACAAATAACTTCATAAGTTCATCCATCTTCCTACTCAAAACACTAATCTCTTCAATAGCATGCACTTTTTTACTAGTAGATCTTTCGGTGTGCCATTGAGAATAATTAACCATAATATTATCTAGGAGTTTGGTAGCTTCTCCTAAGGTAGTTTCCATGAAAGTGCCTCCTACGGCCGAATCTACAAGATTTCTAGAAGCAAAATTCAAGCCAGCATAAAAGTTTTGTATAATCATCCATAAGTTCAAACCATGTGTAGGACAATTACGTATCATTAATTTCATTCTCTCCCAAGCTTGTACAACATGCTCATGATCTAGTTGCTTAAAATTCATAATAACGTTTCTAAGAGAGATGATCTTAGCAGGAAGAAAATACTTAGAGATAAAAGCATCTTTGCACTTATTCCACGAATCAATACTATTTCTAGGCAAAGAGGAAAACCAAGTTTTAACACGATCTCTAAGTGAAAACGGAAATAACTTCAATTTAACAATATCATAATCAGTATCCCTTTTCTTTTGCATATCACACAAATCAACAAAGTTGTTTAGATGGGTAGCGGCATCTTCACTAGGAAAGCCAAAAATTGATCTTTCATAACAAAATTCAACAGAGCAGCATTGATCTCACAAGATTCAGCATCGGTAATAGGAGCAATTGGAGTGCTAATAAAATCATTATTGTCGGTATTAGAGAAGTCACACAATTTGGTATTGTTCTGAGCCATAGTGACAAGCAAACAATCCAACACACAAGCAAACAAGAAGCAAGCGAACGGTAAACACACGACAAAAAGAAGGGCAAATAATACGGCAAGGTTGAAGTGGGGGAGAGGAAAATGAGAGGCAAATAAATGTAATGCGAAGGATAAGGTTTTGTGATAGGTACTATGTATATGACTTTTGCGTAAGCCTCCCTGGCAACGGCGCCAAAAATTCTTCTTGCTACTTCTCGAGCTTGCGTTGTATTCCCTCGAAGAGGAAAGGATGAAGCAGCACAGTAGCGTAAGTATTTCCCTCAGTTTTTGATAACCAAGGTATCAATCCAGTAGGAGACCACACGCGAGTCCCCCGCACCTGCACAAACAAATAAGAACTTCACAGCCAACGTGATAAGGGATTGTCAATCCCTTTACGGTCACTTATGAAATTGAGATCTGATAGATAGGATAGTTTGATATTTTTGGTATTTTTGGATATAAGAACAGAAAGTAAAAACAACAAAGTAAAGTAGATTGTAGATTTATATGTTGAGAATAGACCCGGGATCCATAGGTTTCACTAGTGGCTTCTCTCATGATAGCAGTTTCTACGGTGGGTGAACGAATTACTGTCGAGCAACTGATAGAAAAGCGAATAATTATGAGAATATCTAGGCATGATCATTATATATAGGCATCACGTCCGTGACAAGTAGACCGAAACGATTCTGCATCTACTACTATTACTCCACACATCGGCCGCTATCCAGCATGCATCTAGAGTATTAAGTTCATAAGAACAGAGTAATGCTTTAAGCAAGATGACATGATGTAGAGGGATAAACTCAAGCAATATGATATAAACCCCATCTTTTTATCCTCGATGGCAACAATACTATATGTGCCTTGCTGCCCCTGTTGTCACTGGGAAAGGACACCGCAAGATTGAACCCAAAGCCAAGCACTTCTCCCATTGCAAGAACTATAGATCAAGTAGGCCAAACCAAATCGATAATTCGAAGAGACTTGCAAGGATATTATAATCATACATAAAAGGATTCATAAAAGAACCAAATATTTCTCATAGATAATCTTGATCATAAAGGCACAATTCATCGGATCTCGACAAACACACCGCAAAAAGATTACATCGAATAGATCTCCTCGAAGTCCGAGGAGAACTTGGTATTGAGATCCAAAAAGAGAGAAGAAGCCATCTAGGTACTAACTATGGACCCGAAGGTCTGTGGTAAACTACTCACAACTCATGGTGAGGCGATGGTGTTGATGTAGAAGCACTCCGTGGAAGATCCACCCCCTCCGGCGGAGCTCCGGAACAGGCCCCAAGATGGGATCTCACGGGAACAGAAGGTTGCACAGTGGAATTTGGGTTTTCTCTGTTGCTTCGATGTTTTCAGGGTACATGGGTATATATAGGAGGAAGGAGGGCATCGGGGGAGCAACATGGGGCCCACGAGGCAGGGGGCGCGCCTAGGGGGAGGGGGCGCGCCCCCCACCCTCGTGGACGCCACGTGTGCCCTCTGCTGTGGTTCTCAAGTCTCCTGTAAAGATATCGTTCCAAAAATATCTCTCCTGAAGGTTTTATTCCGTTTGGAGTCCGTTTGATATTCCTTTTGTGCGAAACCCTGAAATAGGCAAAAAAACAGCAATCTGGACTGGGCCTTTGGGTTAATAGGTTAGTCAAAAAATAATATAAAAGTGTATAATAAAGGGCATTAAACATCCCAAACATCATATATAATAGCATGGAACAATAAAAAATTATAGATACATTGGAGACGTATCAGCGCAGCGGCGGATTTGTAAAAATTATGCATACTTAGGCTTTGTTTTTAATGCTGGTCTTTTGTTAGATCAATGTTTAGGTCAACTGGCTCTGTTTAATTACTAAAATTGCTCGATTCAGTAAGTGTGGTATGTGTGTTGTACGCTCTTTTGTGTGCCCGAATTAGCAAGCGATGTTAAATTATGCAATACGTACTCGGGGAAATTTCCACCAAGATTTGAATTATCAAACTCATCCCATGCGTGTAAAGCAAAAAAATCGTTTGCGGTGCACACAATCGTTCAAACTGAATGGTGTCCAGCGGCACCCCGCGCAAAGTTTCCCTCCACATTTCGAAAATTTTGGCATACCGCCGAAATATCTACCCCACCCCCTTTTCTCCCCGACCACAAGTCACATTTCCTCTGTTTTCTCCTTCCTTCCTTCCTTCCTTCCTTCCTAAGCTATAGACGCTTCCTCGCTCTCGCCATCTCGCATCCTAACGCTGGGGTCTCCATGGTCTTCTTCAAAGACCTCACCAGCGGTTCCTCCGACGATGACGACTCCTTCACCACCCGGGTATGCCTATCTTCCCTCTCTCGGGCTATGACTTGGAATGAAGCATTTTTACTCGGCGGTCGATTTGAGTCATTTCTTCCTCTTGTAGCTCCCTAGGACCACCAGTTGCAACGAATGGAGCGGGTGGCTGAAGATATGTCTGTTCGTTGTCACCATCAATCTCCATGCGTGAAGCTAGTTGCGTTTGAATCTGTGGACAATGGGAGGAAGTTTATGGCATGTGCGCAGAAGGCTAGACCCTCTTTCGTTGTCACAAATCATTTGTTAGATGTGATTCAAACATTGTCACGGTCCCAACCCATTCATATTACACCTTCAACCAAACGCATCCTAAGACAGTGTCACAATTTGTACCTACTATCTAAAAATGTTGCCATCTCATCATGGTGCCATTAGAAAATAATTTGGCATCGCTTCAGTAGTTTGTGCAGCCAACTTTGGTCCTCACATCCGAGCAGCCAAGCAGTAAAATACTAAATCATTATGGCACGAAGAAACTGGGCATTGGAGCAACTAGGTGCTCCGGAGTCCGCGTCCCTGATTTTTTTTGCTGCATCAGCTCGCCAGTGTAGGGCACCGGTGCGAGATGTAGCAACAGTTGTCTTTACACCGGTTTTGGCATACATAGTGGACGACCTTAGTTCTATTAGTTCTATGTTACTAAATTTGTGCATGTACACACTGATACGTCTCCAACGTATCTACTTTTCCAAACACTTTTGCCCTTGTTATGGACTCTAACTTGCATGATTTGAATGGAACTAACCCGAACAGACGCTGTTTTCAGCAGAACTGCCATGGTGTTGTTTTTGTGCGGAAATAAAAAGTTCTTGGAATCGCTTGAAAATCCACGGAGAATTATTTTGGAAAATATAAAAAATACCTGCAAGAAGAACCAGACCAGGGGGGCCACACCATGTCCACGAGGGTGGGGGGGTGCCCCCCTGCCCAGGGCTTGCCCCCTACCTCGTGGGCCCCCTGGTGCTCCACCGACATATCCCCAGATCCTATAAGTTCACTTTTGGGGAGAAAAAATCAAGGAGAAAGAATTATCACGTTTTACGAGACGGAGCCGCCGCCAAGCCCTAATCTCTCTCGGGAGGGCTGATCTGGAGTCCGTTCAGGGCTCCGGAGAGTGGAGATCGTCGCCATCGTCATCATCAACCTTCCTCCATCACCAATTACATGATGCTCACCACCGTGCGTGAGTAATTCCATCGTAGGCTTGTTGGACAGTGATGGGTTGGATGGGATCTATCATGTAATCGAGTTAGTTTTGTAAGGGTTTGATCCCTAGTATCCACTATGTTCTGAGATTGATGTTGCTATGACTTTGCTATGCTTAATGCTTGTCACTAGGGCCCGAGTGCCATGATTTCAGATCTGAACCTATTATGTTTTCATGAATATATGTGTGTTCTTGATCCTATCTTGCAAGTCTATAGTAACCTACTATGTGTTATGATCCGGCAACCCCGAAGTGACAATAATCGGGACCACTCCCGGTGATGACCATAGTTTGAGGAGTTCATGTATTAACTATGTGTTAATGCTTTGGTCCGGTACTCTATTAAAAGGAGGCCTTAATATCCCTTAGTTTCCAATAGGACCCCCCTGCCACGGGAGGGTAGGACAAAAGATGTCATGCAAGTTCTTTTCCATAAGCACGTATGACTATATTCGGAATGCATGCCTACATTGCATTGATGAACTGGAGCTAATTCTGTGTCATCCTAGGTTATAACTTCTACATGATGAATTGCATCCGACATAATTTCCCATCACCGATCCAATGCCTACGAGCTTTTCCTATATTGCTTGTTGCTTATTTACTTTTCCGTTGATACTATCATAAAAACTACAAAAACACTACCGCTACTTTTATTGCTGCTACCGCCACTATCATATTACTTTGCTACTAAATTATCTTGCTATAGATACTAAGTTTCTAGTTGTGGTTGAATTGACAACTCAGCTGCTAATACTTAAGAGTATTCTTTGGCTACCCTTGTGTCGAATCAATAAATTTGGGTTGAATACTTTACCCTCGAAAACTGTTGCAATCCCCTACACTTGTGGGTTATCAAGACTATTTTCTGGCGTCGTTGCCGGGGAGCATAGCTCTATTCTTTAAGTCACTTGGGATTTATATCTGTTGATCACTATGAAGAATTTGAAGGACTCGAAAACCAAGATCTTACCCTCAACTACGAGGGGAGGTAAGGAACTGCCATCTAGCTCTGCACTTGATTCTCCTTCTGTTATGAGTAAACTTGTGACACCTACTCCTGCTATTGAATCTGATATGTCGTATGTTCTTGATGATGCTGCTTCTACTATGTATGATTAAACTACTTCTATGCCTGATATTGTGCCACTAGGTGAATTTTTAGATGAACAAATTGCTAAGGTTAGGGAGAATGCAAATATTGAAACTAATGATATTTATGAAAGTGATGATGAAGCTACTCCCAGTAAATATGAATTGCCTGTTGTTCCTGAGGGTTATGTTATGGATGAAGAAACTGATAGAGACTTTCTTGCTTGCAATGATACATATGATCTTAAGAAATTATTAGCTAAGCTGAAAGAAAAGTCCTTGAATGCTAGAATGAAACATGACCCTGCTTTTGCTACTTCACCTATCTGTGTTACTGATAAGGATTATGAATTCTCTGTTGATCCTGAGTTAATTACTATGGTTGAATCTGATCCTTTCCATGGCTATGAGTCTGAAACTGTTGTGGCGCATCTTACTAAGTTGAATGATATAGCCACCATGTTTACCAACGATGAAAAGATTCGTTACTACTATATCCTTAAGCTATTTCTGTTCTCGTTAAAGGGTGATGCTAAGACTTGGTTTAATTCTCTTGATCCTGGTTGTGTGCGTAGTCCCCAGGATATGATGTATTACTTCTCTGCTAAATATTTTCCCGCTCATAAGAAACAAGTTGCCTTACGGGAAATATATAACTTTGTGTAAATTGAAGAAGAGAGTCTCCCACAAGCTTGGGGGAGGCTTCTCCACTTACTTAATGCTTTGCCTGATCATCCTCTTGAGATGCATGATATACTTGATGTCTTTTATAATGGACTAACCGATGCTTCCAGAGACCACCTGGATAGTTGTGCTGGTTGTGTTTTCAGGGAAAGAACAGTTGAACAAGCTGAACTACTATTGAATAATATGCTGGCCAATGAAAATAATTGGACACTTCCTGAACCAGCCCCTAAACCAACTCCGAACAAAAGAGGTGTTCTATTTCTCAGTCCTAAAAATATGCAAGAGGCAAAGAAATCTATGAAAGAAAAAGGTATTAAAGCTGAAGATGTTAAGAATTTACCACCTATTGTAGAAATACATGGTCTTGATAACCCGACACAGGTAGTAAAGGTAAATTCTCTTTATATATTTGATGAAGGTGATATTCCTCGTTATAAGTCTGCTAGCCAATGCTTAGATGAGTTTGACAATTTTATTGTGAGACAAGAAAACTTTAATGCTTATGTTGGTAGACAATTACAACACAATGCTTATATGATTGAACGCTTGAGTGATTATCTGTCTAGAGCTAAAGGTGAACTGAAACTTATTAGTATACATGCTTCTATGGTCACCACTCAAGTAGAACAAGTACTTAAGGCTCAGAATGATTTGACAACGAATTAAATAGTAAGAATAATGTCGGGGGAAACTGTCCGCCACGAACACCTATGGGACCGGAGCCCCTTGTCTGTGCGGTACGAGGGCGGAGGGAGCACAAAGAGCAGATCGTGGCGAGCACGCGGGCAGTTTTACCCAGGTTCGGGCCGCGGTAGACGCGTAAAACCCTACTCCTGCTTGGTTGTGTATTGAGTTTGAGCGCTCGGGAGCTTGAAGAAGCAGCTACACCCAGCGCGAGAGTGATCTAGGTTCCGAACCCCCTCCACGTTGTGCATGGGCCTCCTTTTATAGTGCAAGGGGTCACCGACAGGTGTCAACGTAGGAGAAAGGGGTAAAAATGTAAAAGAGGTGGTAGCTGTAACAGTGCGGGAACAGTGGAGCTACAGTACAGAACAGTGGTCTATACCTACTTTAACAGTGGGGGACAAGGGCATTTAATGCCCGTCGCCGTCGACCCCAAAAGCTCCCGCCTTAGCGTCTCCGTCCGCCACGGCGACGGATCCATCACCGTGGAGTGCCACCGTGTACCCCAGGCTGCACAGCCATCCGCCACGCGTCCCTGGATAGACCCCAGGGCGACGCGTGGGCCGATGAGCTGGAGCGCGGGCACACAGCGCAGCCTCCCCGGCAAGCACCTTGCCGGGGCCTTGATCTTGCCGGGCCCGGGAGCTTGTCGCTCCCCGGGCCCCTTGCCGGGGCGCATATAGCGCCGAGGCGTTGTCTTCTAGTCTTCCTGGCAAGCTCCTCTTGCCAGGGTCTTGTGTTAGCGGGACAGTCTTGAGCCTGGTACGGCCTTCCCGGCAAGCTCCTCTTGCCGGGGTCTTGGTCTTCTTCCTTATATACTTTGTTTTTGAATGGTTTAATAGGGAGCAGGAAGGTCTCCGGCGAGCACGCAGTAAACCTTGCCGTGGGAAGCTACAACTGCCCGTGCACAAGTTGGGGTACTAGGGTACCCCTACCTTAGTACACCGACAGGAGCCCCCGGGCCTGGGCCACACACGGTGCCGAGCACTGTTGGGCCAGGCCCAAAACAGTGCACGGGCACCCGCGGCCCGCGGCGCGCCGAATCCACTTCCATATCCGCCGCACCCCACGGTAACGGCACGCGTCGATCGCGGCGCCGTGGGATGGGACGTGCCCACGATCTCTTAATGGAAAGGGCGAAACGCCCCCCACTCCCCCATAAAAGCAGAGGGAGCGGGCGCGGTTCCCCTCCTTGCGCTCTCATTACGTCGTCTTCCTCCTCCAAAGATTCCCTCTTGCGCTCCGCCTCCACATCTCCGCCGCCGCCGAGCTCTTCGTCCCCCCTCCTTCCACCGCGTCCGCCATGGCCCCGAAGACCGACAAGGCGAAGGCGGAGAAGGCCAAGCGGGAGAAATCAGAGCAAGCGGCCAAGCTCATCGCGTACCGGAAGCGGCATGTCGTCTTCCCGCCGAAGCTCGGCGTGCGGGAGCTCTGGAACAAGTATTACTTGTTTTGGTCCAAGGGAACCGACGCGCATCCCCGCACGCGAGCATACCCGGCCGTCGCCAAGGACAGCTATCCCGGCGGGTACTACTTTTTTGCTGCCTTCTTTCATTGTGGTCTCTGTCCTCCTTTCTCAAACTTCTTCTGCGACGTCATGAACACATATGGCCTCCATCTGCTTGACTTCACCCCCAACGCCATTCTCACCATGGCTGTTTTCGCACACATGTGCGAAAACTTCATAGGAGTCCACCC
Organism: Secale cereale; assembly: GCA_902687465.1. Taxonomy (NCBI): domain Eukaryota; kingdom Viridiplantae; phylum Streptophyta; class Magnoliopsida; order Poales; family Poaceae; genus Secale; species Secale cereale. The sequence goes on from LR738715.1 coordinate 144,372,988, forward strand.
CAATGTAGCCCTCTTTAGACACTTCTTCACTCCTCGAGCCGAGGCCGATGCCCCCCTCTCCGGAGGAATTTCTTGGGTCTTTCGTCTGAATAAAAAAGGGGCGTACTTGTCGGGGGAGCTCCGCGGCAAGTGGGAGGAATGGCGAGCGGAGTGGTGCTGGATCGTAGAAGACCAGCCGCAAGCCTTCACCGCGCCGCGCACAACGCCCATCGTGCGCGGCAGGGACTGGAGTGAGTTGGACTCGGACGACGTCAAGCTCAACATCGCCCTCGTCCAGATTCTTCGTCTTCGGTTGGCCAATCTGTCAGTTGCTGAGGTGGGCGCAGATTTCCTCCGCCGGCGCATCGCCCCTCTCCAAGACCGGAAGAGGCCGGCCTGGGAGTACGGCGGCCCGGCAGACATCATGAGGCTGCACCCCGGGCTCAATTTCAACTTCACCACGCTGGAGCTGCGGGGAATGGTACGGGAACTCTTCAAGTACGACCCGACGCACCCCGAGTGGTTCAGGACTCCCCGGGAAGTGGTGCCGCTCTGCAACAACGCCGTCAGGGATCGGATCCTCGCCATGATGCCCATGTGTGACTCACATGGCTTGGACCGCACGTGGATCGCCCCGAAGCCCATCGACGTCCTCAACTTCTACGACAACCTCGCCGAGGTGGCGAGGAACAAGGAGGACCTCAAGCTGCACACGCGGGACACCACCGACCAGGAGATCGCCTACATAGCTTCTCGGGCTGAGGAGGCCGCCGCAGCCGCGGCGGCAGGAGTTTTCGGATACTCGCCGGAGGAGGCGGAGGCTGAGGACGCGTCCACCCAAGCGGAGGAGGCGGAGATCCGCAGGTTGCTGAATCTTCCACCCGACGCGCTCGCCGGGGTCCCCTCGCTGAGGCACTCCGGGATCCACGGGATCGCGGCGGAGGCCGCGGCAATGGAGGGCACCGCCGGAGGGAGCAGAGGCGCCGCAAGGGGCGGAGGCGCTAAGGGAAAGGGGGCCGCAGCGCAGGACGCTGGGCCCAGTGAGCCGGCCGGGGCAGAGGAGGAGGAGGAGGAGGCCGAGGACTCCGGCGGATCCACGGAGTTGTACGCCGACGACCTCTCCTCGTCGGAGAGCTCTCCGCCCCCGGCAAGCCCGAGGCAGTCCCCGGCGAAGCGCCTCCGCAAGGCGGCGACGGGGGAGAGGGCGCAGGCGCCCCGGCAACAGCCACCTCGCCGGGCAGCTCCCCGGGGGAGCCAAGCTGCGCCAAGGCCGTCCGGCGCACCAGCCGCAGCGGAGGCGGCCCGTGCGCGGACCACGACGGAGGCGTCTCGCAGGCCGGCAGCGAGCCGGCAGGGGTCTTCTCGGAGCGGAGCAGCGGCTCCGCCCGCCCCTCGGGCGCCGGCTACCACAGGGGCTGGGTCTTCGCAGCCCCCAGCCCCGGTGAACACCAAGCGCGCGAGGGAGTCTTCGTCTTCCGCTCCTCGCGCCGACGCGCCCACGGTGGAGTACGATTTCTCCGCCCTGAGCGAGGACGACGAGGAGGACCAGGAGTAAGGATCCGGGGCCTTACACCTTCTCGATTTTCTGTCTTGATTTTTTTTGTTGATGTTGACTCTGTTCATTGCTCTGATTTCAGGACCCTGGCCCATCGCGCGGCGAAGAAAGCCAAGGCACCCGAGGTCGAGGTCGCGGAGGACTCGGCAGCTGCGGCAACAGAAGGTGTGCCGGAGCCGAGCCTGCCGGACCCGAGCGCTGCTCCGAGGAGCAGCCCCCAGCGCAGCCCGCAGCGCAGCCCCCAGCGTAAGTCTGGGGTTTTCTCTTCTCGCTTGTCGGGGTACGCCTGAGGATTTGGTTTTGTCTTCATGTCTTGACGTTTCTTGTCTTGTTCTGTGCAGAGGTGGAGCCACAGCGGGAAGAGCGCCCGGAGACCACCGTCGAGGAGCCGCAGGCCCCGCCGTCCCCGCCAAGGCAGAACTCTCCGGCAAGGGAGAGTGCTCCGCCAAGGGCGGGTACTCCGCCGAGGCAGAGTACCCCGCCAAGGGCGAGCAGCCCGGCAAGGGTGGCTACTCCGACGAGGCCGAGCTCCCCGGCGGGGGAGCCCGCCGCTGAGGACGTCCGCCAAGGTATGTTTTGTGACTTGTCTTCTTGGCTTGCCTCTTTTTTGGATATTTGCTTGAGTCTTGAATTTCTTCCTCTTCTTCTTCTTTTTAGATCTTCCTCCTCCTGCGCCCATGGAGACGGAGGTTATCGACCTCGAGGAGGAGGGCGCGCAGGGCGGCGGCGGCGACGCTCCTGTCGTCGAGGAGATGGCCGAGGCCGCCGAGCCGGCCGCGCAGGAGACTGCTCCGGCTGCAGACGCAGCGGCCGGGGAGAGGGACGGTGACCGCACCGCCAACCCGGAGGCGGCGGGAGCATCAGATGCTGCACCGGCCACCGGCCCCTCCGCCGGCGAGGAGCAGAGGTATTATCTCGAGGCCCCCAACGGCGTCTTCATCCAGATGCCTTGGGGGTCTTCATCGCGAGCTCCTGCGGAGGGCGAGGCGTTCGACGGAGAAGTCCTCGCCTCCGCAGGCCTGAAAATCGTCGAGGCGCCCGGCGGGAGTGAGGGGCCCGAGGAGGAGAGGTTGCTCCACCAGCTCCTAGCCCTTTACCGGGCCAGGCAGGCGAAGCTGGCCTCCCGGGAGGCCCTTGCCGCCAAGGCCGCGGCGGAAATGGAGAAGCGTGCGGCGGAGCTCAGCGCCGCCAATCAGGCAGCCCTCCGCGAGGTGGCGGAGGAGCGGGAGCGTCTCGCCGGCGAGTACCAGGAATGGGTGCTCGAGAAGGCTGAAGCGGAAGAACAGCAGCGTCTCGCCGGGGTGGAGATGTCCCGGCGAGAAGGGGAGCTCGCGCAGCGGAAGGTCGAGCTGGACTCCCATGAGGAGGACCTTACCGCTCGCGAGGCTGCCCTTGGCGGGGAGCTGAAGGAGGCGAAAGCCGCCGCGGTTGCCGCGGAAGACGCCAAGAAAGAGCTCGCCGCCAAGGTTGAACAGTTGGAGAAGGCGATGAAGGTGAGCGCCGAGAAGGTTGCCGCGCTCATCTTGGAGCGCGAGAAGGACGCTCACACAAACTCCGAGCTTCAGGTGAGTCTCTCCAAGAGGGGCGACGAGTTGAAGGCCGCCAAGGACTCCATTGAGGACTTGGAACTGAAGGTCACCACTCTGAAGGAATCGCTCGACGCTGCACGGGTTCAGGAGAACAAGTTGAAGGAGGAGCTCCGCAAGGAGCGGACTTTGATGGACAGCGTCAACAAGGCGTCCGAGCTCTTCCGCCAGACCATCGAGGTATGGACCTAAGACTTGGTTTCTTCTGCGTCCAACATTGACCAGGAGTTGCTGGCGCTGAAGGTCGAACACCTCATCTACTCGCCGGATCCGGACCTCCCGCACAGCGCCAAGCTCAGCCTCTTCTTCAGAGGGATCGCGCCGGCCCTTGCAGGTCTCCGGAACCGCATCCCCGCGCAGCTGGCCGAGGAGTCGCGCCTGCTCTGCGCGGGAACTCTGGAGCGGGTGCTGACGAAGATCGTGTACCGCAACCCGGGAATCAACCTCACGAACGTTCTTCGCAGCTTGCCGGCTGATGCAGACACGGAGGCCCTGAAGGAGCAGGTCGGCCACATTATCGCCAAGGTGGCAAAGCTTGGCAGGAAGGAAGGCGACCGCGTAGACTAGGGCTCCATTATCTTTATCTTTTTGCTGCTGCACATTATGTCATGAACTTATTAGTCCATTGCGACAAGTTATCCTTTGTAAGATATTTGCTTTATTTTTATCAATCAGTGCAATGTTATCTTCCTTGTCTCAATCTCTGACTTTGTATGTTTTTCACCCTACGCTCCCGGGGAGCTTGCCGGCAAGGGGCCTTTGCCGCGAGTGCTGAGTGCTGGACTCTAAGCAGCCTGCTGGCCAAGGTCCTCGCCGGCAAGCAACCTTGCCGCAGCTAATCGCAACGCACTTAGCTTGCTGAGCGTACTCGGAAACGAAGCAAGGGCGCGACACTTGTCGCAGCTCGCTTAAATCGTTGAGTGAACTCGAAAACAAGATAAGGGTGCGGCAAGCTACGGGTAGGTTCCTCCGCGCACAGGTTTTCCATACAAAGTGTGACTGTTCAAGGAAGACAACTAAAATTTAAAATTTGAACTGATCAAATTCTAACAACTTATCTTTCATATGCTGCTTGCTTATATCGTTTGCTTTCCGGTAAGACTTCTCTTTCTTGAACAGCACTTGGTTCCTCCTCCACCTCCTTCCTCCCCGGCAAACTTGTGCGCGAGGAACGTTCCTTCTGCTTAAGAGGAGAGAAAAGGGAGAGGAAAACAAGCATATGGCCTCTCGGCGTGCTAATGCTTACCGTACACTTGAGTGTTGCACCAAATGCCAAACAGAACATGCAAATAGCAAAGAGAAGCATGCAAAAGGCAATCGATGCGAAAAACACGAAAACTTTACTGATGCACGGGGTCTGCGCCCGGCTTTGTACAAAGGGTTACATGCAACAGCGGCAAAGCTTGTACAAAAGGTGGTTGCCGGAGCGGATCACGGCAACCGCGCCTTAGGGGTGAAACTTGCGAAGATGCTCTATGTTCCAGGAGTTGCTCACCGGTAAGCCTTCTTCGGTCTCGAGGCGGACAGCGCCGGGCCTCGTAACTTGTCTCACCCGATAAGGGCCTTCCCACTTCGGCGTTAACTTGTTGGAATTCTTGGCGGACTGAACACGCCGAAGAACAAGGTCGCCTTCCTCGAGACTCCTGGCCTTGACTTTGCGGCTATGATAGCGGCGCAAAGCTTGCTGGTATCGAGCAGCTCGTACAGCAGCCTGGAGACGTCCCTCCTCAAGGAGCAATGCGTCATCTTGCCGCAGTTGCTCTTGCTCGAGCTCATCATAAGCGAGTACTCGAGGAGATCCGTATACGAGTTCCGTGGGGAGAACTGCCTCTGCTCCATAGACTAGAGCAAAGGGTGTCTGTCCGGTGGCTCGACTTGGTGTCGTTCTGATTGACCAAAGAGCCGCCGGGAGCTCCTCTATCCAATTTCTTCCGCACTTGCGCAGCCTGTCAAAGGTCCTTGTTTTGAGTCCGCGCAGCACTTCAGCATTTGCCCTCTCCGCTTGACCGTTGCTCCTCGGGTGAGCAACAGAAGCGAAACAGACCTTGGCGCCAAGGTCTTGGACGTACTGCATGAAGGTGCGACTAGTGAATTGCGTACCGTTGTCGGTGATGATCCTGTTAGGGATCCCGAAACGGCAAACAATCGACCTGAAAAACCTGACCGCTGATTGTGCTGTCACCTTCCTCACTGGCTCCACTTCTGGCCACTTTGTGAACTTGTCGATTGCAACGTACAAGTACTCAAAGCCCCCGACAGCACGAGGGAAAGTTCCGAGGATGTCGAGCCCCCAGACCGAGAAGGGCCATGACAAAGGGATTGTTTGGAGAGCTTGAGCTGGCTGATGGATTTGCTTCGCATGGAACTGGCACGCTTCACACTTGGTTACTAGTGCAGTTGCATCTTGGAGGGCTTCTTGCCAAAAGAACCCTTGCCGGAAAGCTTTCCCGGCAAGCGCCCTTGCGCCAATGTGGTGGCCGCATATGCCTCCGTGTATTTCCGCCAACAGCTTCTGTCCATCTTCCCTGGAGATGCACTTCAACCTGACACCGTTGAGTCTTCTTCTGTACAGCTCGTTATCCACGAACTGATACATACTTGACTGCCTGGTTATCTTCTCTATCTCTTGAGGGTCGTCGGGAAGTTCTCCAGTTTGCAGAAAACGGACGATCTGCTGCGCCCATGCCGGAGCCCGAGGCTCGACGGCAAGGACTAAAGGCTCGAGGGCCGCTGCGGGAACCTCAGCTTCTACGGCAAGGACCTCTAGTTCTGCCGGAGCTGACGGTCCCCCGGCAAGCTCGCCGGGGCGAGGCTTGCCGGAAACGTTTGCTTCAACTGTACAAGCCCGAGGACTTGCAGGAGCAAACTGTTCCTCAGCGTTCTGGTTGTTGATCTTGGGGACCTTGGCGGCGGTTTCAGGAAGATCCGCCGGCAAGAAGTCGCCGGAGACCAACTTTCTCTTCTTGGATTGCCCAATTGATGTTGTAACGGATGGTTGAGTCAGCTTGAGTAAGAAGGTCCCTGGTTCCACAGGTAACTTCATCGCGGCGCACTTTGAAAGGCCATCTGCAATTTCATTTTGAGCTCTCGGGACGTGCTCCATCTGCAAACCTTCAAAGTGCTCTTCAAGCTTTCTCACTTCATCGACATAAGCTTCCATCAAAGGGCTCTGATAGCTCTTGTTAACTTGTCGGACCACCAACTGAGAATCTCCCCGCACAATCAGCTTTCTGATCCCAAGTTCGGCCGCAATCCTGAGGCCGGCAAGCAAGCCTTCATATTCTGCAGTGTTGTTTGTCGCTTGCTCCCTGGGAAAGTGCATCTGGATAACATATTTGAGGTGCTCTCCGGTGGGCGCGATGAGTACCACGCCGGCACCGGCGCCTTGCAGCGAGAAGGCACCGTCAAAATACATTACCCATTCACTTGTCGCTTCTTGTACGGGTGTGCTTGTTTCTTGAACTTCTTCATCTGGCGTTGGGGTCCACTCAGCTATGAATTCTGCCAAAGCTCGGCTCTGTATGGTTGAAGTACTTTCAAACTTGAGTCCAAAGCTCGACAGCTCCAGTGCCCACTCAACGATCCTGCCTGTTGCTTCTGGATTGTGCAATATTCTCTTCAACGGAAAGCGAGTGACCACTGTTATCTCATGGGCTTGGAAGTAATGGCGCAGCTTTCTCGAGGCCATGAGGAGGCCGAAAAGCAACTTTTGCACACCAGAGTACCTTGATCTAGCCCCCTGGAGAAGGGAACTTACAAAGTACACTGGGCGCTGCACCATCTTCTTCCGCACCTCTCCTTGCTCCTGCGCAGGGTCATCCTTGTCGGGGCCAGAGCTTGCCGGAGCAGCCCCCTGCTTGTCGCTGGATTCGCTTGCCGGTGGTGCTGACTCCTCGTCGGACTCCCTCTCCGCTACTAACGCAGCACTAACCACCTGGTTGGTTGCCGCTAAGTATAGCAACAACTTTTCCTGTGGTCTAGGTGCGACAAGTATAGGAGTGGAGGACAGGTACCGTTTCAAATCCTGCAACGCCGCCTCCGCTTCCGGAGTCCACTTCATGGGACCTGCCTTCTTCAAGATTTTGAAGAAAGGTAGGGCGCGTTCTGCAGACTTTGAAATGAACCTGCTGAGGGCAGCAACACAACCTGCAAGCCTTCTGACATCCTTGACGCGCTTCGGGGCCTCTATCTGCTCAATGGCTTTGATCTTGTCGGGGTTGGCTTCAATCCCCCTCTGCGATACAAAGAACCCGAGAAGCTTGCCGGAGGGGACTCCGAAGACGCACTTCTCGGGGTTCAACTTGAGCTGTATCCTGCACAGGTTCTGAAATGTTTCTTCCAAGTCTTGAATCAGGGTTTCTTTGCTCTTGCTCTTCACCACGATGTCATCCATGTAAGCTTCTACATTCCTGTGGATCTGTGGCTCAAAAGCAGTGTACACTACCCTTGCAAAGGTTGAGCCTGCATTCTTCAATCCAAATGGCATGCGGATAAAGCAATAAGTGCCACATGGAGTGATAAATGCAGTCTTCTCTTCGTCTTCCTTGGCCATGAAAATCTGATGGTAGCCTGAGTATGCATCAAGAAAACAGAGTAGCTCACATCCGGCGGTGGAGTCAACGATCTGGTCAATGCGCGGCAAAGGGAATGGATCCTTGGGACATGCTTTATTGACATCGGTGAAGTCTATACACAGTCTCCATTTCCCGTTGGCCTTGCGCACGACGACTGGGTTTGCCAACCACGTCGGATGGATCACACCTCTAACTAGGCCTGCTGCCTCTAGCTTCTTGATTTCCTCGTTGATGAACTCTTGGCGCTCCACGGCTTGCTTCCTCACTTTCTGCTTGATGGGCCGCGCGTGAGGACAGACAGCAAGCTTGTGCTCAATCACCTTCCTGGGAACACCGGGGATGTCAGATGGTTGCCAGGCAAACACATCGACATTCGCCCGCAGGAAGGCAACGAGCGCGCTTTCCTATTTGCTGTCAAGGGTGGCACTGATGGTGAAGGTACCACCAGTGCCGTCCTCCTTTGCGGACACTTTCTTGGTTGCCGGAGGAGCAGCCATTCCTTTCTTACTCTTGCCGGTGGAGCTCGATGGAACGTCCTCGACGGCAGCGCAGCACTCCGAGGAGGTGCGGTCGCCGGAGTGGATCCCAGAGCACTTGCCGGATTTGGTCTTCGTCTTCTTCCCCCCGGGAGCTTCAGCGGCAAGAGTATCCTTCTCGGCCACAGCTGTCGCATCCCGGTAAATCTTGTCGGCGCAAATAAGCGCATCCTTCTTGTCGCTGTGGACAGTGATGACGCTTATCGGCCCCGGCATCTTCAGCACGTTGTAGGCATAGTGGGAAGCTGCCATGAACTTGGCGAGGGCAGGACGGCCAAGTATTCCATTGTAGGGCAATGGAATATCGGCGACGTCGAAAGTGATGCGCTCAGTCCTGAAGTTGAGCTCCCTGCCAAAGGTCACTGGCAGAGTGATTTTTCCCTTGGGCTTGCTCCTTCCCGGGTTGATTCCTTGGAATGAACCGGTCTCTTCGAGCTCGCCGTCTTGAATCTGGAGTTTCTTGATCACAGCAGAGGAGATCAAGTTCAGCCCGGCCCCGCCGTCAACCAACATTTTGGTGACCTTGAGGTTGCGGATGGTAGGAGAAACCAGCATCGGCAAGCACCCGACCGCAGTGGTGCGGTCAGGGTGATCCTCAAGATCAAAAACGATGGGCGTGCTGGACCATTTGAGGAGCCTGCGCGACTCCACGGGCGGCTCCGCTGCGTTTACCTCACGCACCCACTGTTTTAGCTGGCGGTGGGAGGTGTGCAGGGAGGCGCCACCGTCGACGCACAGGACCTCCGTGGCCTTCTGGAACTCCTGCTCGCTGTTCTCCCCGTCCTCCATGTCTTCGTCGTCATCTTCTTCGTCGTTGTCGCGGCCCCGGGGAGGTCGGTCTCCTTGCCGCTGCTTAGCCTTGCCGCGGCGTCCTCCCCGGCCGTTGAACGGCCGCTTCTTGCTGGGCTCTTCCCCGCCACCTTGGGCCTTCTCCTTGTCGCGCCTCTCGTACTCAGCTTTTTGCTGCTCGACGAGATACTCGACGCGCTTGCAGTTGGAGAGATCATGACCCTTGGTGCGGTGGATCTTACAGTATTGCTTGTCGGAGCTACCCGGCTTGTCGGCCGCCGCCGCAGGGGCAGGCTCCTTGCCGGAGCCGCCAGCCTGCGCTTGCTTGGCGGGGGCCTCCTTGCCGGACTTCTCGACGGCAAGCACCTCCTTCTTGCCCTTCTTTCTGTTGTTCCGCCGCCGGCTCTTCTTTGCCGGGGCGGCGTCGTCGCTGTCGCTTCCTCCTGCGCCAGTATCCTCCCCGGGGAGTCTCCTCCCCTCTTCTGCACGTGCGCACTTGTCAGCAAGAGCGTAAAGCTCGCTGACATCTCGAATCTTCGTCATCGCCATCTCTTCACGCATGCGGCGGTTACGCACGTTCTGATGGAACGCGCTGATAACCGCGGCAGGGTGAACGTCAGGGATGTTGTGCTGCACCCGGCTGAAGCGTTGGATATACTTGCGCAGGGGCTCGCCTTCCTTCTGGGCCAAGATATGGAGATCGCTCTCCTGGCCATGGGGTTTGTGGCCGCCGGTGAAGGCGCCAACAAACTGGTGGCAGAGGTCGGCCCAAGAAGAGATGGAACCTTCCGGCAAGTGCATGAGCCACGAACGGACGTTCGGCTTTAGCACGAGCGGGAAGTAGTTCGCCAAGATCTTCTCGTCGCGTCCCCCGGCAGCTTGCACTGCGATAGTGTAGACGCTGAGAAACTCCGAGGGGTGCGTCTTGCCGTCGTACTTCTCCGGTACGTCGGGCTTGAAATTCTTCATGCTGGGCCACTGGACGCGCCGCAGCTCGCGGGTGAACGCAGGGCAGCCTGCCGCGTACGGCAAGTCACCTGGTTCACCGGGCGCGTGCGCGTCGACGGTGTTCCCAGCTCTCTTGTCGGATTGTCGCCGAGCTTCTCGGCGGCGCTCGATCGTGGTCCGAGCGTCTTCATCTCGCCGGTCGTCGAGGACCTGGCGCTGGTCCCGACGGGCCCGCGGGTCCGACGAGGCTGTGGAGCCGTCGTCGGGGTTGTTCCGGCGGGGCGGCGTCTTCTGCTTCTGCGGCGGGGAGTGCACGCTTGTCGCTCCCCCGGCAGTCTTGTCGCCGTCAGCCTTCGTCTTCTCAGCTTGCCGCGGCCGTGAGGTCGACGGCTGCTGTGGAGAATCGTTGTTGGCGAAGTCTATCAGGCTTCGGATGGTAGCCCTCCATTCTTCGGCCTTGTCGGCCGCTGGAGGAAAATCGAGGAGCAGTTGCGCCCTTGCGAGCGCTTCTGCTAGAGTGGAGGGGAACGCGGGCGAGCGGTGCGAGGAGCGGGATACGCTTGGACTTCTAACAACGTTAGAAGGAGCGGGGTCCCGAGCCGGCGCCTTCGCTTTGCTTGTGCCCGGACGGGGGTCCGGGGCGTCCCGCGAGCCTCCGGTTTGGCCTTGCCCCAGCAAGCGGATACCACCTCCCATGGCATGGCGCTGCTGGGTCGTCGTGTGCTGCGATGGACGCGGCGCGTCCACGGAGACCGAGGTTCGGTCGTCCGTCCTGTTCTTGGATCTGGTGGCGCCGTGAGTGTCCTCACCGGCAACCACCCTTCCGACGGCGTCTCCCCCGCCCACCGTTGGCTCCGGTGGCGGCGGGTGAGACGCAGACGGGCCTCCGACCTCCGAAGCCTTCTTCTTCGGGGCCATGGAGTTGTCGCTGATGAAGTTGCTGGTGAAGCTGGAGGGGTTGATGAAGAATGCGCCCGCGCGAACGCCGGATCAGGTTCGCACAACCTCGACGCCCCCTACCTGGCGCGCCAAAGATGTCGGGGGAAACTGTCCGCCACGAACACCTATGGGACCGGAGCCCCTTGTCTGTGCGGTACGAGGGCGGAGGGAGCACAAAGAGCAGATCGTGGCGAGCACGCGGGCAGTTTTACCCAGGTTCGGGCCGCGGTAGACGCGTAAAACCCTACTCCTGCTTGGTTGTGTATTGAGTTTGAGCGCTCGGGAGCTTGAAGAAGCAGCTACACCCAGCGCGAGAGTGATCTAGGTTCCGAACCCCCTCCATGTTGTGCATGGGCCTCCTTTTATAGTGCAAGGGGTCACCGACAGGTGTCAACGTAGGAGAAAGGGGTAAAAATGTAAAAGAGGTGGTAGCTGTAACAGTGCGGGAACAGTGGAGCTACAGTACAGAACAGTGGTCTATACCTACTTTAACAGTGGGGGACAAGGGCATTTAATGCCCGTCGCCGTCGACCCCAAAAGCTCCCGCCTTAGCGTCTCCGTCCGCCACGGCGACGGATCCATCACCGTGGAGTGCCACCGTGTACCCCAGGCTGCACAGCCATCCGCCACGCGTCCCTGGATAGACCCCAGGGCGACGCGTGGGCCGATGAGCTGGAGCGCGGGCACACAGCGCAGCCTCCCCGGCAAGCACCTTGCCGGGGCCTTGATCTTGCCGGGCCCGGGAGCTTGTCGCTCCCCGGGCCCCTTGCCGGGGCGCATATAGCGCCGAGGCGTTGTCTTCTAGTCTTCCTGGCAAGCTCCTCTTGCCAGGGTCTTGTGTTAGCGGGACAGTCTTGAGCCTGGTACGGCCTTCCCGGCAAGCTCCTCTTGCCGGGGTCTTGGTCTTCTTCCTTGTATACTTTGTTTTTGAATGGTTTAATAGGGAGCAGGAAGGTCTCCGGCGAGCACGCAGTAAACCTTGCCGTGGGAAGCTGCAACTGCCCGTGCACAAGTTGGGGTACTGGGGTACCCCTACCTTAGTACACCGACAAATAATGACTACGATGTTAGAGTTGCAACTAGATGTGGTAAAATGACTCAGGAACCTCTGTATCCTGAAGGCCATCCTAAGAGAATTGAGCAAGATTCTCAGAGAGCTAATTTAGATGCACCTAGTTCTTCTAAGAAGAAGAAAAAGAAAAATGATAGGACTTTGCGTGCTTCTAGTGAACTTGTAGCTGACGCACCTGAGAATCCTAATGATATATCTGTTTCTGATGCTGAGACACAATCTGGTAATGAACATGAACCTAGTGATAATATTAACGATGATGTTTATGATGATGCTCAACCTAGCAATGATAATGATGTAGAGATTGAACCTACTATTGATCTTGATAACCCACAATCAAAGAATCTATGTTGTGATAAGAGAGACTTTGTTGCTAGGAAGAACGGTAAGGAAAGAGAACCATGGGTTCAGAAACCCATGCCTTTTCCTTCGAAACCATCCAAGAAAAAGGATGGTGAGGATTTTGAGCGCTTTGCTGAAATGATTAGACCTATCTTTTTGCGTATGCGTCTGACTGATGTGCTTGAAACAAATCCTTATGCTAAGTATATGAAGGATATTATTACCAACAAAAGAAAGATACTTGAAGTAGAAATTTCCACCATGCTTTCCAGTTACACTTTTAAGGGTGGAATACCTAAGAAATTAGGAGATCCATGAGTACCTACTATACCTTGCTCCATTAAGAAAAACTATGTTAAAACTGCTTTGTGTGATCTTGGAGCTGATGTTAGTGTTATGCCTCTCTCTTTATATCGTAGACTTGACTTGAGTAAGTTGACACCTACTGAAATATCTTTGCAGATGGCTGATAAATTAACTCCTATACCTGTCGGTATTTGTGAGGATGTGCCTGTTGTAGTTGCAAATGTTACTATTCTAACGGACTTTGTTATACTTGATATTCCCGAGGACAATAGTATGTCTATTATTCTTGGAAATACTGCAGGGGCTGTTATTGATTGCAACGAAGGAAATGTCACTTTCATGTCAATGGTAATGAGCATATGGTACACTTTCCGAGGAAACAACCTCAGGTCCATAGTATCAATTGTATTGGAAAATTTTCAACTATTACTATTGGAGGTTTTGAGTTTCCTATCCCTACTATCAAGAAGACATACGACATCCTTATTGTTGGGGACATACATATCCCCATTGAGGTAACCTAGTGTTATTCGAAAATTCTCCGGTTTCATGTTACTCGGAAAGAGTTTATTAACAAGACCTGATCAACCTTGTTAATGGATTCCTTTTTATGAGCATGCGATAGGTGAATCTAGATAGCACAATTTTCTGTACCCTCCTTTTACTTTCTGTTAATTAGGATAAACAAAAGAAAAATTGTATTTTCTGTCTGTTTCCAGACTTATCTGCGCAATAAAAAATATCCCAAAAATAAAAGTTCTCCAAATGCCATGAAAATGAAATATGATTTTTTTTTCTAGAATATTTGAGAAAATATGGCACAGAACACACAACGAGGGGAGCCAGTACCTGGCCACGAGGGTCCAGGGCATGCCCCGTGCCTCGTGGGCCCCACGTGGCCCCCCTCTACTTATTCCTGCACCCATGCTCTTCTTCTTCCTCCCAAAAAAATCACCAACCATCTCAAACCCGAGTTCTAGCTCATCTTGCTGCCATTTTCGATCTCCTTGCTCAAAGCACCATTCACCAAACTGTTTGGGGAGATTGTTCCTTGGTATGTGACTCCTCCATTGGTCCAATTATTTTTTGTTCTAGTGCTCTATTTATTGCCAATTTTTGTTGTTGTGGTGACCATGTTCTTGAGCTTGCATGTCAAATTTTCTTGGTCCCAAGTAGTTCTAATGCATGATATAGTCTCTAGGCACTAGTAGGAGTTGTTGCTATTAAACTTGTTGACTTTGGTTAACTTGTATTGTGAGTTACTAAAAATTTCAGAAAAATGCATAGGAAAACTTCCCAGGTGGTTCTTCAAGGAAGCAAGAACCGAGGCTCGCGTTTTGTGAGCCAGACGATGAACTACCGAGGGATGCTGATGTGCGGCCTTGTGAATGGCCGTCAGATGACTTCATGGATCAGACTGGCATCAAGGATGAATTTTATGCATACGTGCGCAACGCTGACCTCGAGGGCTTCATATAAGATAATTGCCCTCAATACCGTGGCTTAACTGATAGCTTTGTGAGAAGGTTTAAATTTTCATCTTCACGTAATTCTCACACTATACTATTTGACATGTATGATAAATCTTACACAATGGACTTAGAGGATTTTAATGATGCTTGTAAGCTCCCTCAGTGGGGCAGTATGAGTGATCCTTGCAAATCTGAATTTAGAGATTTCCTTACTAGTATCACTGTGGGGGAATCTAGAGAAATCACACAGGCTACCATAGGGAGCATTCATTTTCCTGCTATTCATTACTTTGCTCTCTTTATCGGTAGATGCATAAACGGTAAGGATGAGGCTTGTCAAATGTGTGTCCCTGATCTTAGTGTTCTCAGGAGTGCTATACTAGGTGATAGACAATATAACTTGGGAACCATTGTTAGGCTACACCATAATGGTTTGCATGGAGATTTATTTGGTGGGATTTATGCCACTCGCATAGCCCGCCGTCTTGGTGTGCCTGTGAACGAGAATGATGAACCTTTACCTCTTGCTCATTTAGATTGCCATGCCATGACTAGTCACCGGTTTATAGAGTGGGATGATCAAACCCTCAAATATCGACTAATCTTTAACAGGCAGCATGCCATCCCTATTGTTCTTCATGCCCCCACTTTGTTTAACTTTCAGGCAAAAGGGAGATACACTATAACTATGGAGGAGGCAAATGCTTATTATAACATGACGGAGGCAGCCCGCCTTCGAGCTACAACTCAACATGCGGTGGCTGTTGTATCTCAGTACAACCCCAACTACAACTTTGGATATCCGCCAGGCCAATACTGGCCATAGACCAACTTAGGCCAAAAGCCTAAGCTTGGGGGAGTACGTGTTTCCCACCGACTTTAAATTGAAGTTCACACACTTATTCTAGTTGTCGGTGGTCACACTCTTTCTCTGTACCATCCATGCTTAGTTTCAATTTCTTTTTCTTAGTCTTTTTCTTGTGTGCTAGAAAAACCCAGAAAAACAAAAAAATATTAGTTGTAGCTTCCAGCTAGTTTACTTTCTTTGCTTGTAGTAGTAATTAAAAATGAAAACCCAAAAAGATTTCCCGTTCTTCTTTTGCTTGTTGGGAGCTTTCCCGTGTAAATAGTTTCTTTTCTTTTCCTTGGGGGTTAAGAGTAGAAGACCATGATTGAAAATGCTTAGTGGCTCTCTTATGCTTTATTGTTGATTTAACCTTGAGCCATATTACCTTGTCTTCTCTCTTGTATTAAATGTCTGCAGATTCCAGCTTAGTCCAATGCACGTGCACTATTGTTATTTTCCACACCGTTCGGTCGTGCGAGTGAAAGGCAATAAGGATGATATATGATGGACTAATTGAGATGAGAAAAGCTGGTATGAACTCGACCACTCTAGTTTTTGTAAATATGATGGCTCATCGTTCCTGATTCAGCTTGTTATGAATGAAACATGCTTGCAATGACAATTAGAGATCATAGATGCTTATGACATGCTTAATTAGCTGAGAGTTTATAATGGTCTATCTTGCGTGCCAACATGATATTAGAATGCTTGTGATGTGGTGTGATGGGGTGGTATCCTCCTTTGACCGATTTAACTGATCTGACTTGGCACATGTTCACGCATGTAGTTGAAACAAATCAACATAGCCTCCATGATATTTATGTTCATGGTGATCTATATCCTACTCATGCTCGCATTCATTGTTTATTAATTTTAATGCATGTTCATGACCGTTGTTGCTCTCTAGCTGGTCGCTTCCCAGTCTCTTTCTAGCCTTCACCTGTACTAAGCGGGAATACTGCTTGTGCATCACTTCCATAAACCCCAAAGGTATTCTGCATGAGTCCACTATTCCTTCCTATATGCGGTATTTACCTGTAGTTCCAAGTAAATTTGTATGTGCCAAACTCTAAACCTTCAAATGAAATTATGTTTTGTATGCTCGAACAGCTCATGTATAAACTAGGGTTGTCTATATATTCCATGTTAGGTGGGTTATTCTCACGATGAGTGGACTCCGCTCATCATTCATGATAAAATGGCTGGTAATCGGGATGCCCAGTCCCATGCTCAAAACCATAATAATTAAACAAAACTCCCCCGGGGCTGTTGCTGGTTTGGACGGTACCCGTTGTTTCGGGCTAGCCGTGGAGTGTGCTTGTTGGTGGTCGGGGGAGTATAAACTTTACCATTCTGTTTGGGAACCGCCTATAATGTGTGTAGCATGGGAGATATCGAGATTCTTGGTTGTTATGTTGACAATGAAAGTATACCGCTCAAAATGTTATTCATCTCTATTTAAAAATCAAGCTCTGGCACCTCTACAAATCCCTGCTTCCCTCTGCGAAGGGCCTATCTATTTACTTTTATGCAGAGTCATCATCCTCTTATCAAAGAGCACCAGTAGGAGAGCACCTCTATCGTTGCATGTATTACTATTAATTTGCATTGAGTATGATCGTGACTGGATCTCTTTTACCATGAATTACAATGTCTAGTCAGTCCTTGATCTTTAAAGGTGCTCTGAATTTATGTTTTGCGGTCTCAGAAAGGGCTAGCGAGATACCATCTTGTTATATCATATCATGATTGTTTTGAGAAAGTGTTGTCATCAAGGTTGTCAGAATCATGATTTTGAATCGGGTCGGAGCCCTGATGGTAGGATCGCAAATCGTGGAATCTTCACTATCAGGATCGTAGAAACGTAGATTCTATGAACTAAAGTCGTAGAATCAGAGGGGTTAGTTTGGTTCGTAAAGTCGTAGAATCGTACAACATAATCGCGATTCTGACAACCTTGGTTGTCATCCGAGGTTGATTATTATTGCTCGCTAGTTGATTATGCCACTGATGTGAGTAGTCTTGAGACCTCAAAGTTATTATGAATGTGGTTAGTTCATGATCTTGTTGAAAATCTGAATGCTAGCTTACATATTTACAATAACAAGAGCAAACAGAGTTTGTCAAAGTTTTTCTTTATCACTTTCAGTTTATCAACTGAATTGCTTGAGGACAAGCAAAGGTTTAAGCTTGGGGGAGTTGATACATCTCCAACGTATCTACTTTTCAAAACACTTTTGCCCTTGTTATGGACTCTAACTTGCATGATTTGAATGGAACTAACCCGGACTGATGTTGTTTTCAGCAGAATTGCCATGGTGTTGTTTTTGTGCAGAAATAAAAAGTTCTTGGAATCGCTTGAAAATCCACGGAGAATTATTTTGGAAAATATAAAAAATACCTGCAAGAAGAACCAGACTAGGGGGCCCACACCCTGTCCACGAGGATGGGGGCGCGCCCCCCTGCCCAGGGCGCGCCCCCCTGCCTCGTGGGCCCCCTGGTGCTCCACCGACGTATCCCCAGATCCTATAAGTTCACTTTCGGGGAGAAAAAAATCAAGGAGAAAGAATTATCACATTTTACGAGACGGAGCCGCCGCCAAGCCCTAATCTCTCTCGTGAGGGCTGATCTCGAGTCCGTTCGGGGCTCCGGAGAGTGGAGATCATCGCCATTGTCATCATCAACCTTCCTCCATCACCAATTCCATGATGCTCACCGCCGTGCATGAGTAATTCCATCGTAGGTTTGCTGGACGGTGATGGGTTGGATGGGATCTATCATGTAATCGAGTTAGTTTTGTTAGGGTTTGATCCCTAGTATCCACTATGTTTTGAGATTGATGTTGCTATGACTTTGTTATGCTTAATGCTTGTCACTAGGGCCTGAGTGCCATGATTTCAGATCTGAACCTATTATGTTTTCATGAATATAAGTGTGTTCTTGATCCTATCTTGCAAGTCTATAGTCACCTACTATGTGTTATGATCCAGCAACCCCAAAGTGACAATAATTGGGACCACTCCCGGTGATGACCATAGTTTGAGGTAAACCCGGGCAAACGTCGGGCCGGGCCGGGTTTCGGGCCGGGCTTGTGAAAGCCCGAACTTCATTTCTCAAGCCCGAGCCTGGCCCGAAGCCCGAAATACTCCCTGTCTTCGAGCCCGAGCCCGGCCCGAAATCAAGCCCGAAGCCCGAAAGCCCGGCCCGAATGCTGTTTTTTAGTACGCGCACGTGCAAGCCCGGCCCGAAGCCCGAAAGCCCGGCCCGAAATATCGAAAAATTGAAGCCCGAGCCCGGCCCGAACTATCTTTCGGGCTGCAAAACAAAGCCCGAGCCCGTCCCGAATGTAAGCCCGGCCCGGCCCGGCCCGGGTTTTTCGGGTCGGGCTTGGGCCGGGTCGTCGGGCCGGGCTGTCCATGCCCGGGTCTAGTTTGAGGAGTTCATGTATTCACTATGTGTTAATGCTTTGGTCCGGTACTCTATTAAAAGGAGGCCTTAATATCCCTTAGTTTCCAATAGGACCCCGCTGCCACGGGAGGGTAGGACAAAAGATGTCATGCAAGTTCTTTTCCATAAGCATGTATGACTATATTCGGAATACATGCCTACATTGCATTGATGAACTAGAGCTAGTTATGTGTCATCCTAGGTTATAACTTCTACATGATGAATTGCATCCGACATAATTTCCCATCACCGATCCAATGCCTACGAGCTTTTCCTATATTGCTTGTTGCTTATTTACTTTTCCGTTGCTACTATCATAAAAACTACAAAAACACTATCGTTACTTTTATTGCTGCTACCGCCACTATCATATTACTTTGCTACTAAACTATCTTGCTGCAGATACTAAGTTACCAGGTGTGGTTGAATTGACAACTCAGTTTCTAATACTTAAGAGTATTCTTTGTCTCCCCTTGTGTCGAATCAATAAATTTGGGTTGAATACTTTACCCTCTAAAACTGTTGCGATCCCCTACACTCGTGGGTTATCACACACATGTTAGTATAATTTTGCTGTCATCCAAACACTGTGTTGTTTTAGTTATATTTACCTTCCTCATAAATGTTCAATTTCCTATTTATAGTACATGGGTAAGAACTTGTAGCATTGTTGTAGTTAATAGTAGCTTATGATGTTTCAGAATTTGGTTGTTGTCTCGGTAGCAATTAATTCATTTGGACATTGATCTTTTTGAGAAGATATGTCATAATTAACATGTTTCTTCAGTTTTTCAAAATAAGTATTGGTGATTTTCTATGTTGCTATAAATCCATTTCCCCTACAATTGTTACTGATCTAGTTTTAAATATTATAGGATGAACAAAAGTGTTCTTACTTGGAGTGGGTTGATCAAAAGTGGCCACAGTCCTTGAAGATGTGCCTAGCAAAGCTCTGGAGCATGTATGAGGAAGAGAACAGAGGTAGTGAGGGAGTCCTGGATCGAGGGGGGTCCTCATGTGGCCGGACAAACTCCTGGTGGGCCGGACTGGTGGGCCGTGAAGATTATTATAGAAGATCATCTCTCATATCCGAATAGGACTCCTGGATTCTTGTAATGGCAAGTTTTAGGCTCGGGTGTAGATTTTCTTTCCTCTACAAGATGATATGTACAAACCCTAGGCCTCTCCGGTGTGTATATAAAGCGGGGGGTTTAGTCCATAGAGGCTAGACAAGAATCACAATATCTTCATAGGCTAGACCTAGGGTTTAGCCATTACGATCTCGAGGTAGATCAACTCTTGTATACATATTCATCCATACTAATATAGCAGGAAATAGGGTGTTACCTCGATCAAGAGGGCCTGAACCTGGGTAAACATCGTGTCCCCTGCCTCCTATTACCATCGATCCTCAAACGCATAGTTTGGGAACCCCTACCCGAGATCCGCCGATTTTGACACCGACATTGGTGCTTTCATTGAGAGTTCCACTACGTCGTCGACGGAAGGACCGATGGATCACATCATCAACTACAACGGCGACACCGAGGGGATTTTCCCTCCCGGACAACTTTTCATGTTCGGCGGCTTCACGCTGCGTGCAACACTGAAGGCCACCTTGAGCAGATCGAGAGCTACGCCCCTGGCCATCATGTTAGATTCGGGAGCTTGAACTACATTGCTGATATCCGCAGAGACTTTATCTTCGCTGTATTCGAGCCAGCGGCAACCCCTCTCTGCCACCACGATGATCATGACTTAACTCTATCATCGGATCAGGAAATAGCACCTGCAATAGTTCTGGCCCTAGATCCAGAACAGATCGCGTCACTCGAAGATGGGGAGCTCAACCCCACCACGGGAGCCACAGACTCTATGGCGTTGGAGACGCACATGGACCCAACTATGGATGGGGTCTGTGTTACCGGAACCCAGGACTCGACTCCGGTCTCTGATTCTGAATGCGCGTAACTCCACCCCTCAAATCCAATCAGGCGCCTATCGCCGAATTCTATGCTGCAGATATTTTCCAGCACACACCACTTGGCGACATGTTAATGTCGTTAAGATCTCTCTCCTTGGATGAGAGCACACAGCCGCACTATATCCAGTTCAAACTGGAGGTTGATGAACAGTCGCGCTATACCCAGGGGATGAAGAATTATGTTCCCCACCCACCACCCACTTGGTAGCCACGGTTGAAGATCTAACCGATCAACTTGACTATGCTTCAGAAGACTTCGACGGGATGGACCTCGAAGCTGAAGCAGATACAGATCAAAGCCGGCCCATAACAGGGCGGTGGAAAGCTACGTCTTCATATGACGTTTGTATGGTGGATACACCCAAAGAGGCGGAAGGCGACGGCGAAAACAATCCCGTAGAGGATAAGCCCGTCGAAGAACCTCTCAAGCATCGGCGTCCAAAATGCCAAACAAAATCCTGTAAAGGAAGGACAGCAACACCGTGACTAATGACGGTGATATTCCGGAACAAGCCAAAGACCCTGCAAATCCAACGATAGAGCGGGAGGAGCAAGAGGACGGCGAACAGAGTCCGAAGCCGCAGTCCGATGATAGCGATGCCAAAGACGATGACTATGAACCGGTCTCCGAAGAAGAGGCTAGCCTAGATGACGATGACTATATCGTCCTAGAAGAACCCTCCGAACAAAAACGCTTCCATCAGCGGCTTATAGCCACTGCACGGAGCTTAAAAAAGTAACAGAGACAGCTTCGAGCTGCACAAGACACGCTCAATAATAGATGGAATGAGGTGCTAGACGCCGAACAGAAACATGGCTTTAACGGCCAAACCAAAGGCTATCCCAAGCGTAAGCTGCTGCCCGAATTCGACGACTAGGCCATTGCGCCCGTCCCACCGAAAAATAACACCGCCAACAAGCCGGACCGACCACCTCGCGGACGGGATAGAGTCGCTAACAATGGTGTAAACAAGCCCCCACCCCTTAAAGGAAAGGAGGGTGCAGCCCAAGTCCGAAAACACGATCTGTGTGAGGACCTAAACAAAAAAGCTAGCAAGACCAGGTCTATATTCGGACCTAGAGACCGAGCTCCCGCACGGGACGGCGGCTATCAAGCCAATCGCGTCGGTGACATACCAGTTCGGGGTCAATACCGAACACCACAACCATCGGACATACGCCACAATATAGCAAGATACAGAGGAGCTTCACACCCTCTATGCTTCACTGATGAGGTGATGGGTCATGATTTCCCAGAAGGGTTTAAACCCGTGAACATCAAAGCGTACGATGGAACGACGGATCCCGCCGACTGGATAGAAGATCTGGTCAGCAATCCGATGGCTTAGTTTTATACTACGATCGATAGAGATCTACCCCGTGTTATACGAAGGGATGGTTTTTCGCCCAACCAGGTGCAAAAGGATACCTTAATTCGGCAATATAATCCCACACCAGGGGCTAGTACCTAGCCCCACTTGTCAAACTCCTACGACTAAGTGAAAGTAATAACGCCGCATACCGCATACACCTCCTATACGGACCAAGACGTTGGATAAAGAGTGTATATGCATATGACTGAACACCCCAGTACTATGTACTTGGGGGCTGAAGCCGACGACTAGAAACTTTCAGATTTTGATAAACAATCATATAGGAGGTAAAAGACGCTGATATTATAAATTGCGCAAAAGTTATATACGTTGGATTCATAAGCATAGTCTTTACATCCGGATACAATCATTCGAAGACAACATCCTTCGAACACTGGCCTTCTACAAGGCGGGCGCCGTCGATGACGTCCTCGAAGTACTTCCCCAGCTTGCGGTGCTCCTTGCCTACGGGCGGGCCAGAAGTGGCTATATGCAGTGCGTTCATCTTCGCCCAGTGCACTTTGACACGAGCGAAGGCCATCTGAGCACCTTCTATGCAGGCCGAACGCGTTAATGCGTCGACCCACGGACTCGCCTCGATGAGCCGCTTCACCAATCTGAAGTAACTACTTAGGATTGGCTCAACGGGCCATAGCCGGACTATTAAGTCCTTCATGGCTGAACCCGCCATGTGGTGCAGCTCGACCAACTACTTCATCTGGTCGTTGAGGGCAACTGGATGTTGTGGCGCATAGAACTGCGAGCATAAAAATTTCTCCGTGTCAATCCCCTCCCGGGCTCGGAAGTATTGAGCGACATCTGTGCTGCTCCTCGGAAGATCAGCAAACACGCCTGGAGAACTCCACAATCGTGTCAGCCCAATATACTTCCGCCCTCCGAAGATGCTCTGTAAGAGAAATATCTTACCAGATGCTATCTGTCGCGCTTGTTTGATTTCCTCACAGGCGCGGCGTGCCTCGCCTCGCGCATCCTGGGCAGACTTTCCTGCCACAGACAGCTCGGTCGCCTGCTCTGAAGCCTTTTTCTCTGATGCCTCGCACTTAAGGATGGCATCTTGGAGCTCGACCTCGACTTTGGACACCCGAGATTTGTGCTTCTCGCACTCGGCCTTTTCAGCCTTCAATTCGGCAGCCGCTTTGTCAGCGGCTACCTTTTTTGCCTCGGCCTCCTTCCTGGCCTTGGCAACCTCGCCCTTAAGGGCCTCAAGCTCGGCGGCACCAACTGTGTAATACAGAATACAATATTAGAGTTTGTAAACATACTCAATCAATTAGGTCTTATTGACATTTCAAAAATCTGCATACCTTGCGTTTCTTTAAAACTTCGGTTGATGCGGTCGAGGTCCGTGTTGACCACCTCGAGCTTCCGATTTAGTTCGGCAACCTCTGCGTCTCGCGCAGTCGCCGTAACTAAGGAAGCCTACACAACAGTTCAGCTCTGTAAATATGCTACTCTATGGATATTCGTTTGATTCTTTTTAGAATCATACAAAGCATCAAGGGCTACTGGTTATATATGTGTATTTAAAACAAATAAAATTTATTAACAACATTACATTGCTTACCTCAAAGCATGTTAAAAGGCTGTTGAAGGCTTCATTCAGTCCGCCCTTGACGAACTGAATCTTCTTCATCACTGCACCCATCACGATGCGGTGTTCTTTAATGACGAGGGCATTTTGTAGTGCTCCCTCCATAGAATCCGGCGCCTCCAGATTAACTCCGGGCGCCGTTGTATCCTCCTCCGCTTGAGGAATCGGGTCTTCGGACCCCGGAGCCGCGCTAGGCTCCAGGACGAAGGTCGGTGGGGCTCCAGATTGATTGGGCCCCACGTCTTCGGTCTCCATGAGGGATGTCTCCCCATCGTCAGCGGCCGCCGAGGTTTTACCCCCGACCACCTTGTCTCTTGCCCCGCCCTCATCTCCTTGGGCGGAGAGCACCCATTGGGACGACACTTCGGTGTCCCCGCTGATTAGGGGCGATGGAGCCCGGACTGGCGGGTCACTCTCCATCTCTCCAGGCGCCAGAGAGTTCCCCTCCGATGAGGTAACGTCTGGGTTTACACCGGGAGGGATGTAGGTCAGCAGGAGAAAAAAATGCTAAGTAAGCATCAAAACTACTAGACAAACAAAGCTGCAGCACTGGAATCCGGATTAACTTACAATTCAGGCAGGGGTTTCACCCTGGGCTTCACCACGAAACTATGTTCGGACGAATCCGAACTAGTAGCGAGGGTCACCTTCCTCTTGGGAGCGGTTGTGCCTGCTTCGGCAGAGGCCGCCCACTTCCTCCCCCTACCTAGCGTAGGGGCATTTCTTCTTCTTCCTCTTCCTCCTCATCATCTTCCACCGCCTCGTCAAAGGAGAGGATGTGGAGGTCCTCGGGCTTCTTGCCCACAGGACGGGGGCTGTCTCCAGCCCCCTTGCCCTTTGTTTTCTTGGGCTTCTTGATCGGCGCCTTGTACGACGTCGGGACCAGCATCGCCGTCAGTAGAGGCAGTGTTGGCTCTTCGGGCAAAGGCACCGGACACTTAATTCGGGTCGCCTTCTTCATCCATCCCAGTACATCATGTAAAAATTCCAACTCCTATTATCATTAAATAAGGGGAAGGGTAAGTGTTCGGCAAGGATTATTATTACCTCTGTGGCAGAAACTTCGGTGCGGAAGCCCGCATCCTCGGCCTCTTCGGGCCATTCCTTCTGGCTCTTGAAGAGGTGCTTCCAGATCTCTTTGTGCGTAGAGCCGAAGAGATGCTTCAGTGGCTTGTCTCATGCCGGATCGAACTCCCATAGGGAGGAATCCTGGCTTTGGCAAGGGAGAACAAGCCGGGTCATCATCACCTGGACCACGGAGGAGAGCAGGTGCCCCTTGGAGATCACGTCGGACACACGACCCATGAGAGTCGTTACCTCAGTATGCGACCCCCAGTCCAGACCCTTTTTGGTCTAGGAGGTCAACCTCATTGGGGGTCCAGATCTGAAAGCAGGTTCCGCCGCCCACTTGGTGTCGCGGGGTTCGGTGATGTAGAACCATTCCTGTGTTCCCCAGTATGCACCCCCGCACTTCGTGTGTTCCCCATCAACCACCTTCGGCTTCACGTTGAAGGTCTTAAGCCACAGGCCGAAGTGTGGGGGGATGCGGAGAAAGGCTTCACACATCACTATGAAAGCAGATATGTGAAGAATTGAGTTCTGGGCTAGATCATGGAAATCTAGCCCATAGAAGAACAAAAGACCCCAAACAAACGGGTGGAGTGGAAACCCTAGCCCCCTAACAAAGTGAGAGGTAAAAACTACCTTCTCGCCCGCCTTAGGAACGGGAATCACCTGGCCCTTAGGGGGGACTTGCTACTTCTCGAGCTTACCTTTGTATTCCCTCGAAGAGGAAAGGGTGATGCAGCACAGTAGCGTAAGTATTTCCCTCAGTTTTTTAGAACCAAGGTATCAATCCAGTAGGAGACCACACGCAAGTCCCTCGCACCTGCACAAACAAATAAGAACTTCGCAGCCAACACGATAATGGATTGTCAATCCCTTTACGGTCACTTACGAAAGTGAGATTTGATAGAGATGATAGTTTGATATTTTTGGTATTTTTTGATATAAGAACAGAAAGTAAAAGTTGAAAGTAAAGTAGATTGTAGATTGATATGTTGAGAATAGACACGGGGGCCATAGTTTTCTCTAGTGGCTTCTCTCATGATAGCGATATTCTACGGCGAGTAAACAAATTACTGTCGAGCAATTGATAGAAAAGCTAATAATTATGAGACTATCTAGGCATGATCATTATATATAGGCATCACGTCCGAGACAAGTAGACTGAAACGATTATGCATCTACTACTATTACTCCGCACATTGACCGCTATCCAGCATGCATCTAGAGTATTAAGTTCGTAAGAACAGAGTAACGCCTTAAGCAAGATGACATGATGTAGAGGGATAAACTCAAACATAGTGATATAGACCCCATCTTTTTATCCTCGATGGCAACAATACAATACGTGTCTTGCTGCCCCTACTATCACTGGGAAAGGACACCGCAAGATTGAACCCAAAGCCAAGCACTTCTCCCATTGCAAGAACTATAGATCTAGTAAGCCAAACCAAACCAATAATTCGAAGAGACTTGCAAGGATATTATAATCATACATAAAGAGTTCAGAAAAGAACCAAATATTTCTCATAGATAATCTTGATCATAAACCCACAATTCATCGGATCTCGACAAACACACAGCAAAAAGAGATTACATCGAATAGATCTCCTCGAAGACCGAGGAGAACTTGGTATTGAGATCCAAAGAGAGAGAAGAAGCCATCTAGATACTAGCTATGGACCCGAAGGTCCGTGGTAAACTACTCACAACTCATGGTGAGGCGATGATGATGATGTAGAAGCACTCCGTGGTAGATCCCCCCTCCGGCGGAGCTCCGGAATAGGCCCCAAGATGGGATCTCATGGGAACAGAAGGTTGCGGCGGTGGAACTAGGGTTTTCTCTGTTGTTCTGATGGTTTCGGGGTACGTAGGTATATATAGGAGGAAGGAGGGCATCGGGGGCCAGACGGGGTGCCCACAAGGCAGGGGGCGCGCCCTATAGGGGGGCGCCCCCCACCCTCGTAAATGCCACGTCAGCCCTACTCTGTGGTTCTCAAGTCTCCCGTGCGTATTTTGCTCCAAAAACATCTCTCCCGGAGGTTTCATTTCGTTTGGACTCCGTTTGATATTCCTTTTCTGTAAAACCCTGAAATAGGCAAAAAAACAGCAATCTGGACTGAGCCTTTGGGTTAATAGGTTAGTCCCAAAAATAATATAAAAGTGTATAACAAAGCCCATTAAACATCCAAAACATCATAAATAATAGCATGGAATAATAAAAAATTATAGATACGTTGGAGACGTATCAAGCATCCCCAAGCTTAATTCATGCTCGTCCTCGAGTAGGTAAATGATAAAAACAGACTTTTTGATGTGGAATGCTAACCAACATAGTTTTCAATGTAATTCTCTTAATTGTGGCATGAATGTTCAGATCTGAAAGATTCAATACAAAAGTCTATATTGACATAAGAAATAATAATACTTCAAGCATACTAACAAAGCAATCATGTCTTCTCAAAATTCTATGGCTAAAGAAAGTTATCCCTACAAAATCATATAGTCTAGCTATGCTCCCTCTTCATCACACAAAATATTCATATCATGCACAACCCCGGTTTCAGCCAAGCACTTGTTTTCATACTCTATTCTTTCAAACCTTTCAACTTTCACGCAATACATGAGCGTGAGCCATGGACATAGCACTATGGGTGGAATAGAGAGGTAGTTGTGGAGAAGACAAAAAGGAGGGAGATAGTCTCACATCGACTAGGCGTATCAACGGGCTATGGAGATGCCCATCAATAGATATCAATGGATGCACTAGAGCTAAAAATGTATGAAAGCTCAACAAAAGAAACTTAGTGGGTGTGCATCCAACTTGCTTGCTCACGAAGACCTAGGGCATTTGAGGAAGCCCATCATTGGAATATACAAGACAAGTTCTATAATGAAAATTCCCACTAGTATATGAAAGTGACTAAACATGAGACTCTCTATCATGAAGAACATGGTGCTACTTTGAAGCACAAGTGTGGAAAGGATAGTAGCAATTGTCCCTTCTCTCTTTTCTCTCATTTTTTTGGAGGGCTTTCTCTCTT
>LR738715.1:144400560-144529734 GCA_902687465.1 Secale cereale
TTTTTTGGGGCCATCTCCTTTTTTATTGGCCTTTCCTCACATGGGACAATGCTATAATAATTATGATCATCGCACTTTTATTGATTTACAACTCGATACTAGAACAAAGTATGACTCTATATGAATGCCTCCAGTGATGTAGCGGGATGTGCAATGAAACAAGAGTGACATGTATGAAAAATTATGCATGGTGGCTTTGCCACAAATACGATGTCAACTACATGATCATGCATGGCAATATGACAATATGAAGCGTGTCATATGAACGGAACGGTGGAAAGTTGCATGGCAATATATCTCGGAGTGGCTATGGAAATGCCATGATAGGTAGGTATGGTGGCTGTTTTGAGGAAGATATATGGTGCTTGTTTTGAGGAAGGATATATAGTGGGTGTATGGTATCGGCGAAAGTTGCGCGGTACAAGAAAGGCTAGCAATGGTGGAAGGGTGAGAGTGCGTAATATCCATGGACTCAACATTCGTCATAAGAACTCATATACTTATTGCAAAAATTTACGAGTCATCAAAACAAAGCAATCAACGCATGCTCCAAGGGGGGAGGTTGGTAGGAGTTAACCATCGGGCGCCCCCGACCTCCGCACAAAGGATGACACTCTACAAATACCTCGTGCTCTAACTTCGTCACATAGCGGTTCACCATACGTGCATGCTACAGGAATCACTAACTTTAACACAAGCATTTCTCAATTTCATAATAACTCCACTAGCATGACTCTAATATCAGTATCCTCATATCTCAAAACAATTATCAAGCATACAACTTCTCATCATATTCAATGCACTTAGTATGATTGGATGTCTATCGTGTGAAGGCTAGTTTTATAGCCAAAGCACATTAATATGCTCTTTTAATAGAGTCTCAAAAGGATATAAGTTAAGCATGAGTGATTAACAATTTCTACAAAATATAATCACCACCGTGCTCTAAAAGATATAAGTGAAGCACTAGAGCAAAAACTATTCAACTCAAAAGATATAAGTGAAGCACATAAAGTGATCTAACAATTCCTAGGCCATATTTAACTCTCTCAAAAAGATGTGTCCAGCAAGGATAATTGTGGTAAACTAACAAGCAAAGACTCAAACTATACATGACGCTCCAAGTAAAACTCATATCATGTGGTGAATAAAAATATAGCTCCGAGTATAGTTACCGATAGATGAAGACGAAAGAGGGGATGCCTTCCCGGGGCATCCCCAAGCTTAGGCTTTTGGTTGTCCTTGAATTTTAACTTGGGATGCCTTGGGCATCCCCAAGCTTAGGATCTTGCCACTCTTTGTTCCATAGTCCATCAAAGCAATACTCAAAACTTGAAAACTTCACAACACAAAACTTAGACAAAAATCTCGTGAGCTCCGTTAGTATAAGAAAACAAACCACTACTCAAAGGTACTGCAATGAACTCATTCTTTGTTTATATTGGTGTTAAACCTACTGTATTCCAACTTCTCTATGATTCATACTTCCCAATACTACTCATAGATGCATTGAAATAAGCAAACAACACACGAAAAACAGAATCTGTCAAAAACAGAATAGTCTGTAGTAATCTGTAACTTTCGCATACTTCTGTAACTCCAAAAAATTGAAATAAATTGGTAAACGTGAGGAATTTGTCTATTAATCATCTGCAAAAAGAATCAACTAAATAGCACACTCCAGTAAAATCTGGTGACCATTCTAGCGAGCGCTAACGATTCTGTTTTTCACAGCAAGATCATATAAACTTCACACAAGTCTTCCCAAAGGTTCTACTTGGCACAAACACTAATTAAAACACAAAACCACATCTAAACATAAGCTAGATACAATATTTATTCCTAAACAGAAGCAAAAACAAAAAATATAAAATTGGGTTGCCTCCCAACAAGCGCTATCGTTTTACGCCCCTAGCTAGGCACGATACATCGATAGATCTAGGTATTGCCATCTTTGGAAGGCAATCCATAAGTGGCTCTCATAATATATTCATATGGTAATTTGATTTTCTTTCTAGGAAAGTGTTCCATGCCTTTCCTTAACGGAAATTGGAATCTAATATTTCCTTCCTTCATATCAATAATTGCACCAATTGTTCTAAGGAAAGGTCTACCAAGAATAATAGGACATGAAGGATTGCAATCTATATCAAGAACAATGAAATCTACAGGCACATAATTCCTATTGGCAACAATAATAACATCATTAATCCTTCCCATAGGTTTCTTAATAGTGGAATCCGCAAGATGCAAATTTAAAGAACAATCATCAAGCTCATGAAACCCTAGCAAATCACACAAAGTTTTTGGGATAGTGGAAACACTTGCACCCAAATCCCACAAAGCAAAGCATTCATGATATTTAATTTTTATTTTAATAGTAGGTTCCCACTCATCATAAAGCTTTCTAGGGATAGAAACTACCAATTGAAGTTTTTCTTCATAAGATTGCATCAAAGCATCAACTATGTGTTTGGTAGAAGCTTTATTTTGACTATAAGCATGTGGAGAGTTTAGTACGGATTGCAACAGGGAAATACAATCAATCAAAGAGCAATTATCATAACTAAATCCCTTGAAATCCAAAGTAGTGGGTTCATCACTATGCAAAGTTTTAATCTCTTCACTCCCACTTTTAACAATTTTAGCATCAAGATCTAAAAACTCCGAATCATTGGGACACCTTAAAGTAGACTCATCTCCAATCCTATCTCTATCAAGATTCATACCAGAAAACAAGGATCTAATAGGAGACACATCAATAACTTTCAGATCTTCATCTTTATTTTCGTGATCTTCCGGTTTAGCAGCCATCTTATTAACTAAGGTGGACTGTTTATCCGAAATTTGGGCTATTAAGTTCTCAAGATGAGCAAACTGAGATTTCAAACCATAAAATTCCTTAGACATATCATCAAGGTCTTCATTCATATATTCCATAAATTTTCCTGTTCTTTAAGGTCGTTTCTGAAGAAATCATTGTGCTCAGATTGCACAGACATAAAATGTCTAACATTGTTTTCGATCTCTTCCAGCCTCTTGAGGTGAGGGTCAATACTGATAAGGAGAGCCATAGTGACAAGCAAGCGATCCAACACACAAGCAAACAAGAAGCAAGCGAACGATAAACACACAGCAGAAGAAGGGCAAATAAAACGGCAAGGGTGAAGTGCGGGAGAGGAAAACAAGAGGCAAATAAATGTAATGCGAAGGATAAGGGTTTGTGATAGGTACTTGGTATATGACTTTTGCGTAAGCCTCCCCGGCAACGGCGCCAGAAATTCTTCTTGCTACTTCTCGAGCTTGCGTTGTATTCGCTCGAAGAGGAAAGGGTGATACAGCACAGTAGCGTAAGTATTTCCCTCAGATTTTGAGAACCAAGGTATCAATCCAGTAGGAGACCACGCGCGAGTCCCTCGCACCTGCACAAACAAATAAGAACTTTGCAGCCAACGCGATAAGGGGTTGTCAATCCCTTTACGGTCACTTACGAAAGTGAGATCCGATAGAGATGATAGTTTGATATTTTTTTTGTATTTTTGGATATAATAACAGAAAGTAAAAGCTGAAAAGTAAAGTAGATTGTAGATTGATATGTTGAGAATAGACCCGGGGGCCATAGTTTTCTCTAGTGGCTTCTCTCATGATAGCGATATTCTACGGTGGGTAAACAAATTACTGTCGAACAATTGATAGAAAGGCTAATAATTATGAGACTATCTAGGCATGATCATTATATATAGGCATCATGTCCGAGACAAGTAGACCGAAACGATTCTGCATCGACTACCATTACTCCACACATCGACCGCTATCCAGCATGCATCTAGAGTATTAAGTTCATAAGAACAAAGTAACGCCTTAAGCAAGATGACATGATGTAGAGGGATAAACTCAAACATAGTGATATAGACCCCATCTTTTTATCCTCGATGGCAACAATACAATACGTGCCTTGCTGCCCCTACTGTCACTGGTAAAGGACACCGCAAGATTGAACCCAAAGCCAAGCACTTCTCCCATTGCAAGAACTATAGATCTAGTAGGCCAAACCAAACCAATAATTCGAAGAGACTTGCAAGGATAGTATAATCATACATAAAGAGTTCAGAAAAGAACCAAAAATTTCTCATAGATAATCTTGATCATAAACCCACAATTCATCGGATCTCGACAAACACACCGCAAAAAGAGATTACATCGAATAGATCTCCTCGAAGACCGAGGAGAACTTGGTATTGAGATCCAAAGAGAGAGAAGAAGCCATCTAGATACTAGCTATGGATCCGAAGGTCTGTGGTAAACTACTCACAACTCATGGTGAGGCGATGATGATGATGATGTAGAAGAACTCCGTGGTAGATCCCCCCTCCGGCGGAGCTCCGGAACAGGCCCCAAGATGGGATCTCACGGGAATAGAAGGTTGAGGTGGTGGAACTAGGGTTTTCTCTATTGTTCTGATGGTTTCGGGGTACGTAGGTATATATAGGAGGAAGGAGGGCACCGGGTGCCAGACGGGGTGCCCACGAGGTAGGGGACACGCCCTATAGGGGGGCGCGCCCCCACCCTCGTGGATGCCACATCAGCCCTACTCCGTGGTTCTCAAGTCTCCCATGCGTATTTTGCTCCAAAAATATCTCTCCCGAAGGTTTCATTCCGTTTGGACTCCGTTTGATATTCCTTTTCTGTAAAAACCTGAAATAGGCAAAAAAACAGCAATCTGGACTGGGCCTTTGGGTTAATAGGTTAGTCCCAAAAATAATATAAAAGTGTATAACAAAGCCCATTAAACATCCAAAACATCATAAATAATAGCATGGAACAATCAAAAATTATATATACGTTGGAGATGTATCAGGCCTCGGTGTGCGATGTTGCCGATGAGATACCCCGCGCTACGTAGATCCTCCGTGGTATTTTCGGTGACCGTGGAAGCCTCCCACTTGCCTATGGCACCGGATCCATCCATTGCTGGGAAGAGAAGTAGTGGTTGAGGAACGAGGAGTTGTGGGCACAGGAGATGAGAATACGGGGGCAAGGGAGATTGGAGAGCTCGAGCTTGAGGAAGGCGTGGGGCTGATGAAAGGGATTGGTGTCCTTTTATAACACTGCAAATACAGAGCGTACCCCCACTTTAGCCATAAAACTCGCCGGTTCCCAAAGCAGCCGTGCGTAATGCGCGGTGTGGGTGCTCATGTCACACTGATAAGAATCCCACAATAAGCGGGCACAATCTCTATTCTGATGGGACGTGCCAATGAGGATATACCTCGAAACACAAAACTAGGACCAAATAAAATGGTTCGATATGTTAGTGGGTTGGACGTAACGCTTCACCCCAAAGTTGTCAGTAGAGACACATCATTCATTTTCTTTAAGAGCCTTGCCTTCGAGGCTAAGGGTTGTACTAATCTTGCAGAGCCGAACACAATCCATCTGTTTGCAGAAGATATATTCGGGAGGAGGAACCCGCCTTGCAATGCCGAAGACAATACGGAAGCCGAACTCATCGTCATCGAAGACAGGTTCAGGGGCTACTGAGGGAGTCCTAGATCGGGGGGTCCTCATGTGGTCGGACAAAATCCTGGTGGGCCGTGAAGATTATTATAGAAGATCATCTCTCGTATCCGGATAGGACTCCTGGATTCTTGTAATGGCAAGTTTTAGGCTCGGGTGTAGATTTTCCTTCCTCTGCAAGATGATATGTACAAACCCTAGGCCTCTCCGGTGTGTATATAAACCGGAGGGTTTAGTCCATAGAGGATAGGGAAGAATCACAATATCTTCATAGGCTAGACCTAGGGTTTAGCCATTACGATCTCGAGGTAGATCAACTCTTGTATACATATCCATCCATACTAATATAGCAGGAAGTAGGGTTTTACCTCGATCGAGAGGGCCTGAACCTGGGTAAACATCGTGTCACCTACCTCCTGTTACCATCGATCCTTGGACGCATAGTTCGGGACCCCCTACCCGAGATCCGTCGGTTTTGACACCGACATGTAGGCTTAGAGAAAGTGTTGTCAACGTTGAAGAATATTTGAAGATGTGGGATGAAAAGAGGAAGGTGGAGAATGAGCTCAGATTTTTTTAAATCAGACTTTGTTAAGATGGTGTTGGCGAAGGAGGAGGCACTTTCCCAGTTGGCCAGTGCAAAACAGGTTCTTACTGAACTGAAAGCAGAGGTGGACAAGACGATCCTGGATGATCTTGATTAGGGAAATGAATATATTGTTCTAATATTGTTCTTATGAAGTTGAACTAGCTATATGATGTACTGTGCTATTTTCAGGTAGCTATCGTACTATGATGTTAAAATATATTTATGTGCCTGATATGAAATTGGCAAATAGTTGTTCAATATGAAATGTGAATTTGCGTAATCTAGAATTATTAATTGTAAAATAATAAACCTGCTAAATGTTTCATGGAACTTTGCAAACGGTTCTAGCAGTAAAAGTGCTTGTGATGGATAGCCCAATGCCACAGAGTTTTCTTCATCAAATCGTGTATGGTGTAGTTGATAAAAGCAAACGGTTAACCAAGGCAGAGCTTGTGTGATAGTTACACCTATCACACACGAGCCTATACATAAACTTGTGCGGTATGTACATATGAGCGGAAACATTTTCCATGGATTGATAGTGTGGGATGTACATACGAACGAAAATGTTTTCCTTGGATTGACTGTGTGGGATGTACATTCAAACAGAAACGTTTTCCCTGGATTGATTGTGTGGGATGTACATACGGATGGAAACGTTTTCCCGGGATTGATTGTGTGGGATGTACATAAGAACGGAAACATATTCCTTGGATTGACTGTGTGTGATATACATACGAACGGAAATGTTTTTCTAGGATTCACCGTGTGGGATGTACATAAGGACGGAAACGGTTTGGGTTTCGATGCCTCGCCCGATCGCACACGAGCTCATTTTGCCCCAGCATGTGTGCCAGGAGGGCCTATCCCTGACGGTTTCTGGGTCGTGTGGGAAGGACCCCCCTATCGCCCACACTCACTTGGCGACGGTTCCAAATGCCGTCGCGGAAAGGGGTTAAAAACCGTGTGTATAGCACCAACGCGTACCAGTGAATGTTCAACTCAAAGTTGTTTGATTTTGATCTGGTCAGAAGCTGGAGTTGTTTCTTTAACAAAAGCTTGCTAGAGACCGTAGCTTAAAGGGGGCCTTCCTCCCGTGGGTTCATTAACTCAGAGTCACCTCTGGGGAAATAAGTGAGAATCCTTTCTGCTCCATTTCTGGATCACTAAAGGAAGTAAAATAACACGCTGCCCTCGGCCTCCTCCTCGAGCTCGACCAATACTTCCTATGAGAGTAAGAGGTTAGCCCTGTTTTGCTGGAGTTTCTCCTTGAGTGCCTGCTCAGCCCAAAGAAGCCCGACCCATCTATCACTTACTAGACATTGGGGCTTCTTCTTGATGCTCTTGGTCATACTGTCCAATCACTTGCACATGGTTTCTAGCTAAGGTGCCTCGGGAGGATCCTCAAAAGCATCAGATTCAATGGGGCTGAGGCTTCTATCCTCCTCAGCCTACGGATCATAATCGCCATCATCGGGGTCATCATCATCCCCATTGGTCATATCGTCGACGTTGTTATTGCCGGTGTCGATGTCATTGTCGTTGTTCTAGTTGTCGAAGCCTTTATTTAGTCGCGTAGCCATCGGTGACATCACCGCTATCGGTGATGTTGTTGCTCGCATTACCATTGTCGGTGCCCCCGTCATGGTGCCCTTTGTGTTGGCGTTTTTGGTCCTTCGCTTCCTCCTTCGTCCTTGGGGGTGTCCACCATGTAGACATAGTAGGTGGAGGTAGCTGCTCACTTGCTAATATGAGTCACAACAGGTGGCGAGGTGGTGTGTGATGTTTCGCCGACATCTTCATCCATGCCGGTTGCCTCCTTGGAGGCGCTTGCTAGGGCATCGGTTAAATCCTTGACGATAGCGACTAGGTGGGTGGTGGGTGGGTCCAAAAAATCTAGCTTCTTCAGATTTTTCCAAAACTAATGGTAAACCGAGGTC
Organism: Secale cereale; assembly: GCA_902687465.1. Lineage (NCBI taxonomy): Eukaryota > Viridiplantae > Streptophyta > Magnoliopsida > Poales > Poaceae > Secale > Secale cereale. The sequence continues at coordinate 144,408,607 of LR738715.1, forward strand.
TAATCGTCTGACATTGCGAAGCCTTGAATCCGATCTAACATCTCGTTCAAAAGCACTTGTCATCCTCGCCCATAGTTGGGCTCAACTGAAGTTTACTTGAGATCCCATCTGAGATGGCCTCGAGGTTTTCATCGGTCAAGCTTGATGCCCGATCCATTGTCATAGCACTCGAGTCCGAGCTCAAGGCCAAATCTGAGGTAGAATCGGCATTTTGCTCCTGTTCTGAGACCGAGTCCGAGAATTGGATGGAGGCGTCGGTGGTCTTCGACCTAGTCTGACACACAACCCGAAAATGCGAGGGCGTCGCAAAAGTCTGCAACATACTCCAAGTTGTCAAACCTGATGGTCTGACCCAGAGAAAGTTTTCAATCTGGTCGAGGTGGCCATGCGAATCCATGTAGTGACATTGCCGAAGACGAAGAGCTGCCCGAGGAAGAAAGTCTTCCCACAACCAATGTTTTCATCTATCCGAAGGAGGTCATGGCATGGGAGAACGAGAAACCCAACTTCGTCGCCCAGGGGTGGGCCCAGGAATTCAAGACCGTGTATTCAAAATTTGAAAACTTTTTTGGGAGGCCTACAGCCTTCCTTTTGGTGCGTAAAACTGATTATAGCAACATATTGTACTAATTCTAAACTATATAAAAGGTACCACATAATATATTATATTCATAAAAAAGGATCATAACTTGGTATTGTTCGACATATAGAAGTAAAAATTTGTTCAACTTGTGAATTCAAGTATTTTTGCCCCATCTTGCTTCTTAGCTTGTTTTTTATATAGTTCATTGATGAAAAAACTCTCTCAACACCGGTTGTCGCAACAGGAAGGACTAGCACCAATTTCAGAAGTTTGTAAACAATATCATACCGAAGATCCTTCCCTGTTTTAATAAGCATCATAGACAATTCTGCTAGATTTCTCAAGTTTGTGAAGTTTTCATCATTCTTCACATCACTAATATAGAGATTCAGTTGAAAAGGAAGTTGGTGCATTTCTTCAAAGTCAAAATCATGAGGATAGAACCCAGCAAGCTTAACCAAGTCATCGATATTAAAAGAAGAAAATTACTTGGCTGGACTAAATGATGCCATGCATCTAAGTAACTCTGTGTTTACCTCATCAAACCTGTTATTAAGCTCCTGAAGTTGCCTATCAATGACACCCAAAAACATATCAGCATGAAACATGTGGTAATTCATGACATTTTTATAGAACGATCTTGCTCTTTGTATAGGCCTGTACTTCCCATCCATGTCAACACATCTGACATTGTGCTTCACACAAAAAGAAGTGACGTTCTCAAGGAATTCTCTCCATCCAGCATCTTCTCTCAGAACTTGCAGTTGTACCTTTGTGAACTCAAGAAGATCAATTGCATTCACAATATCTTGATCTCTCTTTTGCAAAGCATTGCTTAGGTCATTTGTGTATCCAAATATTTCATTCATCAAGTGCAGCATGAAAACAAACTCAAATGATTTAAATACTTCCAACATTTTCTGAGCTCCTAAAGCCTCTGCACTATTATTTTCTTTCCCAAGCTTAAAGAGAACTTTCCTGATTGAAGGATACAAAGACGTAACGTGCATTACCGTTTTATAGTGGGAACCCCATCGCGTATCACCTGGCCTTGCTAGTCCCATCTCTTGATTCAAACCTTGGCCAACTTCAATTTCACCTAGTTTCAATGCTTCAATCATATACTCAGACTGAGCGACACGAAGCATGCGGATCTTTTTACATGACATTCGAAGAACATTCAACAAATATGCAAGGTGTCCAAAGAACCATTTGCAATCAATATTCTCCTTAGCAACAGCTACAAGGGTTAGTTGAAGCTGATGGGCGAAGCAGTGAACATAATAAGCAGAAGGAGAATCTTCCATAATTAGTTTCTTCAAACCATTAACATGACCCTTCATGTTACTAGAACCGTCATACCCTTGCCCACGTACCTTGGATATGGGCAATTGATACTTCATAAGCAAGGTCTGGATTGCTTCTTTAAGAGTCAATGATGTAGTATCCGCAACTTGGGCAAGACCAAGAAACCTTTCGACCGGCTCCCCTATTTTATTGACAAATCGCAAGCAAAGAGCTAATTGTTCTTGCTGATATGCATCACTAGATTCATCAGCAAGAATTGCAAAACACTCATTACCAAGTTCCTCTATGACAAAATTTGTTGTTTCATGAGCACAAGAACCAATAAGCTGTTTTTGAATCTTGTGATCTATCATCTGACAATTTTGCGGAGCATTTCCTAAAACTACCTTATTAACTTCTTCAAAGTTGCCTGCCAACCATTGTAAAAGTTCTCGAAAATTTCCTTTATTTTTTGAATCCTTTCCCTCATCATGACCACGAAAAGCCAACCCCTGATGCAAAATAAATTGTATGCACTCAAGTGACCATTTCAACCGAGCTAGATATTGAGCCTTGTACTGTGTGGTTTGTGAGGCCACTGCCTCACGGATTGATGCTTTAGGTTTGATGAACAAATTATATTTCTCCTCGGCTTCACAATGAGCACTATTGACCTCACCAACATGCTTACGAAATCTCACTTTCATGTTCCAATTTCTGAACCCTCCATTAAGAAAACTATCTCCACCAGAAAATTTAGTACTATCTTTGAACAAATAGCAAACAAAACAATATGCACCATCTTTATCCACACTATACTCAAGCCACTTGTACTCATCAAACCAAACCGGTTGGAAGCGACGCTTACCTCCGCAGTTATGTTGCGGAAAACCTTTCTTGTCCATCTTTGGTTTACATCTTCCCAATGCAATGTAGGCCCTTCTAAATGAATCTTGGTCGTTAACATCATAGCTTGAGATAGGAGTCCTCAACCCAGGATCAGGCACGATGTCATAAATATCATCATCACTGTCCTCATCTGTAGAATCAGATCCATCTACGGTCATAGATCCATCATCATCTTCTGCTATTGTGGACTCTGTGTTAGGAGCTCTCTCAGGTTCAGGTGGTGTTGTGTGTGTCTCACTGCCACTTTGCCCTTGGAAGATTACCAACTGCAGCTGACTGTCATTGGAAGATGGTGTAGCACTTGTTGGTTCAGATTTTTTTCTTTTTTGCAGCAACTCTTTCCAAGAAAGATCTCAAATCAGTAGTATTCTTCCTCTTCATGTTTTACACCTGATAAGTAAATATGTTCAAGTTTTAGAATACTAATCGTTATACATATTGCTTACTATAACAAATTCAGAATTTATAAACATTCTCCCATCACAATCTTAAATGGAAAATTGCACATTGTCATGTCTAAACTATTCATAATTGGCTGTAAATTAGTCTTTACTTAACCTGTAATTAAATAAGAAAGTAAAGTGGTGAAAAATACTTACTTACGAGCCGAATTATGCTCCTGCAATAGTGTAACTGCTGGACAGTGAGAAGAACCGTGCTTGTTGCTTGCAAAATCAGAGTGATAGAATCACAGAACCTACATAAGTAAAAAAAATAGACAGAACCTGTAAGATGAATTCAGTGCCACTTCAGGTTCAGAGATGAGACAATTCAGAAGTTGGTTGTTACTTACAAAATCAGCGCTTGTGTATTTGAAACTGAATCAATGTGGCCTGTTTGCTGTTGTCGCTGCCTACTTCAAGTTCAGAGATGAGAAAATTCAGAACTTAGAACAAAAGGGATGCAGGGAGAGGAAGCGAGGGGTTCGTCACGGCGGACCGGAGGCGCGCCGTGCGCACGCGCACGAAGCGACGGCGGCAATAGCCCTGCCAGCCGCCCGGCGGTCGGCTGCCGCAGTGGCTATGGCGGCGGACCGGTAGTTCCGCCAGTTCGTGTGCGATCTGCAGATGCGCTGATGCGGGCGGCTGTGGCAGAGCAGCGAAGGGGAGGTGCATGTTCGTCTCGCGTCGACCGATCGAGTTTTCTTTGGCGACGATGTATCCGTGTGATGCGCTTCTGGGCCAAGATGTGGACTCGAGGAGAGGGTGGGCTACTGGGCGAGCCTATGTGTTTTGGGCTTATAAATGCTTAACAAGCACGTTGGCGTACCGGTTTCGTTTTCTCTTATACTTACACAGTATATATACTATATATACCTAGTTTTTTTGCCAAAAATAATGGGTATTCAGTTGCATACCCTTGAATTGAGGTGGGACCGCCCCTGTCGTCGCCTAGCAGCGGGAGCTCTCTGAGGCCGTGCACGCTCACGCCTCTCACAACGTTGTCATGGCACAGCCCGACGCGGAGGCGGGCCGATGGCGCAGGCGATTGCGGAAGAGAACACTGGCAGCTACGCGTCCTTCGCATTGCCAAAGATGTTTCGCTGGCGCTGGTGGCACGGCGAGCGTGCCGCCCCGTCCACATCCATCGTCAACCTCACGTCCACCGGCTACGGGTAGGTGGCGGGCTCCGACAAGTAGGAGGAGTGGATGGGATTCAGCGGGGCCTTGAGTCATAATTGGGCTGGTCCATGTCCCATGGCCCACTCTTCCTCGGCGGTAACCACACCTTCACTTCACGAGTCTCATCCCAACACACATGGACACGACGGGAATAATAAGGATTTGGAGGACAGGGGCCGCCGTAGATTTAGAGTAGGTTTAGGTCTGGTATATTTTTTAATGTAATGAATGTGCTTCGGTTTATATGGAAATTATCCGATTTGAATGTAATTTGTCCGATTTGTTAAAATACGTTTTGAAATGTATGCAGGCACGGTTGAATGGTCGGCTCCCGTACCAATGTCTGTGGATTGGTCCCCTTTGATCCTCAGACGGGTATAGTGTCTAATTTAGGGTCAGCGTCGGAGATGCCCTTACACTGCCAAATGTAATTTGATGATGTTTTATTTTCCTTAGTTCTTATCTCGATCTTAGTTTTCTCATAAGGCTTAGGAGCATCTCCACTCGCAGCCCCAACAGGCCCCCATGACGCGATTTTTATCGCCGGCGCCGAAAAAAACCCAGTCGCCCCCAGGACGCCGAATTGCGCTGGCTCAGCCCATTTTTTGGCCCGGCGATCCCAGGCCGAAATCATTGCACTAGGGGCACTTGGACTCCGGCGGAAGGAAAAGTGGCGCGTGGGCAACCATTGTCAGGCGAAAAACGTCTTTTCCCCGCCCAGATTCACCCCTACACGCTATAGAATGACCCTTGCCCTATCACCGCCGTGCCGATCCCATTGCCTCCCACCTGCCCACAGCCCGCTAATCCACCGCTAGAAAGGTCATTTCCCCGCCGGAAAGAGAGGGTTTCGCCGCGGTAACCTCCACCCTACTCTTGGGAGAGCTTTCCAGCGCTCAGGCCACGCAGGCGGGGGTATCGGCGACTGCACACCTACCACGCCCGCCAGGTGTTCGGCGATTTGCATGTTCGGCGATGGACTCCGACGATGAGAAGGCGTTCGCAGTGCTGTTGGAGGAGGAAGCCTAGGCCGACACACAGGAAGAAGAGCACCTCATGATCCTCGCCGCTCTGGTCGGCCTATTCGTGAGAAATGCAAAGCCGCGGCGAGGTGGCTTGGCGTCGGGCCACCGTAAGAGCAAGCGGAGGCATCGACTGGACGACTATTGTTTGCTCTATGCCGACTACTTCGCTGACGCTCGACTGCACAACGATAAAGTATTCTGGTGCTGTTATCGGATGAGCCGAGAGCTCTTCCTCATGATTGTGAATTCCATCTGGGAGTTCGATAGCTACTTTAGGTGCAAGAAGGATTGCACTGGCACACTTGGATTCACCTCACTCCAGAAGTGCGCGACAACTATGAAGATGCTTGCATATGTAGCTCTCGGTGATATACTGGAAGACTATGGACGCATGGCCGAGTCCACCATCATTGAGTGTTTGTACAAGTTCCGCATGGCAGTGGTGGCATTGTTTGGACCACAATACTTGCGATCACCCAATACCGAAGACACTACTCGGATCCTAGCACAGAATGCAGCAAGAGGATTTCCTCGGATGCTTGCAGGCATTGTCTGCATGCATTGGGCATGGACAAACTGTCCATTTGCTTGGCAGGGGATGTGCAAAGGCGCCAAAGGAGGTTGTAGTGTGGCACTTGAGGTTGTGGCCACACAGGACCTCTGGATTTGGCACTCTTCTTTGGTATGCCAGGAGCTCACAATTACATCAACAAACTGTGGTGCTCGAATGTCTTTGCCAAGCTTGTTGAAGGTCATGCTCCTCCGACGAACTTAGAGGTCAATGGGATGTTGGGGAACGTTGCATGGGAAACAAAAATTTTCCTACCGTTCACCAAGATCAATCTAGTAGATGCAACTACGAGGGGAGAGTGTGATCTACGTACCCTTGTAGATCGCTAAGCGGAAGCGTTATAAACGCGGATGATGGAGTCGTACTCGTCGCGATTCAGATCGCCGAAGACCTAGCACCGAAGCAACGGTGCCTCCGCGTTCTTCACACGTACGGCTCGGGGACGTCTCCTCCTTCTTGATCCAGCAAGGGGTGGAGGAGAGGTTGATGGAGAACCGGCAGCACGACGGCGTGGTGGTGATGGTGGAGAAGAACTCCAGCAGGGCTTCGCCTAAGCACCGCGGGAGAAGAAGATGTAACGGGAGAGGGAGGGCAGCACCGAGGCACAAACTGTGTTGGCTGCCCTCCCTTTGCCCCACTATATATAGGGGGGGTGGAGAGGTGAGGGCGCCCTAGGGTTTCCCCCTAGGGGCCGGCGGCCAGGGCAAGGGGAGGGGGCGGCGGCCAGGGCAGGGGGGGGCGCGGCCAGGCCCTAGGGTTTCCCCCCCTAGGTGCCTTGCCCCCCAAGGCCAAGGGGTGCGGCCAGCCCTAGGGGGTCCCACCCCCTTAGCCGCATGAGGAGAGGGCCCAGGGGGGGCGCACAGCCCCCTGAGGGCTGTGGTGTTCCCCCTTGTGGCCCACTAGGCCCAGAACTTCTTCCGGACCCCCCGAAAAACCTTTCCGGTACTCCGCCGATTTCCCGATGCTCCCCGGAACACTTCCGGTACTCCGAAACCTTTCATCCTATATATCAATCTTCGTCTCCGGACCATTCCGGAGACCCTCGTCATGTCCGGGATCTCATCCGGGACTCCGAACAACCTTCGGTAACCATACACTTTTCTCACTAACAACCCTAGCGTCACCGAACGTTAAGTGTGTAGACCCTGCGGGTTCGGAAACCATGTAGACATGACCGAGACACTCCCAGGTCAATAACCAATAGCGGGATCTGGATACCCATATTGGTTCCTACATGTTTCTCGATGATCTCATCGGATGAACCACGATGTCAAGGATTCAGGCAATCCCGTATACAGTTCCCTTTGTCTCGTCGGTATGTTACTTGCCCGAGATTCGATCGTCGGTATCTCTATACCTAGTTCAATCTCGTTACCGGCAAGTCTCTTTACTCGTTACCGTAATACATAATCCCGTGACCAACTACTTAGTCACTTTTGAGCTCATTGAGACGACGTATTACCGAGTGGGCCCGGAGATACCTCTCCGTCACACGGAGTGACAAATCCCAGTCTTGATCCATGTCAACTCAACAGACACCCTCGGAGATACCTGTAGAGCACCTTTATAGTCACCCAGTTACGTTGTGACGTTTGGTACACACAAAGCACTCCTACGGTGTCAGTGAGTTACATGATCTCATGGTCATAGGAACTTATACTTGACATGCAGAAAAACTATAGCGATAACTGACACGATCAAAAGCTATGTTAACGTTTGGGTCTCGTCCATCACATCATTCTCCTAATGATGTGATCCCGTTATCAAATGACAACTCATGTCTATGACCTGGAAACCGCGGTCATCTTTGATCAACGAGCTAGTCCTGTAGAGGCTCACTAGGGACACAAAATCTGTCTATTCATCCACACGTGTATCTGAGTTTCCAATCAATACAGTTATAGCATGGATAATAAATGATTATCATGAACAAGGAAATATAATAATAACTCTTTTATTATTGCCTCTAGGGCATATTTCCAACAGAACACCAAAGTGATATGCCGGCTCATCAAAATTTGAGCTGTAATTGCGATAACTTTCATTTTTTCCAATCCTGCAGGCCCTTTTTGAGGGCCAAGACGACCCTTTTTGGTCTCAAAATTTTCCGCGCACGTGATCCTGTGTGTGCACGTATGTAAAATCCTCCAGATCGTAAAAACTAGAAGTCCTATCACCTCAATTCCCCAATAGCTTTCCAACGCCTATGAAAATGACGAAATCGGAGCTTGTTCTCACTTGCTTTGAGAGTCTCGATCAATTCGGACTCTAGGTTGATTTTTGTATTTTCTTTGATCACCGTTTCTTCGCGAGAGTTGGCCTAACACCCTATTGTATCTATACATGGGTGGGGCGCCCAGGACCTGAACACCAAAGTGATATGCCGGCTCATCAAAATTTGAGCTGTAATTGCGATAACTTTCATTTTTTCCAATCCTGCAGGCCATTTTTGAGGGCCAAGACGACCCTTTTTGGTCTCAAAATTTTCCACGCACGTGATCCTGTGTGTGCACGTATGTAAAATCCTCCAGATCATAAAAACTAGAAGTCCTATCACCTCAATTCCCCAATAGCTTTCCAACGCCTATGAAAATGACGAAATCGGTGCTTGTTCTCACTTGCTTTGAGAGTCTCGATCAATTCGGACTCTAGGTTGATTTTTGTATTTTCTTTGATCACCGTTTCTTCGCGAGAGTTGGCCTAACACCCTATTGTATCCATACATGGGTGGGGCGCCCAGGATCTGAACACCAAAGTGATATGCCGGCTCATCAAAATTTGAGCTGTAATTGCGATAACTTTCATTTTTTCCAATCCTGCAGGCCATTTTTGAGGGCCAAGACGACCCTTTTTGGGCTCAAAATTTTCCACGCACGTGATCCTATGTGTGCATTTATGTAAAATCCTCCAGATTGTAAAAACTAGAAGTCCAATCAATTCAATTCCCCAATAGCTTTCCAACGCCTATGATGTTGGAGAACGTTGCATGGGAAACAAAAAATTTTCCTACCGTTCACCAAGATCAATCTAGTAGATGCAACTACGAGGAAGGAGTGTGATCTACGTACCCTTGTAGATCGCTAAGCGGAAGCGTTATGAACGCGGATGATGGAGTCGTACTCGTCGCGATTCAGATCGCCGAAGACCTAGCACCGAAGCAACGGTGCCTCCGCGTTCTTCACACGTACGGCTCGGGGACGTCTCCTCCTTCTTGATCCAGCAAGGGGTGGAGGAGAGGTTGATGGAGAACCGGCAGCACGACGGCGTGGTGGTTATGGTGGAGAAGAACTCCAGCAGGGCTTCGCCTAAGCACCGCGGGAGAAGAAGATATGACGGGAGAGGGAGGGCAGCACCGAGGCACGAACTGTATTGGCTGCCCTCCCTTTGCCCCACTATATATAGGGGGGGTGGAGAGGCTAGGGCGCCCTAGGGTTTCCCCCTAGGGGCCGGCGGCCAGGGCAAGGGGAGGGGGGCGGCGGCCAGGGCAGGGGGAGGCGCCCAGGCCCTAGGGTTTCCCCCCTAGGTGCCTTGCCCCCCAAGCCCAAGGGGTGCGGCCAGCCCTAGGGGGTCTCACCCCCTTAGCCGCATGGGGAGAGGGCCCAGGGGGGGCGCACAGCCCCCTGAGGGCTGTGGTGTCCCCCCTTGTGGCCCAATAGGCCCAGAACACCTTCCGGACCCCCCGAAAACCTTCCCGGTACTCCGCCGATTTCCCGATGCTCCCCGGAACACTTCCGGTACTCCGAAACCTTTCATCCTATATATCAATCTTCGTCTCCGGACCATTCCGGAGACCCTCGTCATGTCCGGGATCTCATCCGGGACTCCGAACAACCTTCGGTAACCATGCACTCTTCTCACTAACAACCCTAGCGTCACCGAACGTTAAGTGTGTAGACCCTGCGGGTTCGGAAACCATGTAGACATGACCGAGACACTCCCAGGTCAATAACCAATAGCGGGATCTGGATACCCATATTGGCTCCTACATGTTTCTCGATGATCTCATCGGATGAACCACGATGTCAAGGATTCAGGCAATCCCGTATACAGTTCCCTTTGTCTCGTCGGCATGTTACTTGCCCGAGATTCGATCGTCGGTATCTCTATACCTAGTTCAATCTCGTTACCGGCAAGTCTCTTTACTCGTTACCGTAATACATAATCCCGTGACCAACTACTTAGTCACTTTGAGCTCATTGAGATGACGTATTACCGAGTGGGCCCGGAGATACCTCTCCGTCATACGGAGTGACAAATCCCAGTCTCGATCCATGTCAACTCAACAGACACCCTCGGAGATACCTGTAGAGCACCTTTATAGTCACCCAGTTACGTTGTGACGTTTGGTACACACAAAGCACTCCTACGGTGTCAGTGAGTTACATGATCTCATGGTCATAGGAACTTATACTTGACATGCAGAAAAACTATAGCGATAACTGACACGATCAAAAGCTATGTTAACGTTTGGGTCTCGTCCATCACATCATTCTCCTAATGATGTGATCCCGTTATCAAATGACAACTCATGTCTATGACCTGGAAACCGCGGTCATCTTTGATCAACGAGCTAGTCCTGTAGAGGCTCACTAGGGACACAAAATCTGTCTATTCATCCGCACGTGTATCTGAGTTTCCAATCAATACAGTTATAGCATGGATAATAAACGATTATCATGAACAAGGAAATATAATAATAACTCTTTTATTATTGCCTCTAGGGCATATTTCCAACATGGGAGCCACTGCAACAAGGGATACTACCTAGCAGATGGCATCTATCCGAGATGGTCCACATTTGTGAAGACTATCTCAAACCATGTGCCAGAAGGCAAGAACTCCTACTTTGCCAAGTGTGAGGAGGCTTGCAGGAAGGATGTCGAGCGGGCATTTGGTGAGCTCGAATCTCGATTTGCTGTTGTCCGGTACCCCGCTCTGACCTGGTCGAAAGATCAAATGTGGGAAGTCATGACTTGTTGTGTCATCTTGCACAACATGATCATTGAGAGCGAGCATGAAGAGCCAGCGTTCGACACTAAAACATATTACAAGCAGGGTTCTTTTGCTCAAGTTGATCACCAGCTACCGGCATCATGGGTTGCCTTCCTCAATACGCGTCAGGAAATTCGAGACCCACAGGTGCATCAAGAACTTCAGTACGATCTGGTGGAACACCTATGGAGACTCAAGTGCAACACCTAGTTCGACGTGTGATGAACTATGAGTTTTAATTTGTGTTCGAATTATGAGTTTGCTTCGTTGAACTATTTGATTGGTATTGATTTCTGTGATTCCTCCGTTCCATAGTTATTATCGTGGTTTTATGGAACAGAGGGAGTACCAAATTATCTTGTTGAGCAACTCCAACAACTCTTTTGAAAAAACACCCGTAAAACTAGTTTTATGGGCTGGTCGTAAAATTTAGAGGAAGTTGTTTGAGAGCTACTTTTGTTAGTTCCTGCAAGCTCCTTGCCCTAGATCCGTTTTTGTTTTATTCTTATAACTAAACCAAAATCAATAATGCTCTAGGACCCGCCAGTCAGTGTCACGCGTGACGACAGCCTGCGAGGGGCCGTGCGGTGACCGCCGATGCGAGGTGCCGTGGTGTTGGGCGGCAACGCAGCCACGGGATGGCCGCCCGCGACGGGTGATGCAAACGGCGACACAGGTGTGGCGTCAGCGATGGCGCTCTCACGTTCAAAAGAGGTTCCAACAGGATGGCTGCGTTCCGGCGGGCACGGTTTTTTTTCAGGCGGTTACTGGCCCGCCAAAACTCATGCGGCCAATTTTACGAGATTCTCTAAAGTTATGATCACTTTTACGAACACTGTTATAGTCTTTTTTTAGCCCAACTTCCGGTTATAAGATATGGGAGCTGCCGGAGATGCTCTTGATCTCTTGCCAATATTTTAATGAGTTGACACAATACCAAATGCTGACTTAAAACATGCTTTCTTGTAACACAATACAATCACTGATACTCACTCGTACACGAGCATACATCCATACACTCGCCCCCTACCTGCAAACGTCAGGCAAAACACCCGCAAGCGAACGTTCGCAAAAATGTTCGGTGGAGTTGACTCTGGCTCACAAAGGGCAACACCGCGGCGGAAGGCAGTAACTATGCGCCCATATGACGACCGGCGGCATCCTCGCATTGCCAAATTTGCCCTATGAGCCCATTGCATCCGCAGATTCCTGACAAAAGATTTCCCCTAAAACCCTCGCCGTCACTCCCAGCTTCCCAACCCTGACGTTCCCCTTCGTGCGGCCATGGTGGGCTCGGATCCGGGGCCTGACATCGCCGAGCTCTTCTGCCACTACAACGCCCTCTACTTCCAGGACTCCCTCGGCGCGTGCGCCGTCTCCTGGGCGGATGAGCCACTCCCCTACGGGTAACCGCCCCTCCCAATCCTCGAGTTCTTTGTGTTCTCGGTCTCGGGTGCCATCTAGGTTCGCTTTCTGGCCGGGCTTACGCAGATCGAGGCTTCAGATGTCGATTGTTTCCCGAATTGCAAGATACATGTTGCATTTCTTTGTTCCCCTTCGAAAATCACTGCGCATTCGCGGGCTGTCTAGATTCGATGCATTTTGATAATTTTCGGGGGGAAATTGCAGGGAGAAGAACTGTGATTCGGCCCTTCCGGCGGTGCTAGAGGTTTAGCAGCCTTGTCAAGTCTGGGGGCCGTTCGTCTATCAGGGGAAACTTTCACAATTACTTTTGGAGGGGAAGAGTCCAGTCTCTTTCTTGCATTCACGAGAATTACCAATCCCTAAAAAAGAATTAGGGCGCCGGAGGGAACACTAATGCTATCCGTTGTTCAGTATTCCAGTCAAAAGTTCCAGCCAGACCATATGTGGCTCAGATAACCCTATAAACTGCTGCGTGCGCATCGATGTTGGCTGAAGTTTGAGTGCTAACCTTTGGATCCTTGCATAGTTATATTGTGCATTGAGTTGAAGATGTGTTTGGAGCGCTGTGATGTCGGTAGTAAGTGTTGGGTGTATGGGAAGAACAAAGCAGGATGAATCAGTGTGTATCTTCCACGTCCTTTCTGGGAAGGAAAGAGGAACACAGTGTAGAGATGATAATGTTTATGCACTTGACATCTCGATTAATGCCACACTCAAAAGTAGCTAGTGCTGGATGGCTCCACGAGATGTGAAGTTGTGAACCATTGGATGCCATTATTTGGGTGGCTGAAAACGTTTAGGGCCTGTTTGGATCACAGCCCTGGCGCGCCCGACCAAATATTTGGTTGTTGACAGAGCGATAGCCTGCGTTTGGTGGAGATCCAATTATTTGGCTCACCCCAGCCCCGTCCGCCCTTCCCTTTTATTACGCAGCCAATTACTTGGCAAGTAGCCGGCGGCCGTTTCCTCTGCCAAAATTTTGGTGTGCCATTGATTGGTAGGGCGACCGCAGGCACAATCCAAATGGCCCCTTAGGGCCGAAAACCTACCTATTGTATACTCCCTCCGTCCGAAAATACTTGTCATCAAAATAGACAAAAAGGGATGTATCTAGAACTAAAATACATCTAGATACATCCCCTTTTATTCATTTTGATGACAAGTATTTCCAAACGGAGGGAGTATATATTATAGATTATAATATGCTTGGTATATTACTTCAAAATAATGCTAATCTCTGAAGACATGGTGCGATAGCTCTGAGTTCCAACACAAGGATCTATTATGATTTTCTTACTTGTAGATTTGATGATAGCAAAACTTTTGGTGGGCAGATTTCGTCATGTGATTGGGCACAGTGGCAATTTTGCACTCAAGGAATAACCCCTGTACCATCAATCAATGATACGTTTGTTTGAAATCCACAACTCTAAAAGGCTACCACGAAAAAAGCCTCAACCCTCAAGAGAATGCCAAGTCGTCTCATTTCTCCATACATCTTGGATGTGTAATTTACGGAATAGAAATGTCTGCTTCTCCTAAGTACTCCCTCCGTCCGGAAATACTTGTCATCAAAATTGATAAAAGGGGATTTATCTAGACGTATTTTAGTTCTAGATACATCTCTTTTTATTTATTTTGATGACAAGTATTTTCGAACGGAGGGAGTATTAATTACATTATAAATTCTTACCACATAAACTCTAGAACATTCATGTGATATGGATATTTTTTGAGTGAAGTGTATAATGCATCCATTTTAACCAGTCATGAAAAGTGACGAGAAAATTGTGGAACCAAAGCGGGCTATGACATTAGTACATTGCAAAGGTCAATGAATCTTTTTGTAATAGATGAATGGTATACGGTGTGGTTGGAATGCGGTGGTGTATCCTGGCTGACGCGGGTTCAAACCCTGTGGATGCGATTAATTCTGTGGGTTTGGGGTTGCGCCTCACACCTTAATTAAAAAATCGCAGGGGCTCCTCCTCCTGCTGGTCTAGTTTTTTATACCATGTGATGCATCAATCATAGGGGTGGACTTCCAGTTAGGAAATAGTTCAGCATTATGCTAATAGTTCGATTGATTTGAGTGAAAAAACTGAATGGATTTATACCACAAATAGCTTTCTGAAGTCCAACCAATGCTGAAGACAGACTTAATTATGTGTGGTTTATCATCCACATCAGTATGTATCAAAGTAGTTATTAGTTCCCGTTACGGTATCACCAGAATAACTGTCTTGAAACCTCTCATGTTCACTTTTTTTTTTGCAGTGATGCAAGTGGCTGTGATTATTATCCTGGCGGCGGTGGCTGTATTGTACTTCTTTCGAAGTCCTTGTATGAAGTTCACACATACTCTGATCTGAAGAATGTTTTGCTCCATGAGATGATTCATGCCTATGTGTGCATCAAAGATAATAACACTGACCATAGGTACTTGTTCAATAAGACAAAGACTGGAATTTTCTAGTATGCCTCAAAATTTCTAATTTTCTTCTGGTTATTTTCAAACTGTGATTGCAGTAACCATGGTGGAAACTTTCAGAAGTTAATGAATACAATCAATTCCAGCTCTGTACCAGATTGTCATGTAAGTTGAATTCAAGTATTTACTGTCAATCAGTCTGTACTTAAGAGATTCCTTATTAACATCGTCAATTATATTCAGCGTCCTCTTGGTGGCTACAACATAATTACGCTCCATGATATCAGAAAGAAATGTTATAAATACGAAGTAAGAATCTGGACTGTAATACTACTCAGTAAATCTGAAATTAAATTTTGAGATTGACAGCTAACTACTTTTGCAGTGTAATGGCTGTGGAGATTTTGTTAGATCAACCAAGATCAGAGGACCTTCACATGATGACTGCATTGAGAGAATGGGTGCTAATTCCTCGTGCCCAAATTCAGCTTGTCAATGGCATAGGTATTAGCTCTATGCTTGACTGCAATTTTTGATTTGGTATTTGCCTTTTTGGTATATCTGCTGTTTTATTCCTGCCACCGATTTCACTGACTTGATGATATTCCTTGCTTGTTCTAGCTATACCACCCGGCTTCTCAACAACTGTCACATAAAGAAGGGGGAGTTGCCATTATGTATTTAGAAAGAACAAGAAATATATCTGCACTATAAACAGCACTATGCATATATTGGCATCAACAAATATATTTGTATGAAAAAAGAAATGTAAAAATATCGGCAAAAATGTGTCTTAAGGAAGGCTTAATTTACATTTCAGATCCAGTTGTGTCCATGTATATCTTTTTTTGTTATGTGATGGACTGATGGAGGAGTCACATCATAAATCTTATTATTACGTAATTGCCATCATCCACTATGCATATTCATGGTATTACATATGAAATAGCAATCCAAAAAGGTCAGATGCAAGTAATTCATGTAAGGAAGCTACCGTTGAACATTCATTATTGCTCTCACGGTCACTAACATCACACGGTTTTCCATCTTGGTTGTTGTTGTGCATCTATAACATCAGAACTCTCATTGATTCCTGCAGTCCCTACTTTTACATATACAGACAAAAATAAGATTGTTTCAATGCACATCGATAATAATAAGCTGAAAGGTAGATAGGACTAAAAATAATATATGTATACATGCTTAATTGTCTGAAATCATTTGAAGTATTTTTTCTTCAGGATGGTAGGTTTTGCAACAGCAGTACCAACGAGGGATTAGAAAGGATGTAGTAATAAGAAATTTTCTAACAGTCTGAGTTCACATACATATGCATTTAAGCTTATCTACCTTTAGATTATTATTTCTATGTGCATGGAAAAATTGTTACTTTTTGTCTCCAAATATAGAGTGGAACCACAAGAAACCAACGAGAGAAAATGCGCCAGTGATAGGTGATTAAATTGTGTAGCAAGATGTGCACACCAACAACCAAGATGAAAAAAACATGTCATATGGTGATCTTTTGAGCAATAAATGTCATGCAGAGTTCTAGACAAAAAACATGCCATATGACAACTTCCCCTTCTTTGTGTGAATGTTGTTGAGTCCAAGGAGTGTTATGAGGTCAGTTACACTGATGGCGGGAATGAAACATTTTCGAACCCTAAAGCTAATGACTTGTTGACAATAGAAAAATTCTGATTGAGTGGGTCAGTAATGTTAAAATGTTATGTAATGGTAGTGAGGCTAACATACTAACTTTTGTAGTTGTCACTGTCTGCTAATTATGCAGGTATCCGAGTTTGGTTATGTATCTGACACGGCATCTAAATTTAAGCCTGACAAAAGAAGGATAGTCCCCGACTGTGAATTACTCCCTCCGTTCCTAAATATTTGTCTTTTTAGAGATTTCAATAAGTGACTACATACGAAGCAAAATGAGTGAATCTACACTCTAAAATATGTCTACATGCATCCGTATGTTGTAGTCCATTTGAAATGTCTAGAAAGACACATATTTAGGAACGGAGGGAGTAGATTATTATTTTGATGCAATATCTTACCCAAATATGCTTTTCTCAAATTTGTTAGATTTTTCGTATTAATGTATCGCCAACTTGCACCCTATTTTTGTACCTCCTTTCCACCATATACTCTTGGATGTACCTTTTAATGTTGATTTTGATATGTATATCTTGGTATGCAGGCACAAGAAGGGATGCTCCGGTAGCTATTATAGAGTTGGAAAATCAGCACCAGCCTGTGCAGAACCAGGGGGTTCAGTAGGTAGCTTTTGCCATATGACCTAGTAGTTCATCTAGAAATGTCTGGACCACTCTTCATTTTGTTTCATTACTAGTATACGTTGTATAGAGTAATAGTGTTGTTTATTGTTTTTGACAGCTTCAGTTGAAGAAGCACTTGATGAACGCAAGGCTGCCAAATCAGCCAGTGGAAGTTGGCATGCCAAACATACATCAAATAAGTCGGGGACAAGCAATAAGCATGAGCTGGAAGATGCACCAGCTGAGTTCCGTCATCCTACTGATGATGCAATCGACAAATCAGGACTGGGCTCCTCTTCAGGGGACAGGTGTAATAAGAAAATCAAATTATGCAAGGACGTTCGCCTTGGCAACCTGACCGGTGCAACTGTTCAGCAAGCACCAAAGCGACCAAGAACAGATACAGCAAAAAGGAACCAAGAGTGCAGCAGACAGAAAAAAAAGAAAACCAGCAAGTGGGATGGATCCTATTCGATAATAGTTGAACGGTTGAATTATTACTGTTTCGATGATTCAGATGAAGATGAGGTACCTTTGATCAATAAAAGAACCGAAATGAGAAAACGACAAAGGTTACTGAAAAATTCTCAGGCAACAGAATCAAATGATGGCAGAAAGGATGTGTGTTTTGATTCTTGTTCTCAAGGCTCAGGGGACAAGAACATATCTGAAAGTGCGCCTGCTTCTCAAGTCGAAGAACGGTCGTTGCCAGATCATCTTGTGCATAATCGTGTAGCTGCTCCAGGTCAAACATACCATGAAACTGTGGACTCTGCAATTGTTGAAATTGTGGACATTCCAGATTGATGACTATCACAGAGTTTCATTAGCTCCTCTTATCAGCCCAAGCTTTCCGTTGTGCATCTTGCTACCGCTAGACATCTCGCTACACTGCAGAAGTGCCAAGGTTGTAAACTTGGAACTCGGTTTGGTTTGCGCATATCGCCGCAATGGCGAGTTAGCTGGGTCGTCCTGTGAAATATGTGTCCTGGGCTGCTGTACATAGTCTTGTTTATTTATGTTGCAGTTTACTTCATTTTTTTACTAGCATAGAGGGGATTGCAATGTTAGGTCTGTATGCTGTAGCTAACTTCAGGCTACCGTATTTCACTTTTCTGTTTCTGTACTGACGACAGTGGCAAGTCATGGAATTGCGGACGTATGGTTTTCCCCTCTTTGTGTTTTTTTACTGTAGATGCGAGAAAAGTTTCCACACTTTGATGCAATGCCGCTTTGTAATTTGGTTCTGACTTTGACTACTGATTTGACCAACAAAAAATGTTACATGTCACAAAAGGTATTATCACATGATTTGTATGCGAATAAGTTTTCAATGTTAGATTTGTTATGGCATGTAACATATTTTTTGTTGGTCAAATCAGTTGTCAAAGTTACATCCAAATTAGGAAGTGACCTTGCTTAAAATTTGCTCTATACATTTCGTAAATAGCTTTATTATTGCCTAGAAAGATGTTCTTTAATATACTTTTGGTAATTTGTACTCCCTCAGCTCCTAAATATAAGTCTTTTTAGACATTTCAAATGGACTACAACATATGGATGTATTTAGACATATTTTAGAGTATAGATTCATTTATTTTGCTTCGTATGTAGTCACTTGTTGGAATCTCTAGAAAGACTTATATTTGAGAACGGAGGATAAGGATTTGTGGCTCTCGGGTACCACATACCCCTATATGAAAATATCATTAAAAACATAATAAGAAAATTCAAAAAACCCTGAAGTGTTGTGATACTAAACTTTGGTGTCTGTTGTACACACGTGTTAAGTTTCATGAGGAATGGGTGCCCGTGATAATGCCAGTAAAAAAGACAAAATATTCGTATGTATAGAAAAAAAACTGAATGTAGTAACGCAGCGGATGCTATGGGCACCCATTCACCACGAAAATGAACACGGACACTCTGGTCCATATCCCAAATTTTTCTGTTATTTTTAATACGTTTTTCATATAGGGGTGGGTGGCACTCGAGAGCTGCAATGCATTATCGGTGTGTCATTCTGCAATTTTTTTTATAAGCCTCACTGTCTTATATGCTTCTATTGCATTTGCTTGCATCTTTAGTTTCTTTTCAGTAGTATAGTGATATTGACGATAAGCCCCTTCCAAAATATTTAAATAAGAAAAGCGACTCAAACACACGGAATTGCCCTATCTCCATCTTATCTCACTCCCAAAACCCCCACTATCTATACTTCTATCCACACCGTCGAGCTGCGCACGCGCGCCCTCCGCTCCACGGCCATGGCGTCCATCACCCTCCTCTCCCTCGCTCCAGCCGCGACCTTCCTCCACCTCCCGGCCTCCACCGCCTCCTCCTCCCACTTCGCCGCCGTTCCCCGCTCCCTCGCCGGCCGCCGGGCCCTCCTCCTCCGCGCGCGCGCGCCCCGCCGCGTCACCGTCGTGTGCAGCGCCGCCGCGGCGGCCGAGGCCTCGGAGGCGGAGCCCGTGGAGAAGTTCCGGCTGGACAACCTGAGCCCGCAGAAGGGGGCGCGGCGGAAACCGAAGCGGAAGGGGCGCGGTATCTCCGCGGGGCAGGGCGCCAGCTGCGGGTTCGGTATGCGCGGGCAGAAGTCGCGCTCCGGGCCCGGCGTCCGCCGTGGGTTCGAGGGCGGGCAAATGCCGCTCTACCGCCGTCTTCCTAAGCTCCGCGGAATCGCCGGCGGTGAGTCACTTCGCCTCCACAATCTACATTGTTCATATAATGCGCTAATTGGCTTTCAAAACGCATTAGCAACCGTGTTTGGGGAACGACTGTGATTGCGCAGTAACCTGATGCTACTTCTGCCCTGCCTTTTCAGGAATGCATATCGGGTTGCCAAAGTACGTGCCGTTCAATTTGAGGGACATAGTGCAGGGTGGGTTCAAGGATGGCGACGAGATTTCGTTGGAGTCCTTGAAATCGAGGGGCTTGATCAATCCATCCGGCAGGGAAAGAAAGCTTCCACTCAAGGTACAACCTATCATGATTTACATTGTTATATCTACTGCGACCCGAGTGCCCTCGCATTTGAATGTTTAGTTTAGCTCAACTTCTGGCCCTGTGTAACTTGATTGGTCTTTCTGTATCCTAGCTGTTTTGGCACAGCTAAGATAAGGTTTTGCGCACAAGGCTAAGGGGCATAACCTGGAGTTGTGGTTGCTCTAGGAAATATTTATTCCTATTTAGGCTATAACAGTTAGGCCCTGTTTGATAGCAAAGTTTTTTCTAAGTTTTTTGAGAATACTATAGTATTTGAGATTATCATAGTTTTATTTACAATGAGCTGTTTGGTTGCCTCTAAAAACTGTAGTTTTAATACCACAGTATTTACCAAACTGTAGTTTTTTCTCTGCATAAAAAAAAGAACCTCAGACCTCTTTTTAAAAAACTGAGGAGCTGAAAAGAAGGGACTGACGTTGTTATCATCTTCGTCGTTGGGCTCAACAACTAGGTTCTTGCTATCTGCAAAGCACGCACCTTTATTTCCTCCTACTTATACTAGTTCTCACTATCCATCTGCTAATGACTCCGCCGTCGTCGCTGCCGCTAATTATCATTAGTCTGGTCGGTTCATATATTCTAGTACTACACCACGGTGCTACTTCCATCCACTATATTTTTCATCTACTCCCTCCGTTCCCAAATATTTGTCTTTCTATACGTTTCAAATGGTTACAACATACGGATGTATGTAGACATATTTTTGATTGTAGATTCATTCATTTTGCTTCGTATGTAGTCACTTGTTGAAATCCCTAGAAAGACAAATATTTAGGAACGGAGGGAGTAGCTGCTACACGTTTACAGCCGTAGCCTATCACCTACTGCTGTTCTTGCTGTCAAACTCATTGCTACTTGCCTGTGCGTGCGGTGAAGGAGACTTTACTGTGTTTTGTGGGGTAACCAAACAGGTCCTCTGTATTGTGAATACTTCAAAAAACGTTGTTACATTAAAACCATGGTATTTTCTACCTAGAGATTAAATTACTGTATTTTTGGATACTTTGTTTTTTATATTACTTTGCTATCAAACAGGGCCTTAGTTGACATCATCTTTTCTTGAGATGTAACAAGAAATTCTTACTGGAATTAGTAGATATTCCCCTAACTAAGTAGGTTCCATAACACAGCACAGCAATTGCAAACTGGACCTAGAACAGTCGTCAATACTAATTTTATAATGTGGAGTGCTATTGATTTTGTCCTTAGTTCCTTACGACATCTCTTGTCCTGCTGGACTGCTGGTAATAGTTGATGTTACCTCATAACTTTGGTAAGGTTGATGTTGCATTCAAGAGCTTTATTAGTATATCCTTTTTAGGGAAAAAAGAGATTGATTAATCAATAACCAAATTTGTACAATTATGCACACAAAATGACAAAACGAAGAAATACATGCAGGAACTTGATTATCTCAAACATCACACACACACACCGCTTCTCACAAGTTGCGGGAGCTCATGAGCGACCTCATTAGCACCTCTCTTAACCTCTGCACCTGGTTCCCAGGTAGAAGTTGCATCATACCTTTAGCATCGATGATGATGATCAGCATACTCCAGCGTGCCTTATTGTACTCCAGCTGATGAGGGCGTTAACTACCAACAAAGAATCAGATTTGAGAATGATTGGTCGATAAGTATGATGAGCCAGAGAGAATCCTTCCAAACAAGCATACATTTCAGCTTCTTCCGCACATGAAAATGTATCGATATTTTCGACACAACTAGGACAACCGCATGCGTGTTATTTTGGATGACAACTCCAACTGAAGCATCCCGTTACCTCTAGACATCCTCCACATTGGTTTTGCCTAGCCACCAGGCGGCCGTGTCCACGAGTTAGGCCTTGTACAATGCAAGGTGCTTAGGAGAGGTGCTTGGAGAAATAAACCAGGCTTTCCTTAAGCGCCGGTGCTTTTTTGTACAGGGCAGACGCTTAACTAGGCGTCTCTCCTGTAGAAATAGGCACTGGTGCTTCAGGAAAACCCGGTTTATTTTTCTAAGCACCTGCCTAAGCACCTAGCATCAGGCCTTAGTGTTTATATTAGTATGCTGATACATCTTCTCAACATCAAGCAAACCAGGATAAAATGGGCCCTTTTCCTTTCACACCTTCAGATCTAGAGTGCCTGTTTTGTATGGACTGGGCCGATTCATTAGGTACTAAACCAAGTCATGAACAGTAGCATCTCCTTAAAAATGAACAATGTCATTCCTAGGTGCCAAGCTATCCAAAGCATAAGAGGAAGTAAATCTCGAGTATGGTCCTGTATACCTGAACATATGTTCTACTGGGATACTCCAGTGCCGGCGCGAATTATGTCGCTTCGTTCTAACCTTCATGCACATTACAGTCATGTCCTAGCTATCCTCGTCGGCCATCCCACAGATGTCACAACTACCAGAATTTCTCTGAGTTTGCTGCCATTTATTTTTCTTGGTCGCTAGTGCATCAGTAGTCACTTGCCATCCGACGTCGGTATACTTTACAATAAATTACTCTCACCAGCAGCCAAATGGCTACTCCCATCTTTCTTAGTTTCAGCGGATAACGGTGAGCCAACTTATAAGCACTTTTGACTGAAAAACACCCATTTTTATCTTACAGCCAGGTAATGAAGCTTATTGAATATTGATCACTTACTGGCAACTGGATCTTTAAAATTTTCTGGGCATCATGACGATAAAAGATATGTTGTATCAATTCAACATCCCAATAGCATGCTTGCAGAAACTAGTAATTATGATTAACAGCTTCATGTGAGCCTATCTTTGTATCAGGGCTCCCCTTACATTTTTCCTTTAGATAAAACAGTTTCAGAAATAACTATGCATTTGTGCACCAAAAAATCATCTGCTACTTGTGAATGTCATTTTTTATGGTTTGTGTATGACTGTATGTTTATGTCTTGTTCACCCGATATGTAGATTTTGGGAGATGGTGATCTATCAGTCAAGTTGAACATCAAGGCTGGGGCATTCTCCTCCGCGGCCAAGGAGAAACTTGAGGCAGCTGGCTGTACTTTGACAGTGTTGCCCAAGCGGAAGAAATGGCTACCAGCAGCTTATGTGAAGAACCAAGCTCGTGCTGAAGAGTACTTTAGCAAGAAGAAAGGCGGCGCTGTTGAATCTGATGAAGCCACCACATAGAGTTCATACACACTGTACTTCTCTACCCTTCTCTTTAGCATATGTTCGTTGCTCCCATCTCATTTCAGAACTACCATGTAAGATGGATTTTGTGTTTATGTGATATAAGCAAGTATATTGTGCCCTTATTTTTAGTAAAATGTTACCATGCATGGCCCCTTTTCATGCGGTGTTTCTTAAAAGAAATAGCAGCTTTCAGTATTCACCATGTAAACGGGCATTAGTAAATACTAGTAAGCTTGCACGTGCAACGCACGTCTTGGAAATTCAACTCATATTATTTTATTGCACGTGTGAACAATTGAAAGGGTCTAAGCTCGTTCACATGTAGGAGCGTATTTTCATGTAAAGTAACGGTAGTAGAATGAAACATGATTCAAGTTCATTACATCAGTGCATTCTAGTGGGTTATCAAAGATTAAAAGATAGCTAGGGGTCTAAATATGCTATGTTGAAAGAGAGTAGTATGAAAGAACATGTAAATAGCTAGGGGTAAGAAATGTTACAACCCCTGAAATTTAAACACTTTACCTTTTATTGGTCATAGCAGTTTCGACAAAAACAGAAAACACATAAACCTTTTTTTTGGTGAAAACAAAACACAGAAACCTGATGCGCAAAAAGAGAGCAAATGTCAGACATGGTACAAATAGATAGTATAGTAGCAGAAACATGCATGGTATTGTCATGCGAAAAGGATCAAGAAAATTAGAACCAACAGAAACATAAGAATAGTAATACAAAGAGCACCCAGGGGACTCACATAATGTCTGTTCCCTCACATCATAGATCCCACTGGCTAAAGTAATTGCATTTCCTTCCTCAAACGTGAAGGAGATTAAAATAATATAAGGGCCGGGATTGAGTTTACGAGATGCACACATATTGTAGGGATTCTTCTCATCATACATGGAGGCGGGGCCATTGGGGACACGTGAGTGCAACTGGGTAGGATTCAGTGCAATGAAGGTGGAGAAGATGAAGAGGAAGAGTATAGCCTGAAGGTCTTGTATCTGTCTTGGCGACATCGAGCTGGTGACCTGGCGAGCCTCCTGTCCTCGAGGAAAAATTCCGAGTGCTCTCGAAGGAGCCGTACTAACCTACGTTTATGGTGATCCCGGCGGTGGTCTGAGTTCGTCTGACCATCCAGGTTCCTCTGCATGCGCACCGGCCAGCCAAGCGAGACCGACACTTCTTTTCGCCGGATGGTCCGATCGGAACCAATCCTGCACGTTGGGAAGCGGCGGCGGCGGCGCCGTAGGGGCCGGAGGAGGAGAAGGCATCGCACACATATCCGAGCAGCTTGAAGACGCCCTCAGCGACAGCGTAGAGGTTCTTGTCCGATTGAGTAAAGAGATCGCTTTTGACGGCGTCGGCCGTGAAATACCATGTCGAGAAGGCGTGCCAGTAGCCCAAGCGGCCCGGGCTCCCGCCTACGGCAGTGTGGATGTCGGTGGCGAGCACGTTTGCTGCGCCGGTGAGCGACGTGAAGAGCCGTTGGGCGACGCCTTTGTTTGTACTGTATTAATTTGCGGACTTTTTTTAGAAGGATTTTTGGGAGGAACAGTCAATATGGTCTTGCTTTATTTTCTATGTATTCTACCTTAATTAGCGGGAGCAGTAACTACTCCGCATGCATGTCCCGCGTTGCTCCTCCACATGCATGTCAGTTTGTTTCCTACTACTAGTTTAGAATACGAACAGGATGCGGGACGGGACGTTTCTGCCAGAGTTTTCGTTCGCCAGCCAAATTGCTAAAGGCAGTTTTGACGAGGGTTAGTATATAATTTTAATGGTTAGATTAATTAGATGGTGCTAATCGTGCGGATGCAATTGGTTTGCGTTGTTACGTGTACTTAAGGCTGGATACACTTAGCGATGAATATGTTTCTTGTTTAATACTAGTAGTATAGAAGTATAGAAAAGCCTAGGTTTTGGAATGTTGTTTCATAACACAAAGCTCAGTAGTAACACTCCGCACCTGGTTTTACGAATCAATGGCCAATGTTAAAAAAAAAAATCATGTGCCACCTGCATCAGATATTATAAGTTCTGAAATGCATATCCATGTACCAGCACTTGGCTCAATGAGATACAGATCTGTCGATGGTTTATGTGCCAGTTATTTTCTTGCCAACTTTCTTTTTACTGTTGAGGCTAAAACCTGATGTGGCAAGATCATGCAAGGAGAAACACTGAATAATGTAGGGTGTCTATGTTCATGTTCATGATTCATCTATGGGGTAATTTGGGGTATCTTTGAAATCGCCATCTCAGCGTCCTCATTAATGACCTAATGTGTACCTGTGGGCTTCTTAATTGTGCCTGCACGCCCTTTCATGATTCCTGACCAGTGGAGGGCGTGCACATATGGCGCACTGTTTACCATTGACAGGAATATGCAATCATTATAAAAAGGCGCAACTCGTTCTATACACGCATAACAACAGTCCTGTGAACAAAACATTTCAACAGAGCTCATCCTAGGGTTGCGTGTTTGAAGGAGTTTGATTAGGACAGTTCAACTTCAAGGTATGTACATGGAATGATTGACTGTTTGTTCAGTATGCCGTTAAATACAAACACTTTTATCGGATAAATCTTCGTGACACCTTTGGGCTCTGGAGTTAACGCTGACTCTGCAAATCAAGAGGAATTTATCTTTTGACTTGATCTGAAAACTGTAGGCTAATGTTTCCTCCGTGTTCATCAGTGGGTGATCCATGCATTCCAGTTAGTGTTCCTATACAAATACTACTGTTTTTCTATGATTGCTCAAACATAAATGCCTGCCAAGAACTAGTGCTTCCCTGTCTTGTGGCTTGTCCTATTAGGACGCTATATTATGTGCATGCCCATGATTATAGTGCTCATGATCTGTAATCTGTGCTAGTATCATTTTATTTATTTATTTGCATTGGTGAGAATTACCCGCTTCTCTTGATCCCTCCTGAAATTGCCACTACTCCTTTGAACTGGCTTATTGCACGTATATCATTTCAATTGTTTATATGCTCACTGAATTTCCTGGTAAACATTTCTCTTACAAGTCCATTCCACCCCAGCATTAGTTTATGGATGTTTTAATTTAAAAGCAAAGCTGATAGAAGCACTTTTCACTATTTTAGATGGACATTTACCGCCCTTAGCCACTATTTAAATACAAATCATGTAACTAATCTATCACATTGATTTTGTATGAACGTTGCGTGGCAACATTTTGAATGGTCATATGTAGATTAGTCAATCTTCAGTAGTTTAATACCACATTGACAAACTTGTTAATCAACGCGCTAGCATCTTAAGTCTAATATCACCGCAAGTATTTGAACAATAATACACAGGTCTTTAAATTTTTCCTAGAAATACCCTCGCAATGTCTGGATTGACCCGTGGACGGAAACGTGATGGAACAGCAATCTCTTACTCTCCAAGCAAAGTTGCCAAATCAAAATTTAGGGACAAAGATGGTGTTGCAAAGTTAATTGATACTTCGATGCTGAGGTCACAGTGGAGTTACAGTTGAGCGCATTTAGCAGGCTGTTCCTCCCCTTGTCAACGCTTCCAGAGAGAAAAAAAAGGAGAATGTTTCATGCTGCCAGCGAGAAAATTCCCCAGCCAAATAGAGATGGATCGGGTATCCTGCTCATGAATTTTGCATGTGAGAAGGCTGAACAGAATATCTCTGCTCTCACCGCTGCTCTGTCGAGCAAAATTTGTGGCGAAAAGTTAGCTGCTCAAGTTAGAACACACTCCAGAACTCCACTTGTTGCATACGTTTAGTGATCTAAATGCTCTTATATTTGTTTACGGAAGGAGTACTACTTTTTTTCAGCCGCAGAAGTAGAAAGGGGATTCACGGTTGGTTAGGGACTGTCAGTCGTTGCTTCTGCTTCTCAATTTTATGGAGCAGCGTCTGGTTCAGAAAGTTGTTGGTAAACATGCTCTTGCACAAAATCACTTTCATATTTTTTTTCTTTCGCATAAATGTGGCACAAAACAAACTGACTGTTAGAGGTGTATCCATTCTATAGTATGCTGATGATACTATCATTTTCATGGAGCACGATCTGGCAAAAGCACGAAACATGAAGCTCGTGTTATGCTTGTTCGAACAATTGTCCGGGTTAAAGATTAACTTCCACAAGAGCGAACTGTTCTGTTTCGGAAGAGCTAAGGATGACCAAGATGCGTACAAACAATTGTTCGGGTGTGAATTGGGGGCTTAACCCTTCACGTATTTAGGTATACCAATTCACCATCGTAAGCTGACCAACAGAGAATGGAAGTGCATTGAAGACCGTTTTGAGAAGAAATTGAGCTGCTGGAAAGGCAAGCTGATGTCATACGGAGGACGGTTAATTCTCATTAATTCGGTCCTCACGAGTATGCCCATGTTTTTTCTCTCCTTTTCGAGGTTTCGGTTGGAGTCCGAAAGAGGCTAGATTTCTACCGATCACGCTTCTTCTGGCAGAGCGATGAACTTAAGCGAAAATACAGACTTGCTAAATGGGATATCATCTATAGGCCAAAAGACCGGGGGTCTAGGTATCGAGAATCTGGAAGTGAAGAACAGATGTCTCCTTAGCAACTGGCTGTTTAAACTTGCTGTAGAGACGGAGGCCACTTGGGCTCAGATCTTGCGTAACAAGTACCTTCACTCTAGAACCTTGTCCCAGATGACAGTGAGGCCGACTGATTCGCCTTTTTGGAAAGGATTGATGAGAGTTAAACCACTCTTTTTCAATAGGACAAGATTCATAGTTGGAAACGGTACCACTACGAGGTTTTGGGAGGATACATGGCTAGGGGAGATGCCTCTGGCACTCCAATATCCTTCTTTGTATAACATTGTTCAGCGTAGAGACGCTCACGTTGCAACAGTTCTGCAGTCTACTCCACTCAATATTCAATTTAGGAGGACGCTAGTGGGAAACCGTTGGGAAGCTTGGCTCAATCTTGTCAGAAGATTGATGGATGTTTAGCTGTCTCAACAGCCTGATCAGTTGTGCTAGAAACTAACTAAGAATGGTGAATTCTCGGTTAAATCCATGTATTTGGATGTTATTAACTCTAGTGTGATTCCTAGATCGTAACATGTTTGGAAAGTTAAAGTTCCTTTGAAAATCAAAGTGTTTATGTGATTTGTGCATAAACAAGTTATTTTAACTAAGGATAATTTGGCAAAACGCAATTGGACAAGATCTATCAGATGTAGTTTCTGCGACCAACACGAATCAATCCAACATCTCTTTCTGGATTGTCCTCTGGCAAATTTTTTGTGGCGGTCGTTTCACATAGCCTTTAACATTACTCCACCGAATTCTATCAACACATTATTTGGGACGTGGCTTGATGGGCTAGATCCCGATACAGCGAGACAGATTCGTGTAGGAGTATGTGCTTTATTATGGGCAGTCTGGAACTGCAGAAATGATCTGGTCTTTAACAGAACAACAAATATTCATTTTATGCAGGTTATCTTCAGAGGCACTGCGTTGATCCGTATGTGGTCGCTACTCACTCCGACGAAGGCCAGGGAGCGTTTGGTTACTGGATCTGCCCGATGGGAGATGGTAGCACGGGATATTTTCAACCGGTTTGGATGGCGGTCATGTAATAGGATAGGCATGTAGTGCTCTTATCTTTTTATGCCAGTCGGTTGTGGCTTTTCCATTTACTGTTTAGCTCTTGGTGAGCCTTTTTTGTTCTTTCTTCGAGGCTGGGAGACTTATGTTGGATCTTTTGCTTTTTAATAATATTGGTCGTATGCATCGTTCTGATGCAGACTGGGGCAGACCCCCTTTTCGAAAAAAGTTCACTGTTGATAAGACAAGCATACGGTGTTGAGAGTTGAGACATAAACACGATACGTCGACTGCCGAGGAAAATGCCTGTTTTTCTTTGCGAAAAGATATTATTAGCCCAACACACGAAGTGAATGGTTGACAACGTCTTCTGACGATAACTATGTGCACAGTCGTCCACTTGAGCTTGTGGAGCCGTTGTGCACCATAGTCAATGGTTCTTACTGTACCTTTTATGCAAGGCAGGCAATTCCGTCGATTTCGCCAAGTATATTATTACAATGTAAATACATGCTATTATCTTCCCATCGTCCACCTCATCGACACCAAGCCCTGAAGGCAAAAGATGGCAACGAAAGCAGACTGTAGCCCAGACGCCCAGTGGTCAGTGGACGGACGGATCCCATCTCTAGACGCCTGGCTGACAGCAGCAAAGGAGCGCAGCGACAAGGAGACCTTTTGGTAAGAGCGAGCAAAGGAGCAAAGGGGCGAGCGAGGCGAAACCAGTCGTGCCCGTGCTCGTACGTGCCTGAAGTCCGAACCGATAACGGATGGGGCAATAAATTCCGTGCCCTGTTCCCACTTCCGCGGCGGGCGGCCTCCCCCACAGCAAAGCAAAAGCGACGCCAGCGACGACGATCGCGTCGCCATTAACTCGGCGGCCCCTTCCGCGCCAACCGTGGCGTGGCAGGCCCAAAAGGCCAGGCTCGGCTCGTCTCGGCGCAACCAACACCCACCCGGCGCCACCCAACGCATTTAACGCCTCCCAACCGCGACCACAGCCCAGGCCGAGCTGTGCCCCCCGTCCCACGCAACGCCGTCCCGGACAAACACCCCTTTCCGTCGCGTCACCCCCCTCCTCCGCCGCGACGGCCATTCATCCGCGAGCGCGAGGCGGCGCCGTTGGCCGTGCTCGCCGGCCGGCGCCCACCCCTCGGTCCGTCCATCGATCGAGTTGTCAATGGCTCTGGCGACGCGACACGTACTCGATCGATGGACGGATCGTAGTACAGTTAACGCGATTCAGGTAGACGTAGACGTGGGCGTAGGCGTAGACAGACATGCGTGGTGGGGCGAGCTCGTGGCTTCATCACATGGCCAGCCGTATCATCAGCAGCAGATTGCCGCCATAAATACAGGGCCAGCTCCGTCCGTTCTCCTTTTCTTTGCGTGCTCCGGCGGCAGGCAGGCAGTAGAACTGAAATTGACTGATTGGCTGGGCTCTCCCAAGTCCCAAAACCCCGAAGCCTCCCTTCTCCTATTCGACGGAAGTGTCTGTTCAGGCAAACTTGTCGGCGCTGCAACTCAGCTGCATTTACTGTACTAGTAATTACGGAGTACTCCTCCTTTAATAACAAAGCAGCAGTACTACCCGTGCAAAGGAGCCAGCCCTTGATGGAACATGGAAGGAAAAACATCTCAAAGAAAAGAAACTCCTGCCAAGAGGCTCTGAGGAGGGAGACACGTATGTACACGCGCATTTCCAAGTCAGAGTTCGTCGGGCACATTTTTGAGCGGTTTCTTTCATGGAAATCGACGAGGAGGCCCATTTTTCCTTTTAAGTTAGGGAGCTCATTGTGCAGATGGATTTTTGTTTTTTCGTAATGTCTTGTATGGATCATGAGTTTTCTTTTGAAATTAATACGACCATGAATTCATGAGTAGCTCGTGGTTGCACTTAGTAGTACTACATAATATACGTGCAGAGAAGCATACTTGATACTATTACTCCCTCTGTAAACTAATATAAGAGCGTTTAGATCACGGAGGGAGTACCATTCAACTTCAACAATATGCATATAAGAACTGAAAACATCTAATGACACGGCACCAAACAATATACGCTGACAGTTACATCATCTAACCTAGTACTGTAAGCAATACAGAGTAATATATGCATGTACGCGGGAAGAAGTCATGCATGAAGAAGATTAACACACAACTGAAAGGAATTTGATTGACAAAAGCCCTCAGCGCCAATGTAAGTATCCCTTTCACTGCAGTGGAAATCTGTGACACAAACAATTTAACAACCACGCACGCTCACGTTAGCGTCGTCCAATCCAACATAAATATACGGGTAGCTGATTAATCTCCCTCTGAGAATGACCTACTCCGTGTGTGACGCATCCCACGAGTATCCATGTAATTTAATTTTATGGCGAAGAAAACAGAAAAAGAAAAAGGAAGAAAGAGAGCAAAGGAGAAAGAAAGAGATTGGTTTAATAATCTGGTCTGGACCCCCACAGAGCTCCAGGTTCTGGGGGGGCACGTACATGCAGACAGGATGCAGGGCACGGCCGCCGGCGGCGAGCCGATCGAGCTCGTCGTCGACGAACGATGACTCACAGCTTGACGACCTCCGGGATGTGGACGGGGTAGCGCTGGATGCAGTCGTCCCAGGGCCCGTCGGTGGGCGTGTTGACGGTGCGCAGGCACTTCCAGACGGCGCTGTTGCACTTGAAGCCGCTGCCGAAGCCGATCTGCCACACGCGGTCGCCCCTGCGCATGCGGCCCTTGGCCTCGATGTAGGCGAGCTCGTACCAGAGCGAGCTGCTGGACGTGTTGCCGAACCGGTGCAGCGTCATGCGCGACGCCTCCACGTGCCGCGCCGACAGCTCCAGGTTCTTCTGCAGCTCGTCGATGACGGCGCGCCCGCCGGCGTGGATGCAGAAGTGCTCGAACGCCAGCTTGAAGTCCGGGATGTAGGGCTTCCATTTCTTGTTGATCACCTTGCGCCCCACGAGGCGGAAGAAGAAGAGCAGCTGCTCCGACATGGGCAGCACCAGCGGGCCCATGGTGGTGATGTTGGACTTGAGCGCCTCGCCGGCGATGGCCATCAGCTCCTTGGACAGCGAGATGCCCGAGTGCCCCTCGTCGTCCTCCTCCTCGTACACGCACCGGTACGCGCGGTCGTCCGCGCCCTTGTGCGTGCGCACCACGTGCACCAGCCTGTACTTGGCGCGCTGCGCCTCCCGCCGCCGGTTCGACAGCAGGATCGCCGCCGCGCCCATCCGGAACAGGCAGTTGGGCAGCAGCATGTCCCGCCGGCTCCCGTGGTAGAAGTTGGGCGTGATGATCTCCGTCGAGATCACCAGGGCGTTCGAGTTGGGATGCACCTGTACACACGTGTTCGATCATTCAGATGGAGAGATTAGGTAGAGATGAATTCTCTTGGTGGGTTTATTAAGAGACTACTAACCTGGAGCATGTCGCGCGCGAGGTCGATGGAGATGAGCCCGGCGCTGCAGCCCATGCCGGAGAGGTTGAAGCTGCGGATGTTGCTGCGGAGCTTGTACTTGTTGATGATCATGGCGGAGAGGGAGGGCGTCGGGGAGAAGAGGCTGCAGTTGACGACGAGGATGTCGATGTCCTTGGGCTTGAGCCCCGTGCGGCGGACGAGGTCGTCGATGGCGTTGAAGATGACGAGCTGCGCCTCGGCGCGCGACGCCTCCATGCTGGGGTTGGGCGGGATGTAGTGGTTGGCCGGCGGGAGGCAGGTCTCCTCCCCGAGCCCCGAGCGCTCGAGGATGCGGGTCTGGAAGCGCAGGCTCTTGTCGTTGTTGGAGATGAGCTTGATGTGCTCCATGAAGGTGGTGAAGGGCACCCGGAAGCTGGGCGACGGCTTGTAGCAGCAGTAGTCGACGAGGAAGACGGGCCTGGGGCGCGACATGAAGTAGACGGTGGCGACGAAGACGACGAGGAAGGCGGAGCAGAGGATGTGCACGAGGTCGAGGTCGAGGGAGCGCCAGAGCGCGAGCAGCTCGCCGGGGCCGAGGCGCGCCAGCTCGAGCGCCGTGGCCGCCATGACCGGCACCAGCAGCAGCGTCAGGAAGTGGTTCACCAGGTACTGGTACCCCAGCTTCACGTACTTGAGCTTCACCGACCCGCCGAAGCCGCTCCCCAGCGCGCTCGGCATGATCGCTCCGCGCTACTTACTTAGGCCTCGCCCGCCCGGCCCGCGTCCGCACGTCACGGCTCGCTCCCTGGCCCCGTCCCGCCCTGCGCCACTGCCTGCCTGCTTCTGCGGCGCACCGCTGGGCTGGGCACACGTACACGTCTCCGGGTGCTGGCTGGGGTGCGACGGGATGAGATGCCGGGCGGAGCGGGTTGCGGTTGCGGTTGCAGAGGAGGTGGTGGCGTGGTGGGGTTTAATAGAGTGGCGGGGGCGGAGGGAGGGAGGGAGGACCGGGGCAGATGGGCAGTTTAAATGAGGAGACTGGCTACCGCCACCAACCGGAGAGCGAGTTTGGCTGGCCACTGAGAGGCCTCGTTCTGTTGGCGCTCGCACACACACGCACACGGACACGGGGTCTTGTGCTGCGTCTTCGTGCGACCGCAGTCTTCCTCCTCCGGCGCCGGGATCGCTTTCTCCAGCCTCTGCGCCGTTTCCATCGCCCTTCTGCTCGGCAGAGTGACGGCTAACGCCAATACTACACTTGAACACGGATCGTTTCGTTTTCCGTCGTAATTCAGCGACGAGTTACTGTGCCTCCCTGAAATTTACGGTTATTGTTTGATGCACACTCACATGAATGAAACCAGCATTATTAGTCGTACTCCTAACTCTGTCTGTAATCCTTTTGTGGGGCCAGTCAGCACTGTATTCATGGCTTGCGTGCCCGATATCCGTTTGAGCTGCAGACAGTTGAGCTCCAATCAGTTGAGTACTTGAATACTACCTCCTTTCCGGTTTATAAGGCGTGCGCGTATCCCTAGGTCTATAATTTGACCAATATAAAATGAGTTGTATAGTCTAAAAATTACATCATTAGAAAGTAGAAGATCTGAAGTTTCTAATGATATATTTTTTGTGACAAATAACTTGTATTACGTTGGTCTATTTGTCAACCTAGATATACGCGCATGCCTTATAAACCGGAAAGGAGGTAGTATAAAATAGTACGGGAACGTGACACACTAAAACAGTAAACCGGCGCAGGCTGTCATGCTTACATCTGAATAATCGCGCTGGTTAACCAACCTAATGATATAAACTGGATATACATAAAAATTAATTTACAAGTTGCTGCTGCTGCCCTATCCTGAATCTGATGATCAAACCCAGAGACTCACAGGGGGGGTTAGTTGAACAGACGTGCCCTTTTTTCTCAACAGCCGGTCGAGCTGAGCTGAGCTAAGCACACGTTTGTCCAAAAACAGTCACATCCATCTCCAAACTTCCAAATTCCGAATGAGACATCAAAACTCCTGCATTCCATTCCCCTTTTTCACATCGTTCGGGGTCAGAGGCCGGAGACGCGGCAGTGCATCGTTCCTGGTAATTTTCCTTGACGACTACGGCCAGCCAGGCATGGGTTCAATAATTGGACGGACGAATCGGCTCGCTTGCACCCTGCAGCTTCTTGTTACCGAGTCGAGCTCTCCACACATGGCGACACCTGTCCCGGGCCACATGTGCAAATTACTCCTCTGCTGGTACCTTGTGCTTGCACAATTAAGGCACTCCTGCAGCAGGGTCGCCGCCCCCTCATAAAGTTGCTGCAAGAAGAGCCGCTTTGCAACAACTGAAACGGTACCCCTCCGTTTCATTTTTCTCCCGGTCATTTGGAGAAATCGGTTTTCGTTGGGTTTGGAGATTAGTAGACGTGACGCCGGTCGCCTGTTTTGGACGAAAACGCGCCAGTTTTTGGTGGAGGCTAAATCGCTGTCTATTGAGCAACCAATTCAGTGGCCGTGGATGCAGTACTACTGGTGCAGGCCATCACATTACACCTGCGACCTTAATTATGATTGAGAGGACAAACCCTGACGGTACACTGGCACAGCAGCAGCAGCAGCTCCAGCTGGAGTGGCTGGATTGGATTGGATTGGGGATTGGATGCTGCCCGATCTTTGAACGGCTAGAGCTGCAATTGCCCGGTATGGCAGTGCTACCCTGATGCCATATTTTCTCGCGACCGGAAGCAGTGAATGCACTTCAGACTTGAGACCCGAGATCGCGCCGTGGTGGCGGGTGAGGTGACTGAAGGAGGGGAGAGGGGAGAGGAGTAAAGCCCTCGACGCCAAATCTGTTTCGCACATCCGCCACATATGCACTGACCTAAGCCGATCCAATTTAAAGCCCCCCTGCCACCGCCGCAGGCCCGCAGCAGACGCGCACACCGTACCAGTGGTGAGTGAAAGTAAAGGAGCCATCTCCCAATCTCCCGGAATCAAAAGCACCGTGTGGAAAACTTCGGTCTCGAGGGACATTGCGCCGTGGTCCTTCGCGTAGTAGGCGCAACGGCCTTACAGATCGTCGTGCTAGGGTAGAGCTAATCTTTTTTATTTTCTAGGGAAAGCCATCGTGGCGATTTATATTTCATGTGAAAATACATCATTTGATAAAACATCCACGGAAAATTCCGGACTTCTAAACAATAATTCGAGAAGTCTCCGAGTTCTATTACATCTGCCGCCATATTGACCTTTCTAGGACAATGATTAAATACTGTAAAACCAAAACCGAGTGCTAAGAAAGTGAGACTTCTCATTTATGCTTTTTTTCCGCCTCAACTCCCATCACCATTTATTTCGTCTGCATTTTTTCGCCTCACCTCCCACCACCATCTCTTATTGGTTTATTTTCTCAACTGAATCCCACCTTCGGTTTTTTCATACAAATTTTTCGATCTTTCCATTTAATAAAATACTCCCTCCGTTCGGAATTACTTGTCTCGGAAATGGATGTATCTAGAATTAAAATACGTCTAGATACATCCATTTCTGCGACAAGTAATTCCGAACGGAGGGAGTAACTTGCAAAAATCTGACAAATCATATATTTCCTTGCCAATTCATGAATGGCAAGGCCATAAACTCACGAAAATCTCTAATATTGCAAATATAGGAATCAATCGCGCATGGTAAGTCCATAAACTCATAAACCAAATATCAATCAATCTTTGCCATAAAATTACGGAATCTCTGCTCTGGTATGGCTATAAACTCATCTCTTTTTGTCACCATGGCACCGTCGTCACAAGAAGCAAACTGGTAGGCACGCCATGGTGGTTGTGCATGGCTTCACCGACGACGACATGATGATGTGGGGGCTCCAGGTGGGCGCGCTCCGTGGGTGAGGCCACGACGCCTACGTTCCCGGCCTGGTGACTTGGTCCACATCGGCTCCTCCACGTCGTTGTTGCCGGACTGCTCCATCGCATTCCAGGCACGGCGTCTTGCGGCGGCGGAGCATAGCATGCAGAAGTTTGGTGCCGAGATGCTCGCGAAGCTATTGCCGCCAGAGTAGGTTCCCTTTCCCAGGCTGGCCGCATCCCGTCTAACCTTTGTCCGCCTCATGACTTCCACCGTCTTTTTATCTATCTCACCACGGTTTAATTCATTTGTGTCGGTGCTAAAACTGGGAGATCTCGGGTAGGCCGTGTACCAGACCTGATGTGTGCCTCGCCATAAGTTTGGCAAGAAGGTATCCATGTGTTCCAGGAGTAGATCACTGGACAGCGGTCAAGAATATCCTTAAGTACCCAAAGAGGACTAAGGACGTGTTTCTCATTTATGGAGTTGAAGAAGAGCTCGTTGAAAGGATCGAGAAGAGGGGCGTAAGCAGGGGTAGGCCCTTAACAAGTAAAAATGACAGTTTTTAAGCTCTTCAAGTTAAGGTGGAGTTTTAACATTCACAATACATTTCAAGCAAACATGACAACAAAATATGCAGCAGAAAGAGTAAAGCATGTTGGAAATATGCCCTAGAGGCAATAATAAAAGGGATTATTATTATATTTCCTTGTTCATGATAATTTTCTGTTATTCATGCTTGAACTGTATTGTACGGAAACAGCGATACATGTGTGAATACGTAGACCACAACGTGTCCCTGGTAAGCCTCTAGTTACTAGCTCGTTGATCGACAGATGGTCACGATTTCCTGGCCATGGACATTGGATGTCATTGATAACGGGATCACATCATTAGGAGAATGATGTGATGGACAAGACCCAATCCTAAGCATAGCACAAGATCGTGTAGTTCGTAATGCTTAAGCTTTTCCAATGTCAAGTATCTTTTCCTTAGACCATGAGGTTGTGCAACTCCCAGACACCGTAGGAATACTTTGGGTGTGCCAAACGTCACAACGTAACTGGGTGGCTATAAAGGTACGCAACGGGTATCTCCGAAAGTGTCTGTTGGGTTGGCACGAACCGAGACTGGGATTTGTCACTCCGTATGACGGAGAGGTATCTCCGGGCCCACTCGGTAAGACATCATCATTATGAGATCAATGTGACTAAGGTGTTGGTCACGGGATGATGTATTACGGAACGAGTAAAGAGACTTACCATGACGAGATTGAACAAGGTATCGGTATACCGACGATCGAATCTCGGGCAAGTGTTGTACCGATAGACAAAGGGAATAGCATACGGGATTAAGTGAATCCTTGACATCGTGGTTCATCCGATGAGATCATCGAGGAACACGTGGGAACCAACATGGGTATCCAGACTCCGCTGTTGGTTATTGACCGGAGAGTCGTCTCGGTCATGTCTACGTGTCTCCCGAACCCGTAGGGTCTACACACTTAAAGTTCGGTGACGATAGGGTTGTAGAGATATATGCACACGATAACCCGAATGTTGTTCGGAGTCCCGGATGAGATCCCGGACGTCACGAGGAGTTCCGGAATGGTCCGGAGGTAAAGAATGATATATAGAAAGTCCAGTTTCGGCGATCGGGAGAGTTCCGGGGGTCACCGATAGTGTACCGGGACCACCGGAAGGGTCCCGGGGGTCCACCGGGTGGGGCCACCCATCCCGGAGGGCCCCATGGGCCGTAGGGGGAGGGGGATTAGCCCTTAGTGGGCTGGCGCACCCCCCTTGGGCCTCCCCCTGCGCCTACGGTTGAAACCCTAGGGGTGGGGGCGCCCCCTAGGCTTGGGGGGCAAGCCACCCCCCTTGGCCGCCGCCCCCCCTAGGAGATCCAATCTCCTAGGGCCGGCGCCCCCCAGGCCCCTATAAATAGTGGGGGGGAGAGAGGGCAGCCGCACCTCAGCCCCTGGCGCCTCTCCCCCCCCGTTACACCTCTCCCTCCTCCCACAGGGTCTCGGCGAAGCCCTGCAGCTTTTCCCGTTGCATCCACCACCACGCCGTTGTGCTGCTGGATCTCCATCAACCTCTCCTCCCCCCTTGCTGGATCAAGAAGGAGGAGACGTCGCTGCACCGTACGTGTGTTGAACGCGGAGGTGCCGTCCGTTCGACGCTGGGATCATCGGTGACGAGGATCACGACGAGTACGACTCCATCATCCACGTTCCTTCGAACGCTTCCGCTCGCGATCTACAAAGGGTATGTAGATGCACTCCTTTATGCTCGTTTCTAGATGACTCCTTAGATTGATCTTGGTGAAGCGTAGGAAATTTTTTGAATTATGCTACGTTCCCCAACAGTGGCATCTGAGCTAGGTCTTTGCGTAGCATCTTGCACAAGTAGAACACAAACAAGTTGTGGGCGTTATTTTGTTCAATTCTCTTGCCGCTACTAGTCCAATCTTGATTCGGCGGCATCGTGGGATGAAGCGGCCTAGACCGACCTTACACGTACGCTTACGTGAGACAGGTTCCACCGACTGACATGCACTAGTTGCATAAGGTGGCTAGCGGGTGTCTGTCTCTCCCACTTTAGTCGGATCGGATTCGATGAAAAGGGTCCTCATGAAGGGTAAATAGAAATTGGCATATCACATTGTGGTTTTGGCGTAGGTAAGAAACCTTCTTGCTAGAAACCTATAGCAACCACGTAAAAACTTGCAACAACAATTAGAGAACGTCTAACTTGTTCTTGCAGCATGTGCTATGTGATGTGATATGGCCAAGAAGATGTGATGAATGATATATGTGATGTATGAGATTGATCATGTTCTTGTAATAGGGAATCATGACTTGCATGTCGATGAGAATGACAACCGACAGGAGCCATAGGAGTTGTCTTATTTATTGTATGACCTGCGTGTCACTGAATAACGCCATGTAATTACTTTACTTTATTGCTAAACGTTAGCCATAGTAGTAGAAGTAATGTTTGGCGAGACGACTTCATGAAGACACGATGATGGAGATCATGATGATGGAAATCATGGTGTCATGCCGGTGACAAAGATGATCATGGTGCCCCGAAGATGAAGATCAAAGGAGCAAAATGATATTGGCCATATCATGTCACTTTATTTGATTGCATGTGATGTTTATCATGTTTATGCATCTTATTTTCTTAGAACGACGGTAGTAAATAAGATGATCTCTCACTAAAATTTCAAGAATTGTGTTCCCCCTAACTGTGCACCGTTGCTAAGGATCGTTGTTCCGAAGCACCACGTGATGATCGGGTGTGATAGGCTCTAACGTCCGCATACAACGGGTGTAAGCCAGATTTACACACGCAAAACACTTAGGGTTCACTTGACGAGCCTAGCATGTACAGACATGGCCTCGGAACACGGAAGACTGAAAGGTCAAACATGAGTCGTATAGAAGATACGATCAACATGAAGATGTTCACCGTTGATGACTAGTCCGTCTCACATGATGATCGTACACGGGCTAGTCGATTCGGATCATGTATCACTTAGATGACTAGAGAGATGTCAATCTGAGTGGGAGTTCATTAAATTTGATTACATGAACTTAATTGTCATGAACTTAGTCTAAATTCTTTACAATATGTCTTGTAGATCAAATGGCCCACGCTCATGTTGCCCTCAACTTCAACGCGTTCCTAGAGAAAACCAAGCTGAAAGACGATGGTAGCAACTATACGGATTGGGTCCGTAACCTGAGGATTATCCTCATAGCTGCCAAGAGATCATATGTCCTTGAAGCACCGCTAGGTGATGCACCCGTTTTCCCAGCAGCCCAAGACGTTATGAACGCCTGGCAGTCACGTTGTGATGATTACTCCCTGGTTCAGTGCGGCATGCTTTACAACTTAGAATCGGGGCTCCAAAAGCGTTTTGAGCACCACGGAGCATATGAGATGTTCCAAGAGCTGAAAATGGTTTTCCAAGCTCATGCCCGAGTCGAGAGATATGACGTCTCCGACGCATTCTACAGTTGTAAGATGGAGGAGAATAGTTCTGTCAGTGAGCACATACTCAAATTGTCTGGATTGCACAATCGCTTGTCTCAGTTGGGAATTAATCTCCCAGACGAAGCGGTCGTTGACAGAATCCTTCAGTCGCTCCCACCTAGCTTCAAGAGCTTTGTGATGAACTTCAATATGCAAGGGATGGAGAAGTCCATTCCCGAGGTGTATTCAATGCTGAAATCAGCGGAGGTGGATATCAAGAAAGAACATCAAGTGTTGATGCTCAATAAAACCACTAAGTTCAAGAAAGGCAAGGGTAAGAAGAACTTGAAGAAGGACGGCAAAGGAGTTGTCGCACCCGGTAAGCCAGTTGCCGGGAAGAAGCCAAAGAATGGACCCAAGCCTGAAATTCAGTGCTTTCATTGCAAGGGAACGGGTCACTGGAAGCGGAACTGCCCCAAATACTTAGCAGATAAGAATGCCGGCAACGTCAAAGGTATATATGATATACATGTTATTGATGTGTACATTACCAGCGCTCGTAGTAGCTCCTGGGTATTTGATACCGGTGCAGTTGCTCACATTTGTAACTCAAAGCAGAAGCTGCGGAATAAGCGGAGACTAGCGAAGGACGAGGTGACGATGCGCGTCGGGAATGGTTCCAAGGTCGATGTGATCGCCGTCGGCACGCTGCCTCTACATCTACCCTCGGGATTAGTTTTAAACCTTAATAATTATTATTTAGTGCCAGCTTTGAGCATGAACATTGTATCTGGATCTCGTTTAATGCGAGATAGCTACTCATTTAAATCCGAGAATAATGGTTGTTCTATTTATATGAGAGATATGTTTTATGGTCATGCCCCGCTGGTCAATGGTTTATTTTTGATGAATCTCCAACGTGATGATACACATATTCATAGTGTGAATGCCAAAAGATATAAAGTTGATAATGATAGTCCCACATACTTGTGGCATTGCCGCCTTGGTCATATTGGTGTCAAGCATATGAAGAAGCTCCATGCAGATGGGCTTCTAGAGTCTCTTGATTATGAATCATTTGACACGTGTGAACCATGCCTTTTGGGCAAGATGACCAAGACTCCGTTCTCCGGAACAATGGAGTGAGCGACCAACTTATTGGAAATCGTACATACTG
Source organism: Secale cereale (assembly GCA_902687465.1). Lineage (NCBI taxonomy): Eukaryota > Viridiplantae > Streptophyta > Magnoliopsida > Poales > Poaceae > Secale > Secale cereale. Next base: position 144,449,906 of record LR738715.1, read on the forward strand.
ATGTGTGCGGTCCAATGAGTGTTGAAGCTCGCTGAGGCTATCGTTATGTTCTCACCCTCACAGATGACTTGAGTAGATATGGGTATGTCTACTTAATGAAACACAAGTCTGAAACCTTTGAAAAGTTCAAGGAATTTCAGAATGAGGTTGAGAATCAACGTGACAGAAAAATAAAGTTCTTACGATCGGATCATGGGGGTGAATATTTAACTCACGAATTTGGCACGCACTTAAGGAACTGTGGAATTTTTCACAATTGACACCGCCCGGAACACCTCAGCGTAATGGTGTGTCCGAACGTCGGAATCACACTTTGTTGGACATGGTGCGATCTATGATGTCTCTCACCGACTTACCGCTATCTTTTTGGGGTTATGCTTTAGAGACTGCCGCATTCACCTTAAATAGGGCTCCGTCAAAATCTGTTGAGACGACACCGTATGAACTTTGGTTTGGCAAGAAACCTAAGCTGTCGTTTCTGAAAGTTTGGGGTTGCGATGCTTATGTCAAGAAACTTCAACCTAAAAAGCTCGAACCCAAATCGGAAAAATGCGTCTTCATAGGATACCCAAAGGAAACTATTGGGTACACCTTCTACCTCAGATCCTAAGGCAAGGTTTTCGTTGCCAAGAATGGATCCTTTCTGGTGAAAGAGTTTCTCTCGAAAGAAGTGAGTGGGAGGAAAGTAGAACTTGATGAGGTGACAATCACCCCTCCCGAACCGGAAACTAGCGCAGCGCGGGAAATTGTTCCTGAGGTGCCTGCACCGACAAGGGAGGAAGTTAATGATGATGATCATGAAGATACAGATCAAGTTACTACTGAACTTCGAAGGTCCACAAGGACACGCCACACCAGAGTGGTACGGCAACCCTGTCATGGAAATCATGTTGTTAGACAACGGTGAACCTTCGAACTATGAAGAAGCAATGGCGGGCCCGGATTCCAAGAAATGGCTTGAAGCCATGAAATCTGAGATAGGATCCATGTATGAAAACAAAGTATGGACTTTGGTGGACTTGCCCGATGATTGGCATGCCATAGAAAATAAATGGATATTCAAGAAGAAGACTGACGCGGATGGTAATGTGACCATCTATAAGGCTCGGCTTGTCGCTAAAGGTTATCGACAAGTTCAAGGGATTGACTACGACGAGACTTTCTCTCCCGTAGCGATGTTGAAGTCCGTTCGAATCATGTTAGCAATTGCCGCATTCTATGATTATGAGATATGGCAAATAGACGTCAAAACGGCATTCCTAAATGGCTTCCTCAAGGAAGAACTGTATATGATGCAGCCGGAAGGTTTTGTCGATCCTGAAAAAGATAACCAGGTATGCAAGCTCCAGTGCTCGATCTACGCGCTGGTGCAAGCATCTCGGAGTTGGAATATTCGCTTTAATGATGTGATCAAAGTGTTTGGATTTATACAGACTTGGGGAGAAGCCTGTATTTACAAGAAAGTGAGTGGGAGCTCTGTAGCATTTCTCATATTATATGTGGATGATATACTGCTGATGGGAAATGATATAGAATTCTTGGAGAGCATAAAGGCCTACTTGAATAAGAGTTTTTCAATGAAGGACATTGGAGAAGCTGCTTATATATTAGGCATCAAGATCTATAGAGATAGATCGAGACGCCTCATTGGTTTTTCACAAAGCACATACCTTGACAAGATATTGAAGAAGTTCAATATGGATCAGTCCAAGAAAGGGTTCTTGCCTGTTTTGCAAGGTATGAGATTGAGCATGGCTCAGTCCCCGACCACGGCAGATGTGACGCCCCCGATTTGTCCGTACACTAATCATGCACGCAAATGTGTACGGCCAAGATCAAGGACTCACTGGAAGATATCACAACACAACTCTAGACACAAATTAAAATAATACAAGCTTTATATTACAAGCCAGGGGCCTCGAGGGCTCGAATACAAAAGCTCGAAAACACAAGAGTCAGCGGAAGCAATAATATCTGAGTACAGACATAAGTTAAACAAGTTTGCCTTAAGAAGGCTAGCACAAATATAGCAACGATCGAAAAGGCAAGGCCTCCTGCCTGGGACCTCCTAACTACTCCTCGAAGCCGAACACCATGTAGAATCATCCTCGGGATCTTCTGGCTCCTGGACTCCACCATCTGGTTGCATCATCCGAGAAGAAGGAACAGAAGGAGAAAAGGGGGAGCAAAGCAACCGTGAGTACTCATCCAAAGTACTCGCAAGCAAGGATCTACACTACAAATGCAATGATATCTGTGTAAGGGGGTAATATCTGTGGACTGAACTGCAGAATGCCAGAATAAGAGGGGGATAGCTAATCCAAACGAAGTCTACGCTTCTGGTAACCTCCATCTTGCAGCAGTAGGAGAGAGTAGATGGAATAGTAATGAGTATCCACGCTTCCGGCAGCCTCCGCCTTGAAGCAGTAGAAGGGAATAGATGGTAAGTTCACCAAGTAACATCGTATAGCATAATCCTACTCGGCGATCCTCCCGCACATCACCCTGTGAGAGAGCAACCACCGAGTTATATCTGGCACTGGTAAGGGTGTGTTTTATTAAGTATCCGGTTCTAGTTGTCATGAGGTCGGAGTACAACTCCGGGTCGTCCTTTTACCGAGGGACACGGCTATTCGAATAGATTAACTTCCCTGCAGGGGTGCACCACATAACCCAGCACGCTTGATCCCATTTGGCCAGACACACTTTCCAGGGTCATGCCCGGCCTCGGAAGATCAACACGTCGCAGCCCTACCTAAGCACAGCAGAGAGGTCAGCACGCCGGTCTAAGTCCTAGGCGCGCAGGGGTCCGGGCCCATCGCCCAACGCACACCTGCACGTTGCGTACGCGGCCGGTGAGCAGACCTAGCAACCTCCATTACTAAGGAAGTTGCGTTACGCGGTCCAACCCGGCGCGCGCCGCTAAGTCGCTGACGTCAAGAAGGCTTCGGCTGATACCACGACGTCGAGTACCCATAACTATTCCCACGTAGCTGGTTAGTGCGTATAGACCAAATGGCCAGACTCAGATCAAATATCCAAACTCGTTAAGCGTGTTATAATGAAATAACCGCGGACAACGACCAGGGCCAAGCCACCTCTCCACTGGGTGTCACAACCTGCCCTGTCGCTCCGCCAAAAAGATCCACTCGGGGGCCGTCAGGAACTCAGGCCCACCACTACCTGGATGGAGCCACCTGTCCTTTCAGCCCCCACCTCAAATCACTTGCAGGTACTCAATGAGCCGACCCGACTTTAGTCACATCATGTGTCATGTAAAGTATGTATATAGTATATACCTGTGATCACCACCCGAGGTGATCACGGCCCGATAGTATAGCATGGCAGACGGACAAGGATGTTGGGCCACTGATGGAATACTAGCATCCTATACTAAGCATTAGGATGGCAGGTAAAGTATCAACAGTTGTAGCAACAATGACAGGCTATGCAGCAGAATAGGAGTATCGAAAGCAGTAACATGCTACACTACTCTAATGCAAGCAGTAGAGAGAAGAATAGGCGATATCTGGTGATCAAGGGGGGGGGGGCTTGCCTGGAAGCCCTGCAGACGAAAGGAATCTTCGGAATCGTAGCCGTAGTCGAACACCGAAGCATCAATGGTCTCGGGGTCTATCACAGTACCGGAGAACGGAGAGGAGACAAATAAATGACAGAGCAAACAATACCATCACAAATTATAACAAGGCAACACGCGGTGCTAGGTGTGACCTAACGCAGTACTAGGCAATACTGGCGAAGGGGGAAAACATCCAGGAAAGTATTCCCGGTGTTTGACGTTTTCGGGCAGATGAAACGAAGGTGGAATGTTGCATGTTCGCTGTGCTATTGACATGTGGTGGACGAACGGACTGCGTATTCTAATTCATCTCATCGTTCTGAGCAATTTTCATATATAAAACTTTTTCATCCGAGCTACGGTTTATTTTCTATGATTTTTCAAAGTTTAAGCAATATTCTAGATTTATTTATATTTCGAAATTAAACAGTAAAATACCTTTGTCACCTAGTGCTATTCTAGCCACAGTGTATGACAGTAGGGCTAGTGGGGTTGGGTTGACCCGGTCAAAGGTTGACTGGTCAAAAAGAGGAATAGTGTAAGCGGGTCCCATGAGTCATAGACTTAGGCACATAGTTTAACTTATTATTTTAGTTTACACTAGGGTCCACATGTCATATGAACAAAGACTACTAATTAACTTACTAACCTAATTAACTAGCCTAACCTAACACTAACAGAGTCGGCCTAACACACACGTACGCACACACACATCACACACACTCACGCACGGGCGCTCGGCCTTGGCCTTGCCATGGCCAGCCGCAAGCAGCCGTGCAGCGGCAAGGCAGAGCAGTAGCAAGTGCAGCTAGAGGCAGCAGTTGGCAATGGAGCAGCAACAACAGCTACAAGCAGCGGCAGGGGGAGGCAGCAGCAGCAACTTGAGCAGCAGCGGTGGCAGAAAAACAAAAGCGGCCGGCGGTCAGGAGCAGCAGCGCGGCAGCGGCCAGCAACCAGTGTAGCAACAAAGCAGCAACAGTGCAAGGCATAGCAGCAGCGCAGAGCACACACACTCATATGTACGCGTACGCGTACGCGGCAGCGGAGCTCCGACCATGGCGGCGTTTGACACATAGGGGCACGAATCGAGGGGGAAAATAGGGGAATCGACAGATAAGCTCACGGGGAGGCTCGTGGACATGGTCATGGAAGCCGGGATGGTCCGTTGGGGTGGCAAACGACGGCGTGATGCAGCAGCCATGGGCGAAGACGAGGACGATGGCGAGGCTACGGGGCATCCTAGCTCGAGCCCCTCGGCGTGGTGATGGAGCCGACCACGATGGAGCTCCCGGGCATCTTCGCGTGACGAGGGGAGGCCGGTGGCCGCGGGATCGACGCGACGCGACCATGGACGCAGACCGCCCAGATCGGGATCGAGCGTGGGGGACGATGTAGAAGAGAGGGAGTGGCTAGGGTTCGGAAGGGGGTCGTGGGTGTCCGCCTTATCCTCTCTAGGGCACTCGAGAGGAGCAGGTGTCGGTCATCCGGCCGTGGCGCCATGGGATGGCCGCCACGCCATGGCCTCTGCCTTCTCCTCTGTACAGGAGGAAAGGCCTGTGGTGGGCTGGGCTGTGCACTGTAGCACTGGGCCATGAGTGCACAGTGAGTGTTTTTTTTTCTCTTTACCTTTTTCTTTTTATTTACATTACTTTTTCATGTTTTAGTTTTGTTTCCTATTAATTTTAATTTTATTAAATTATACATGTAGCATCTAAATTGGCATTTCAACTTAGTCCATAGTCACAAAAGTCTAGTCCTCAAATAAATTAGTTTGACATTTTATTAATTACAAAAGGTATTTAAATAATTGTTTTTACTGCTGTTTTATAGATCTTATAGTATTTAAATATTTTATAAAGGTGTGGTTTCTCCACCATAATTACCTAAGCAATATTTGTCTCACTCCGACATTTTAGTTTTTATTTTTGAAAACTTTTATTGTGTGCTTGATGTTGAATTTGAATTTGAATCGGTTTCGAACTAACACGAGATTAGCAACAGTAATTGAAGTGACGTGGCACCATTAGAAGATAATTACTGTAGTGTAACTATCCGGGCGTCACAATTCTCCTCCACTACAAGAAATCTCGTCCCGAGATTTAAGCGGTGGAGTAAGGGGGGATCTAGTTACGAAATTCTAACAGATCTTCTCGGTCTTGACTGCCCTTTCGAAGAGGTTGATCCATTTTCATTGATGTCTTCATTCCTCTGCTTCAAGTCATCATGATTTAGTCGTTATCCTTTCTTCGGGATCTCCATCGTTCTACGAACGCGACAAGGGGGAAAACTTTGGAGGAACATATCTCCATGAAGTATGTGCATCTGACGGCGAATTCATAAAGTGATACACAAAGTACCCTACGAGTAGTATTTCGGTGAATTCATTGAGTGCACTATACGATGGTACCAAACTTTCAAATGGGTAGGCAATCATTCGATGCCTAGACAGAAGCTGGAATGGGGCTTGAACAACGTGAATAACATGATGTTTGATTCCAGGACGAATAATGGTATATAATTTAGCTCATGAATCACATACGAAGCCAGGTGCAAAGGATACATTAGAATCCGGGTTGTAAAGAAGAGTTAGGTTTCGATCCAGTGGACCTGTGGGTTATGGGCCCACCATGTGGGTTGAAAATAGGAAGGGTGGTGACATCTTGCACAGCCACGACGGGGAGGCATGTCAGTGGACAACTTGTCAGCTATGTCGTCAACGATGTCGGTACCAAGGACGGGGAACGAAGAGAACCATTTTCCCGCTCGTTGAAACGAGGCGGACCAATAGGCAAGGTTCTCGTCCATCGGTGGTTACCGGAATGTTAAGAACAATAGTAACGGGTTCTTACTGACAGAGTTGAACACCAAGTTGTTTACCTAAGCAGAAAATTATTACTGCTTAGATTATATGTAGATCAAAGAAAGGTTAAACAAACAAATGGAAAGGAAAATTGTGATTACACACAATTATTAGGAGTATATCGTTCCCACGGACAAGCAGAACACGGCATACAGGGTAGGAGAGCAAGTACCCAACCATTCAGATAAAGAGGCAAGGATTAATCTAGATGTTACCCATACTACGGTGTTTGGATAATTGACCAAGAAACATTTAGCATCATGCCTCCAATGTTCTTGTTGATGAGCGATGTATCATAGCCATGCTTCAAGGTAGCAATGATATGGTGTTCCAATCAAGGGCCAGACTTTGGATACACAAATGATCCATCAGAAGCAACTTATAAAATAAGTCTTACAATTTCCTCCTAGAAGAATGGCTATCCTTGCAAAAGAAATTATAATGATGGGTCCTCCAGCCAGGGTGCTAGGCATGACATCATATTACCGGGTCATCAAAGGACCAACATTATAACTCTTGGAAAGTTGTCCCTGTTGGGGAACGTAGTATTTTAAAATTTTCCTACGATCACGCAAGATCTATCTACCATATGCATAGCAACGAGAGGGGAGAGTGAGTCTACGTACCCTCGTAGACCGAAAGCGGAAGCGTTAGAACAACGCGGTTGATGTAGTCGTACGTCTTCACGGCCCGACCGATCAAGCACCGAAACTACGGCACCTCCGAGTTCTAGCACACGTTCAGCTCAATGACGTCCCTCGAACTCCGATCCAGCCGAGTGTCGAGGGAGAGTTCCGTCAGCACGACGGCGTGGTGACGATCTTGATGTTCTATCGTCGCAGGGCTTCGCCTAAGCACCGCTACAATATTTATCGAGGAGAACTATGGTGGAGGGGGGCACCGCACACGGCTAAGAGATCAAGAGATCAATTGTTGTGTCTAGAGGTGCCCCCCTGCCCCCGTATATAAAGGAGGGAGGGAGAGGCCGGCCCTAGAGGGGGCGCACCAAGTGTGGGGAGTCCTACTAGGACTCCCAAGTCCTAGTAGGATTCCCCTTTCCTTTCCGGAGTAGGAGAGAAGGAAAGAGGGGGAGAGGGAGAAGGAAAAGGGGGCTGCACCCCTTGTCCAATTCGAACCAGAAGGGGGGTGCACGCCTCCTTCCTTTTGGCCTCTCTCCTCTATTCCCGTAACTCCCCGGTACTCCGAAAATACCCGAATCACTCGGAACCTTTCCGATGTCCGAATATAGTCGTCCAATATATCGATTTTTACGTCTCGACCATTTTGAGACTCCTCGTCATGTCCCCGATCTCATCCGAGACTCCGAACTCCTTCGGTACATCAAAACTCATAAACTCATAATAAAACTATCATCGAAACCTTAAGCGTGCGGACCCTACGGGTTCGAGAACTATGTAGACATGACCGAGACACGTCTCCGGTCAATAACCAATAGCGGAACCTAGATGCTCATATTGGTTCCCACATATTCTACGAAGATCTTTATCGGTCAAACCGCATAACAACATACATTGTTCCCTTTGTCATCGGTATGTTACATGCCCGAGATTCGATCGTCGGTATCTCAATACCTAGTTCAATCTCGTTACCAACAAGTCTCTTTACTCGTTTCGTAATACATCATCCCGCAACTAACTCATTAGTTGCAATGCTTGCAAGGCTTATAGTGATGTGCATTACCTAGTGGGCCCAGAGATACCTCTCCGACAATCGGAGTGACAAATCCTAATCTCGAAATACGCCAACCCAACAAGTACCTTCGGAGACACCTGTAGAGTACCTTTATAATCACCCAGTTACGTTGTGACGTTTGGTAGCACACAAAGTGTTCCTCCGGTATTCGGGAGTTGCATAATCTCATAGTCATAGGAACATGTATAAGTCATGAAGAAAGCAATAGCAGTAAAACTTAAACGATCATAGTGCTAAGCTAACGGATGGGTCTTGTCCATCAGATCATTCTCCTAATGATGTGATCCCGTTGATCAAATGACAATTCATGTCTATGGCTAGGAAACATAACCATCTTTGATCAATGAGCTAGTCTAGTAGAGGCATACTAGGGACACTCTGTTTTGTCTATGTATTCACACATGTATTAAGTTTCCGGTTAATACAATTCTAGCATGAATAATAAACATTTATCATGATATAAGGAAATAAATAATAACTTTATTATTGCCTCTAGGGCATATTTCCTTCAGTCTCCCACTTGCACTAGAGTCAATAATCTAGTTCACATCGCCATGTGATTTAACACCGATAGTTCACATCGTCATGTGATTAACACCCAAAGGGTTTACTAGAGTCAATAATCTAGTTCACATCGCTATGTGATTAACACCCAAAGAGTAGTAAGGTGTGATCATGTTTTGCTTCGTGAGAGAAGTTTAGTCAACGGGTCTGTCACATTCAGATCCGTATGTATTTCGCAAATGTCTATGTGTCTACAATGCTCTGCATGGAGCTACTCTAGCTAATTGCTCCGACTTTCAATACGCATCCAGATTGATACTTAGAGTCAGCTGGATTTAGTGTCAAAGCTTGCATCGGCGTAACCCTTTACGACGAACTCTTTATCACCTCCATAATCGAGAAACATTTCCTTAGTCATCCAGTTACTAAGGATAATTTTGACCGCTGTACAGTGATCTACTCCTGGATCACTATTGTACCCTCTTGACAAACTCATGGCAAGGTACACAACATGTTTGGTACACAGCATGGCATACTTTATAGAACCTATGGCTGAGGCATAGGGAATGACTTTCATTCTCTTTATATTTTTCTGCCGTGGTCTGGCTTTGACTCTTACTCAACTTCACACCTTACAACTCAGGTAAGAACTCCTTCTTTGACTGATCCATTTTGAACTACTTCAAAATCATATCAAGGTATGTACTCATCGAAAGTCTTATCAAGCGTCTTGATCTATCTCTATAGATCTTGATGCCCAATATGTAAGCAGCTTCACCAAGGTCTTTCTTTGAAAAACTCCTTTCAAACACTCCTTTATGCTTTCGAGAAAATTCTACATCATTTCCGATCGACAATATGTCATTCACATATACTTATCAGAAAGGTTGTAGTGCTCCCATTCACTTCTTGTAAATACAGGCTTCACCGCAAGTCTGTATAAATCTATATGCTTTGATCAACTTATCAAAGCGTATATTCCAACTCCGAGATGCTTGCACCAGTCCATAGATGGATCGCTGGAGCTTGCACATTTTGTTAGCACCTTTAGGATTGACAAAACCTTCTGGTTGCATCATATACAAGTCTTCTTTAATAAATCCATTAAAGAATGCAGTTTTGTTATCCATTTGCTAGATTTCATAAAATGCGGCAATTGCTAACATGATTTGGACAGACTTAAGCATCGCTACGGGTGAGAAAGTCTCATCGTAGTCAACTCCTTGAACTTGGTGAAAAATTTCGCAACAAGTCGAGCTTTGTAAATAGTAACATTACTGTCAGCGTCAGTCTTCCTCTTGAAGATCCATTTATTTTCGATGGCTTGCCGACCATCGGGCAAGTCAACCAAAGTCCACACTTTGTTCTCATACATGGATCCCATCTCAGATTTCATGGTCTCAAGCCATTTTGCGGAATCTGGGATCATCATCGCTTCCTCATAGTTCGTAGGTTCATCATGGTCCAGTAACATGACTTCCAGAACCGGGTTGCCGTACCACTCTGGTGCGGAACGTACTCTGGTCGATCTACGAAGTTCAGCAGTAACTTGATCCGAAGTTTCATGATCATCATCAATAGCTTCCTCACTAATTGGTGTAGGAATCACTGGAACCAGTTTCTGTGATGTACTACTATCCAATTCGGGAGAAGGTACAATTACCTCATCAAGTTCCACTTTCCTCCCACTCACTTCTTTCGAGAGAAACTCCTTCTCTAGAAAGGATCCACTCTTAGCAACAAAGACCTTGCCTTCGGATCTGTGATAGAAGGTGTACCCAATAGTTTCTTTTGGGTATCCTATGAAGATTTACTTCTCCGATTTGGGTTCGAGGTTATCATGTTGAAACTTTTTCACATAAGCATCGTAGTCCCAAACTTAAAGAAATGACAGCTCAGGTTTCTCGTCAAACCACAGTTCATACGGTGTCATCTCCACGGATTTAGATGGTGCCCTATTTAACGTGAATGTATCTGTCTCTAATGCATAACCCCAAAAGCGATAGTGGTAGATCGGTAAGAGACATCATCGATGGCACCATATCTAATAAAGTACGGTTATGACGTTCGGACACACCATTACACTATGGTGTTCCAGGTGGCGTGAGTAGTGAAACTATTTCACATTGTTTTTACTGAAGGCCAAACTCGCTAACTCAAATATTTTACCTCTACGATCATATCGTAGAAACTCTTATTTTCTTGTTACGATGATTCTCCACTTCACTCTGAAATTCTTTGAACTTTTCAAATGTTTTAGACTTGTGCTTCATTAAGTAGATATACCCATATCTGCTCAAATCATCAGTGAAGGTCAGAAAATAACGATACCCGCCGCGAGCTTCAACACTCATTGGTCCACATACATATGTATGTATGATCTCCAACAAATCTGTTGCTCGCTCCATTGTTCCGGAGAACGGAGTTATAGTCATCTTGCCCATGAGGCATGGTTCGCAAGCACCAAGTGATTCATAATCAAGTGATTCCAAAAGTCCATCACTATGGAGTTTCTTCATGCGCTTTACACCATTATGACCTAAACAGCAGTGCCACAAATAAGTTGCACTATCATTATTAACCTTGCATCTTTTGGCTTCAATATTATGAATATGTGTATCACCACGATCGAGATCCAACAAACTATTTTCATTGGGTGTATGACCATCGAAGGTTTTATTCATGTAAACAGAATAACAATTATTCTATGACTTTAAATGAATAACCGTATTGCAACAAATATGATCAAATCATATTCATGCTCAACGCAAATGCCAAATAAGATTTATTTAGGTTTTACACTAATCCCGAAAGTATAGGGAGTGTGCGATGATGATCATATCAATCTTGGAACCACTTCCAACACACATCGTCACTTCACCTTTAACTAGTCTCTGTTCATTCTGCAATTCTCGTTTCGAGTTACTAATTTTAGCAACTGAACCGGTATCAAATACCCAGGGGTTGCTATGAACACTAGTAAAGTACACATCAATAATCTGTATATCAAAATATACCTTTGTTCACTTTGCCATCCTTCTTATCTGCCAAGTATCTAGGGCAGTTCCACTTCCAGTGACCATTTCCTTTGCAGTAGAAGCACTTAGTTTGAGGCTTGAGTTTTAGCTTTGGGTTTCTTCACGGGAGTGACAACTTGCTTGTTATTCTTCTTGAAGTTCCCCTTCTATCCCTTTGCCCTTTACTTGAAACAAGTGGTCTTGTTAACCATCAACACTTGATGCTTTTTCATGATTTCTACCTTCGCCGACTTCAGCATTGCGAAGAGCTCGGGAATTCCTTTCGTCATCCCTTGCATATTATAGTTCATCACGAAGTTCTACTAACTTGGTGATAGTGACTAGAGAACTTTGTCAATTACTATCTTATCTGGAAGATTAACTCCCACTTGATTCAAGTAATTGTAGTACCCAGACAATCTGAGCACATGCTCACTGGTTGAGCTATTCTCCTCCATCTTGTAGGCAAAGTACTGTCAAAAGTCTTATACCTCTCGACACGGGCATGAGTATGAAATACTAATTTCAACTCTTGGAACATCTTATATGCTCTGTGGCGTTCAAAACATTTTTGAAGTCCCGGTTCTAAGCCATAAAGCATGGTGCACTTAAACTATCAAGTAGTCATCATACCGAGCTTTTGTCAAAACGTTCATAACGTCTACATCTGCTCCTGCAATAGGTATGTCACCTAGCGGTGCATCAAGGACATAATTCTCTGTGCAGCAATGAGGATAATCCTCAGATCACGGAACAATTCCGCATCATTGCTACTAACATCTTTCAACTTAGTTTTCTCTAGGAACATATAAAAAATAAACGGGGAGCAACATCGCGAGCTATTGATCTACAACATAGATATGCTAATACTACGAGGACTAAGTTCATGATAAATTAAAGTTCAATTTAATCATATTACTTAAGAACTCCCACTTAGATAGACATCCCTCTAGTCATCTAAATGATCACATGATCCAAATCAACTAAACCATGTCTGATCATCACGTGAGATGGAGTAGTTTCAATGGTGAACATCTTATGTTGATCATATCTACTATATGATTCACGCTCGACCTTTCGGTCTCCAGTGTTCCGAGGCCATATCTGCATATGCTAGGCTCGTCAAGTTTAACCCGAGTATTCTGCGTGTGCAAAACTGGCTTACACCCGTTGTATTTGAACGTAGAGCTTATCACACCCGATCATCACGTGGTGTCTCGGCACGACGAACTTTCGCAACGGTGCATACTCAGGGAGAACACTTATACCTTGAAATTTAGTAAGGGATCATCTTATAATGCTACCGTCAAACTAAGCAAAATAAGAAGCATAATAAGATAAACATCACATGCAATCAAAATATGTGACATGATATGGCCATCATCATCTTGTGCTTTTGATCTCCATCTCCAAAGCACCGTCATGATCACCTTCGTCACCGGCGCGACACCTTGATCTCCATCGTAGCATCGTTGTCGTCTCGCCAACTATTGCTTCTACGACCATCGCCGCCGCTTAGTGATAAAGTAAAGCAATTACATGGCGATTGCATTTCATACAATAAAGCGACAACCATATGGCTCCTGCCAGTTGCCGATAACTTTACAAAACATGATCATTTCATACAAAACCATATAACTCATCATATCTTGACCATATCACATCACAACATGCCCTGCAAAAACAAGTTAGACGTCCTCTACTTTGTTGTTGCAAGTTTTATGTGGCTGCTACGGGCTTAGCAAGAACCGTTCTTACCTACGCATACAAAACCACAACGATATTTCGTCAAGTATGTGATGTTTTAACCTTCACAAGGACCGGGCGTATCCACACTTGACTCAACTAAAGTTGGAGAAACTGACACCCGCCAGCCACCTGTGTGCGAAGCACGTCGGTAGAACCAGTCTCGCGTAAGCGTACGCGTAATGTCGGTCCGGGCCGCTTCATCCAACAATACCGCCGAATCAAAGTATGACATGCTGGTAAGCAGTATGACTAGTATCGTCCACAACTCACTTGTGTTCTACTCGTGCATATCATCTACGCATAGACCTGGCTCATGATGCTACTGTTGGGGAACGTAGTATTTTAAAATTTTCCTACGATCACACAAGATCTATCTACCAGATGTATAGCAACGAGAGGGGAGAGTGAGTCTACGTACCCTCGTAGACCAAAAGCGGAAGCGTTAGAACAACGCGGTTGATGTAGTCGTACGTCTTCACGGCCCGACCGATCAAGCACCGAAACTACGGCACCTCCGAGTTCTAGCACACGTTCAGCTCGATGACGTCCCTCGAACTCCGATCCAGCCGAGTGTCGAGGGAGAGTTCCGTCAGCACGACGGCGTGGTGACGATCTTGATGTTCTATCGTCGCAGGGCTTCGCCTAAGCACCGCTACAATATTTATCGAGGAGAACTATGGTGGAGGGGGGCACCGCACACGGCTAAGAGATCAAGAGATCAATTGTTGTGTCTAGAGGTGCCCCCCTGCCCCCGTATATAAAGGAGGGAGGGAGAGGCCGGCCCTAGAGGGGGCGCACCAAGTGTGGGGAGTCCTACTAGGACTCCCAAGTCCTAGTAGGATTCCCCTTTCCTTTCCGGAGTAGGAGAGAAGGAAAGAGGGGGAGAGGGAGAAGGAAAAGGGGGCTGCACCCCTTGTCCAATTCGGACCAGAAGGGGGGTGCACGCCTCCTTCCTTTTGGCCTCTCTCCTCTATTCCCGTAACTCCCCGGTACTCCGAAAATACCCGAATCACTCGGAACCTTTCCGATGTCTGAATATAGTCGTCCAATATATCGATTTTTACGTCTCGACCATTTTGAGACTCCTCGTCATGTCCTCGATCTCATCCGGGACTCCGAATTCCTTCGGTACATCAAAACTCATAAACTCATAATAAAACTATCATCGAAACCTTAAGCGTGCGGACCCTACGGGTTCGAGAACTATGTAGACATGACCGAGACACGTCTCCGGTCAATAACCAATAGCGGAACCTGGATGCTCATATTGGTTCCCACATATTCTACGAAGATCTTTATCGGTCAAACCGCATAACAACATACATTGTTCCCTTTGTCATCGGTATGTTACATGCCCGAGATTCGATCGTCGGTATCTCAATACCTAGTTCAATCTCGTTACCAACAAGTCTCTTTACTCGTTCCGTAATACATCATCCCGCAACTAACTCATTAGTTGCAATGCTTGCAAGGCTTATAGTGATGTGCATTACCGAGTGGGCCCAGAGATACCTCTCCGACAATCGGAGTGACAAATCCTAATCTCGAAATACGCCAACCCAACAAGTACCTTCGGAGACACCTGTAGAGTACCTTTATAATCACCCAGTTACGTTGTGACGTTTGGTAGCACACAAAGTGTTCCTCCGGTATTCGGGAGTTGCATAATCTCATAGTCATAGGAACATGTATAAGTCATGAAGAAAGCAATAGCAGTAAAACTTAAACGATCATAGTGCTAAGATAACGGATGGGTCTTGTCCATCAGATCATTCTCCTAATGATGTGATCCCGTTGATCAAATGACAATTCATGTCTATGGCTAGGAAACATAACCATCTTTGATCAATGAGCTAGTCTAGTAGAGGCATACTAGGGACACTCTGTTTTGTCTATGTATTCACACATGTATTAAGTTTCCGGTTAATACAATTCTAGCATGAATAATAAACATTTATCATGATATAAGGAAATAAATAATAACTTTATTATTGCCTCTAGGGCATATTTCCTTCAGTCCCAACCATCATATCTGACCGAGATTCAGATCCGATTGGTGTCATGATACCTCAGACTCGGGATGTTCGAGAAGAAAAGGTGCAACACAAATCGATGAAATGTCATTGCAAGATTCTCGGGAAATGAACTATGGGAGCGGGTTCCTGAAACAATATTTCATCATTAAACCAAGGAGAGGATGCAGCGGTGGCTGATTGGCTCAGCGACAATTCATCGAGAGTTCCAAACGGAGGGATTTCCACATTAATGTGAACAAGAGGATGACACTTGTCAATTCCAATGATATAATGTTGTATGCTCGAGGAAAACATACACCATTAATCATTAGTTGAAAAGTGTTCCCGAAATATGACCTTAGGCAGCAAGATCAATGTTTAGAGTGATGATTCAATAGCCAACAGCCTAAGAATGAACTATCGATTGTTAACTTCAAAGCAATACGGTTGCCAGAAGTACAGAATTCAAGTAGCATCGTTAGCCTATTAGTATCCCGGTTAAAAACAACACGGGCAACAAGGAAGAATGGTGATGGTGAGAAGTATCATCATACCGAGAATTTCTAAGAGGTGGAGCAATCCCCACAACACTCTCGACATAGAAGACAGTAATACTTTAGCGCAGAACACAACACTAGTTGGAAAGCAAGTTGTATTCATAATGTGGACAAGTTCACGACGAAAGGAAGTCAAGGGTGTTGCCGATGATAGTAAAATCATCGAGGGCAAGGAAGGTATTTTTCATCATGAACACCGTTGACATCTCGGAAGAAGTCAAAGTGCTAAAAGTGATCCGACACATTTCCCGGGAGGTTTCAAGAGAAATGCAATCAAACAACAACTGCAACAAGCAAGGGAATGAAGGAGTGGCAAGTTATAGGATCAATATATAAGATGCAAGCTCGGAATCAAAGTTGCCTTACTGAACAAGCAACCAGATACGGAAAGCTCGACGCAAGTTGTGCTCGATCTCTGAAGAATTTGTGCACCAAAGAAGGACGAGGTAGCACAGTCAAAGATAGCTAGACAAGGGATGTACCCGATAGTCAAGGATTAAACCAGATTGAGTTTTTTTTTTAAATTCCCAGTAACATCTACTAGGGTTGTTGAATTTTTAGAACAGATTTGATTTACTAAACGGTGTCCTCGGTTGACGGCAACCTAGAACTCGTAGAGTGATTACGACAAGCAAAGGTATTGCTTCATCAAAAGTTCAAAGGTGTAGTGCAAGGGCATGATATCCTCGAGATATCAGAGGGTAAAACTCGAAGGTAGAACACGATAGAAGTTGAACTAGGTCATTGACCTATGACAGTAGATACTTTAACCTTGTCAAAAATTGGCGACGCCTGGAATGGATTTATTCCAGATATATTGAATAAGGATAGCATGGTCGGAACCATAACTGCAGGGGATCAAATTTATTGACACCGAAAGAATTATTTAGATGAAAAATCATTTTGCAAGAAGCTTCCGAGACGGTCTACATCGTTTCCATGGGCATGAACAAAAGCTCAAGGTCGACTCCCATTTCTCCAATGCATACGTTTCATTTACCTCTTGCTTTGATAAAACTGTAGTGTTCGAATTTTATCCGGTAGAACACCGGAAGGGTATGACTTGTGAAAACTTTTGGGTTCTCACGGATTAGGGGAAGGCATAGGTTCAACCCATCGGGCATCTTAGTAACATATACCACAAGTTTCAAAAGTAAATATCACCAGCTCCAAGGGAGAGCATGGTTGTCAAAGAAGAGGATACAATTTACCGAAGGTATTATGCATCAGGGACAGAACTTCTCGAGGTTTTTGTATACGAAGGACACTGTCGGATAATATTTCAACAAAGGATCGAGCGATCCACAACGGAGCTGATGTGAGTATCGGTACTCACTCAGAGGAAGAAGAATGCAGAGGCATCAGATTCAAGATTCACCTGATTAGTATGAAGCTTAAATAGAAAGAAATTATGGTTTCCAAAACGAAGGATCAGAAGCAGACGCTCTGATCCAGGATGGATAAGTTGACAACACTTAGTTGTACAATCAATAAAGGTTTGAATTGCCGAGAACCAACTCATGTCCGGAATGACGTCTGAGTCAGAAAGATAATTTTATAAAGGATAACCTGACGACTGCGTGCATACGCACAGATTGAATCAATAGGCTCAAAATGGCTAAGACAAGGGATGTTAACGAAGACTACTAGTCATATGGAATTACCCATAATGCAAGCAGGTAAGAATTTCAAGAGTAACAGGGTGCATAGGATTTTCGAAAAATCGAAAAGTATTCCGGAGAATTTTGTGAGACACATGAACAATTGAAAGTAACTAGTCATATGGAATAACCGTAAGGGTTTTTACGCGAAACAAAACTGCAAGACAATAAACTCAAAGGATTCTCGAGACAACGGAGAATATTTCGAGGCCTCTTGTAACAACAAGAGCGACGAGGAATGATCATGAGAATGACAAGTGCATGCAGATATCCATAGGGATATATTGGTGGCAGTGAATTACAAAGGTGATGAACACAAGTTCTCGGGTTAACAGCGAAGAGTATCTTCAGGGTCTTCTAGTGCAGCAGACGATCATCGATCATAAGGTGCTCTCCGGGTGAAAGTGATAACGAGATCCTAATGTTAGATTCAGCAAAATTCATTTATCCCGAATAGTAGAGAGATAAGAGTCCCAGAGTATAGACGAGGAGTAAAAGATCCTAATACCACCCAATGGTGATGTGGGCCCGTAAGCCACACAACAAGTTAGTAAATTTGTTTTTCAAAGACTAGACTCGACTTCGGCCAAGGAGTTGGAAAGGGGGATTCCTACAGGCAGTCGGCTCTGATACCAACTTGTGACGCCCCCGATTTGTCCGTACACTAATCATGCACGCAAATGTGTACGGCCAAGATCAAGGACTCACTGGAAGATATCACAACACAACTCTAGACACAAATTAAAATAATACAAGCTTTATATTACAAGCCAGGGGCCTCGAGGGCTCGAATACAAAAGCTCGAAAACACAAGAGTCAGCGGAAGCAATAATATCTGAGTACAGACATAAGTTAAACAAGTTTGCCTTAAGAAGGCTAGCACAAATATAGCAACGATCGAAAAGGCAAGGCCTCCTGCCTGGGACCTCCTAACTACTCCTCGAAGCCGAACACCATGTAGAATCATCCTCGGGATCTTCTGGCTCCTAGACTCCACCATCTGGTTGCATCATCCGAGAAGAAGGAACAGAAGGGGAAAAGGGGGAGCAAAGCAACCGTGAGTACTCATCCAAAGTACTCGCAAGCAAGGATCTACACTACAAATGCAATGATATCTGTGTAAGGGGGTAATATCTATGGACTGAACTGCAGAATGCCAGAATAAGAGGGGGATAGCTAATCCAAACGAAGTCTACGCTTCTGGTAACCTCCATCTTGCAGCAGTAGGAGAGAGTAGATGGAATAGTAACAAGTATCCACGCTTCTGGCAGCCTCCGCCTTGAAGCAGTAGAAGGGAATAGATGGTAAGTTCACCAAGTAACATCGTATAGCATAATCCTACTCGGCGATCCTCTCGCACATCACCCTGTGAGAGAGCAACCACCGAGTTATATCTGGCACTGGTAAGGGTGTGTTTTATTAAGTATCCGGTTCTAGTTGTCATGAGGTCGGAGTACAACTCCGGGTCGTCCTTTTACCGAGGGACACGGCTATTCGAATAGATTAACTTCCCTGCAGGGGTGCACCACATAACCCAGCACGCTTGATCCCATTTGGCCGGACACACTTTCCAGGGTCATGCCCGGCCTCGGAAGATCAACACGTCGCAGCCCTACCTAAGCACAGCAGAGAGGTCAGCACGCCGGTCTAAGTCCTAGGCGCGCAGGGGTCCGGGCCCATCGCCCAACGCACACCTGCACGTTGCGTACGCGGCCGGTGAGCAGACCTAGCAACCTCCATTACTAAGGAAGTTGCGTTACGTGGTCCAACCCGGCGCGCGCCGCTAAGTCGCTAACGTCAAGAAGGCTTCGGCTGATACCACGACGTCGAGTACCCATAACTATTCCCACGTAGCTGGTTAGTGCGTATAGACCAAATGGCCAGACTCAGATCAAATATCCAAACTCGTTAAGCGTGTTATAATGAAATAACCGCGGACAACGACCAGGGCCAAGCCACCTCTCCACTGGGTGTCACAACCTGCCCTGTCGCTCCGCCAAAAAGATCCACTCGGGGGCCGTCAGGAACTCAGGCCCACCACTACCTGGATGGAGCCACCTGTCCTTTCAGCCCCCACCTCAAATCACTTGCAGGTACTCAATGAGCCGACCCGACTTTAGTCACATCATGTGTCATGTAAAGTATGTATATAGTATATACCCGTGATCACCACCCGAGGTGATCACGGCCCGATAGTATAGCATGGCAGACGGACAAGGATGTTGGGCCACTGATGGAATACTAGCATCCTATACTAAGCATTAGGATGGCAGGTAAAGTATCAACAGTTGTAGCAACAATGACAGGCTATGCAGCAGAATAGGAGTATCGAAAGCAGTAACATGCTACACTACTCTAATGCAAGCAGTAGAGAGAAGAATAGGCGATATCTGGTGATCAAGGGGGGGGCTTGCCTGGAAGCCCTGCAGACGAAAGGAATCTTCGGAATCATAGCCGTAGTCGAACACCAAAGCATCAATGGTCTCGGGGTCTATCACAGTACCGGAGAACGGAGAGGAGACAAATAAATGACAGAGCAAACAATACCATCACAAATTATAACAAGGCAACACGCGGTGCTAGGTGTGACCTAACGCAGTACTAGGCAATACTGGCGAAGGGGGAAAACATCCAGGAAAGTATTCCCGGTGTTTGACGTTTTCGGGCAGATGAAACGAAGGTGGAATGTTGCATGTTCGCTGTGCTATTGACATGTGGTGGACGAACGGACTGCGTATTCTAATTCATCTCATCGTTCTGAGCAATTTTCATATATAAAACTTTTTCATCCGAGCTATGGTTTATTTTCTATGATTTTTCAAAGTTTAAGCAATATTCTAGATTTATTTACATTTCGAAATTAAACAGTAAAATACCTTTGTCACCTAGTGCTATTCTAGCCACAGTGTATGACAGTAGGGCCAATGGGGTTGGGTTGACCCGGTCAAAGGTTGACTGGTCAAAAAGAGGAATAGTGTAAGCGGGTCCCATGAGTCATAGACTTAGGCACATAGTTTAACTTATTATTTTAGTTTACACTAGGGTCCACATGTCATATGAACAAAGACTACTAATTAACTTACTAACCTAATTAACTAGCCTAACCTAACACTAACAGAGTCGGCCTAACACACACGTACGCACACACACATCACACACACTCACGCACGGGCGCTCGGCCTTGGCCTTGCCATGGCCTGCCGCAAGCAGCTGTGCAGCGGCAAGGCAGAGCAGTAGCAAGTGCAGCTAGAGGCAGCAGTTGGCAATGGAGCAGCAACAACAGCTACAAGCAGCGGCAGGGGGAGGCAGTAGCAGCAAGTTGATCAGCAGCGGCGGCAGAAAAACAAAAGCGGCCGGCGGTCAGGAGCAGCAGCGCGGCAGCGGCCAGCAACCAGTGTAGCAACAAAGCAGCAGCAGTGCAAGGCATAGCAGCAGCGCAGAGCACACACGCTCATATGTACGCGTACGCGTACGCGGCAGCGGAGCTCCGACCATGGCGGCGTTTGACACATAGGGGCACGAATCGAGGGGGAAAATAGGGGAATCGACAGATAAGCTCACGGGGAGGCTCGTGGACATGGTCATGGAAGCCGGGATGGTCCGTTGGGGTGGCAAACGACGGCGTGATGCAGCAGCCATGGGCGAAGACGAGGACGATGGCGAGGCTACGGGGCATCCTAGCTCGAGCCCCTCGGCGTGGTGATGGAGCCGACCACGACAGAGCTCCCGGGCATCTTCGCGCGACGAGGGGAGGCCGGTGGCCGCGGGATCGACGCGACGCGACCATGGACGCAGACCGCCCAGATCGGGATCGAGCGTGGGGGACGATGTAGAAGAGAGGGAGTAGCTAGGGTTCGGAAGGGGGTCGTGGGTGTCCGCCTTATCCTCTCTAGGGCACTCGAGAGGAGCAGGTGTCGGTCATCCGGCCGTGGCGCCGTGGGATGGCCGCCACGCCATGGCCTCTGCCTTCTCCTCTGTACAGGAGAAGAGGAAAGGCCTGTGGTGGGCTGGGCTGTGCACTGTAGCACTGGGCCATGAGTGCACAGTGAGTGTTTTTTTTCTCTTTACCTTTTTCTTTTTATTTACATTACTTTTTCATGTTTTAGTTCTGTTTCCTATTAATTTTAGTTTTATTAAATTATACATGTAGCATCTAAATTGGCATTTCAACTTAGTCCATAGTCACAAAAGTCTAGTCCTCAAATAAATTAGTTTGACATTTTATTAATTACAAAAGGTATTTAAATAATTGTTTTTACTACTGTTTTATAGATCTTATAGTATTTAAATATTTTATAAAGGTGTGGTTTCTCCACCATAATTACCTAAGCAATATTTGTCTCACTCCGACATTTTAGTTTTTATTTTTGAAAACTTTTATTGTGTGCTTGATGTTGAATTTGAATTTGAATCGGTTTCGAACTAACACGAGATTAGCAACAGTAATTGAAGTGACGTGGCACCATTAGAAGATAATTACTGTAGTGTAACTATCCGCGCGTCACAGCAGAAGATAGAGAAAAGATGAGTGTCATCCCCTATGCCTCAACCATAGGTTCTATTATGTATGCCATGCTGTGTACCAGACCTGATGTGAACCTTGCCATAAGTTTGGTAGGGAGGTACCAAAGTGATCCCGCTATGGAACACTGGACAGCGGTCAAGAACATCCTGAAGTACCTGAAAAGGACTAAGGATATGTTTCTCATTTATGGAGGTGACGAAGAGCTCGTCGTAAAGGGTTACGTCGATGCTAGCTTCGACACAGATCTGGATGACTCCAAGTCACAAACTGGATACGTGTATATTTTGAATGGTGGAGCAGTCAGCTGGTGCAGTTGCAAGCAGAGTGTCATGGCACATTCTACATGTGAAGCGGAGTACATAGCTGCTTGCAAAGCAGCACAGGAAGGAGTCCGGATGAAGGAGTTCATCACCGACCTAGGAGTCATTCCAAGCGCGTCAAGCCCGATGACTCTCTTCTGTGACAACACTGGAGCTATTGCCATTGCTAAGGAGCCCAGGTTTCACGAGAAGACCAAGCACATCAAGCGCCGTTTCAACTCCATCCGGAATTATGTTCAAGATGGAGACATAGATATTTGTAAAGTGCATACGGATCTGAATGTCGCAGATCCGTTGACTAAACCTCTTCCACGAGCAAAACATGATCGACACCAGAACTCAATGGGTGTTCGATTCATCACAATGTAACTAGATTATTGACACTAGTGCAAGTGGGAGACTGTTGGAAATATGCCCTAGAGGCAATAATAAAAGGGATTATTATTATATTTCCTTGTTCATGATAATTGTCTGTTATTCATGCTTGAATTGTATTGTACGGAAACAGCGATACATGTGTGAATACGTAGACCACAACGTGTCCCTGGTAAGCCTCTAGTTACTAGCTCGTTGATCAACAGATGGTCACGGTTTCCTGGCCATGGACATTGGATGTCATTGATAACGGGATCACATCATTAGGAGAATGATGTGATGGACAAGACCCAATCCTAAGCATAGCACAAGATCGTGTAGTTCGTAATGCTTAAGCTTTTCTAATGTCAAGTATCTTTTCCTTAGACCATGAGGTTGTGCAACTCCCGGACACCGTAGGAATACTTTGGGTGTGCCAAACATCACAACGTAACTGGGTGGCTATAAAGGTACGCAACGGGTATCTCCGAAAGTGTCTGTTGGGTTGGCACGAACCGAGACTGGGATTTGTCACTCCGTATGACGGAGAGGTATCTCTGGGCCCACTCGGTAAGACATCATCATTATGAGATCAATGTGACTAAGGTGTTAATCATGGGATGATGTATTACGGAACGAGTAAAGAGACTTGCCATGACGAGATTGAACAAGGTATCGGTATACCGACGATCGAATCTCGGGCAAGTGCTGTACCGATAGACAAAAGGAATAACATACGGGATTAAGTGAATCCTTGACATCGTGGTTCATTCGATGAGATCATCAAGGAACACGTGGGAACCAACATGGGTATCCAGATCCCGCTGTTGGTTATTGATCGGAGAGTCGTCTCGGTCATGTCTACGTGTCTCCCGAACCCGTAGGGTCTACACACTTAAGGTTCGGTGACGCTAGGGTTGTAGAGATATATGCACACGGTAACCTGAATGATGTTCGGAGTCCCGGATGAGATCCCGGACGTTACGAGGAGTTCCGAAATGGTCCGGAGGTAAAGAATGATATATAGGAAGTCCAGTTTCGGCCATCGGGAGAGTTCCGGGGGTCACCGGTAGTGTACCGGGACCACCGGAAGGGTCCCGGGGGTCCACCGGGTGGGGCCACCCATCCCGGAGGGTCCCATGGGCCATAGGGGGAGGGGGACCAGCCCTTAGTGGGCTGGCGCACCCCCCTTGGGCCTCCCCCCTGCGCCTAGGGTTGAAACCCTAGGGGTGGGGGGCGCCCCCTAGGCTTGGGGGGGCAAGCCACCCCCCTTGGCCGCCGCCCCCTGGCCCCTATATATAGTGGGGGGGGGGAGAGGGCAGCCGCACCTCAGCCCCTGGCGCCTCTCCCCCCCGTTACACCTCTCCCTCCTCCCACAGGGTCTCAGCGTAGCCCTGCAGGTTTTCCCGTTGCATCCACCACCACGCCGTTGTGCTGCTGGATCTCCATCAACCTCTCTTCCCCCCTTGCTGAATCAAGAAGGAGGAGACGTCGCTGCACCGTACGTGTGTTGAACGCGGAGGTGCCTTCCGTTCGGCGCTGGGATCATCGGTGACGAGGATCACGACGAGTATGACTCCATCATCCACGTTCCTTCGAACGCTCCCGCTCGCAATCTACAAAGGGTATGTAGATGCACTACTTTATGCTCGTTGCTAGATGACTCCTTAGATTGATCTTGGTGAAGCGTAGGAATTTTTTTGAATTATGCTACGTTCCCCAACAAAGCATGCTAATTGCAAGAAAGTAAAGGGATGGGATTGGAGTGTGCAAACGCAATGAAGACACCGAGATTTTTGTCGTGGTTCCGATAGGTGGTGCTATCGTACATCCACGTTGACGGAGACTTCAACCCACGAAGGGTAATGATTGCGCGAGTCCACATAGGGCACCACCCATGAAGGGTCCATGAAGAAGCAACCTTGTCTATCACACCATGGCCATTGCCCACGAAGGACTTGCCTCAATCAGGTAGATCTATTGGGGAACGTAGTATTTCAAAAGAATTCCTACGATCACGCAAGATCTATCTAGGAGAAGCATAGCAATGAGTGGGGAGAGCGTGTCCACGTACCCTCGTAGACCGAAAGCAGAAGCGTTTTAGTAACGCGGTTGATGTAGTCGAACGTCTTCACGATCTAACCGATCCAAGTACCGAACATACAACACCTCCATGTTCAGCACACGTTCAGGACGATGACGTCCCACGAGCTCTTGATCCAGCAGAGGCTTGAGGGAGAGTTCCGGCAGCACAACGGCATGTTAACGGTGATGATGATGTGATTCGCGCAGGGCTTCGCCTAAGCACTACGACAATTTGATCGAGGTGGAAAACTGTGGAGGGGGGCACCGCACAGGGCTAAAAGATCAACTTCTGTGTTCTAGGGTGCCCCCTCCCCATGTATATAAAGATGGGAGGAGGAGGCCGACCGTCCGTAGGGGGCGCGCCAAGTGGGGAGTCCAACTAGGATTCCCAATCCTAGTTGGACTCCCTTTCCTATTCCAAGGGGGGAAGGAGGGAAGGAAAGGGAGAGGGAAAGGAAAGAGGGGGTCGTGCCCCCTCCCCCTAGTCCAATTCAGACCACCTTGGGGGCGCTACCTTGTGGCCTGCCCTCTCCTACTCCCTTATGGCCCATAACTTCCCCGGGGGGTTCCGGTAACCCCTCGATTCTCTAATAAATATCCGAAATGTCCTGAAACACTTTCTGGTGTCCGAATATCTTCGTCCAATATATCAATCTTTATATCTCGACCATTTCGAGACTCCTCGTCATGTCCGTGATCTCATCCGAGACTCCGAACAAACTTTGGTCATCAAAAACACATAAATCATAATACAAATCGTCATCGAACGTTTTAGTGTGTGGACCCTACGGGTTCGAGAACAATGTAGACATGACCGAGACTCATCTCCAGTCAATAACAATAGTGGAACCTGGATGCTCATATTGGCTCCTACATATTCTACGAAGATCTTTATCGGTCAACATGCATAACAACATACGTTGTTCTCTTTGTCATCGGTATGTTACTTGCCTGAGATTCGATTGTTGGTATCATCATACCTAGTTCAATCTCATTACCGGAAAGTCTCTTTACTCATTTCGTAATACATCATATCGTGACTAACTCATTAGTCATTTGCTTGCAAGGCTTATTATGATGTGTGCTACCTCTTGAGCTTGTGTTGTGTTCCCTCGAAGAGGAAAGGGAGATGCAGCACAGTAGCGTAAGTATTTCCCTCAGTTTTTGAGAACCAAGGTATCAATCCAGTAGGAGACCACGCACCAGTCCCTTGCACCTGCACAAACAAATAAAAACTTCGCAGCCAACGTGATAAGGGGTTGTCAATCCCTTTACGGTCACTTACGATAGTGAGATCTGATAGAGATGATAATTATTTTTTTGGTATTTTTGGTATAGAAACAGAAAGTAAAGAAATCAAATAAACAACGATGGCAGAAATTGGCTAGCTGACGGGAAAGTAATATGATAAAGATAGACCCGGGGGCCATAGTTTTCTCTAGTGGCTTCTCTCATGACAACGATATTCTACGGCGGGTAAACAAATTACTGTCGAGCAATTGATAGAAAAGCGAATAATTATGAGACTATCTAGGCATGATCATTGTATATAGGCATCATGTCCGAGACAAGTACCGAAACGATTCTGCATCTACTACTATTACTCCACACATCGACCGCTATCCAGCATGCATCTAGTGTATTGAGTTCATAATAACAGAGTAACACCTTAAGCAAGATGACATGATGTAGAGGGATAAACTCAAGCAATATGATGAAAACCCCATCTTTTTATCCTCGATGGCAGCAATACAATACGTGCCTTGCTGCCCCTACTGTCACTGGGAAAGGACACCGCAAGATTGAACCCAAAGCCAAGCACTTCTCCCATTGGAAGAACTATAAATCTAGTAGGTCAAACCAAACCAATAATTCGAAGAGACTTGCAAGGATATTATGAGCACACATAAAAAGTTCAGAGAAGAACCAAATATATTTCATAGATAACCTTGATCATAAACCCACAATTCATCGGATCTCGACAAACACACCACAAAGAGAGATTACATCGAATAGATCTCCTCGAAGACCGAGGAGAACTTTGTATTGAGATCCAGAGAGAGAGAAGAAGCCATCTAGATACTAGTTATGGACCCGAAGGTCTGAGGTAAACTACTCACAACTCATGGTGAGGGCGATGATGATGATGATGAAGGCCTCCGTGATGGATCCCCCTCCCGGAACAGGCTCCAAGATGGGATCTCCACGGGAACAGCAACTACAGCGGTGGAATTAGGGTTTTCTCTCTGCGTCTCGAGTTTCTGGGGTACGTAGGTATGTATAGGAAGAAGGGGGGCACTGGGGGCCACACGGGCTGCCCTCGAGGCAGGGAGGCGCGCCCTGGGAAGGGGGCGCCCCCCCACCCCCGACGGTGGTCCCTATGTCCCCTGGCTTGGCCCCGAAGTCTTTCGTGCGTGATTTCCTCCAAAAATATCTCTCGCGAATGTTTCATTCCGTTTGGACTCCGTTTGATATCCCTTTTCTGCAAAACCCTGAAACAGGCAAAAAACATCAATCTGGACTGGGCCTTTGGGTTAGTAGGTTAGTCCCAAAAATGATATAAAAGTGAATGATAAAGCCCATTAAACATCCAAGACTTCATAAATAATAGCATGGAACAATAAAAAATTATAGATACATTGGGGACGTATCAAGCATCCCCAAGCTTAATTCCTGCCCGTCCTCGAGTAGGTAAATGATAAAGAAAGAATTTTTGATGTGGAATGCTAACCAATATAATTTTTCAATGTAATTCTCTTAATTGTGGCATGAATGTTCAGATCTGAAAGATTCTAGACAAAAGTCTATATTGACATAAGAAATAACAATACTTCAAGCAATACTAACAAAGCAATCATGTCTTCACAAAATACTATGGCTAAAGAAAGTTATCCCTACAAAATCATATAGTGTTGGGTATGCTCCCTTATTATCACACTAAATATTCATATCATGCACAACCCCGATTTCAGCCAAGCATTTGTTTTCATGCTCTATCTTTTCAAGCCTTTCAACTTTCATGCAATACATGAGCGTGAGCCATGGATATAGCACTACGGGTGGAATAGAGGTGATTGTGGAGAAGACAAAAAGAGGGAGATAGTCTCACATCGACTAGGCATATCAACGGGCTATGGATATGCCCATCAATAGATATCAATGTGAGTGAGTAGGGATTGCCATGCAACGGATGCACTAGAGCTAAATATGAATGAAAGCTCAACAAAAGAAACTAGTGGGTGTGCATCCAACTTGCTTGCTCACGAAGACCTAGGGCATTTGAGGAAGCCCATCGTTGGAATATACAAGCCAAGTTCTATAATGAAAATTCCACTAGTATATGAAAGTGACTAAGCATGAGACTCTCTACAATGAAGAACATGATGCTACTTTGAAGCACAAGTGTGGAAAAAGATAGTAGCAATTGTCCCTTTTTCTTTTCTTTTCTTTTTTTCTTCTTTTTTCTTTCTTTTTTTGGGCCTTTATTTTTTCCTTTGGCCTTTTTTTTTCTTTTTTTCTTTTTTTTGCGGAGGGCTTTATAGATTCAGCCTTTCCTCCCATGGGACAATGCTCTAAAAATGATGATCATCACACTTTCATTACAACACAATATTACAACTCGATACTACAACAACAAAGTATGACTCTATATGAATGCCTCCGGCGGTGTACCGACATGTGCAATGAAACTAGAGTGACGTGTATGAAAATATTATGCATGGTGGCCTTGCCACAAATACGATGTCAACTACATGATCATGCATGGCAATATGACAGTATGATGCGTGTCATATAAATGGAACGACGGAAAGTTGCATGTCAATATATCTCGGAATGGCTATGGAAATGCCATGATAGGTAGGTATGGTGGCTGTTTTGGGGAACAATATGGTGGCTGTTTTGAGGAAGGATATATAGTGAGTTTATGGCACCGGCGAAAGTTGCGCGGTACAAGAGAGGCTAGCAATGGTGGAAGGGTGAGAGTGCGTATAATCCATGGAATCAACATTAGTCATAAGAACTCATATACTTATTCTAAAAATCTACGAGTCATCAAAACAAAGCAATCAACGCATGCTCCTAGGGGGGAGGTTGGTAGGAGTTAACCATCGCGCGCCCCCGACCTCCACACAAAGGTTGACACTCTACAAATACCTCATGCTTTAACTTAGTCACATAACGGTTCACCATACGTGCATGCTACGGGAATCACTAACCTTAACACAAGTATTTATCAATTTTATAATAACTCCACTAGCATGACTCTAGTATCACTATCCTCATGTCTCAAAACAATTATCAAGCATCCAACATCTCTTTCTATTCAATGCACTTGGTGTGATTTTTTTACTACATTGACATTGGATGTTTATCATGTGAAGACTTGTTTCTTTAGCCTAAACACTTTACCATGCTGTTTTAATACACTCTCAAATAGATCTAAGTGAAGCATGAGATTTCAACAATTTCTACAAAATATTACCACCACCATGCTCTAAAAGATATAAGTGAAGCACTAGAGCAAAAACTATTCAACTCAAAAGATATAAGTGAAGCACATAGAGTGTTCTAACAATTTCTAGGCCATATTTAACTCTCTCAAATAGGTGTGTCCAGAAAGGATGATTGTGGCAAACTAACAATCAAAGACTCAAATTATACAAGACGCTCCAAGAAAAACACATAACATGTTGCGAATAAAAATATAGCTCCAAGTATAGTTACCGATGGATGAAGACGAAAGAGGGGATGCCTTCCCGGGGCATCCCCAAGCTTAGGATTTTGATTATCTTGAATTTACTTGGGGTGCCATGGGCATCCCCAAGCTTAGGCCTTTGCTACTCCTTGTTCCATAGTCCATCAAAGCAATACTCAAAACTTGAAAACTTCACAACACAAAACTTAGACAAAAATTCTCGTGAGCTCCGTTAGTAAGAGAAAGCAAACCACCACTCAAAGGTACAGCAAGGAATTCATTATTTGTTTATATTGGTGTTAAACCTACTGTAATCCAAGTTCTCTATGGTTCATATCCTCTAATATTACTCATAGATGCATCGGAATAAGCAAACAACACACGAAAAACAGAATCTGTCAAAAACAAAACAGTCTGTAGTAATCTGCTGGGTTCGCCTACTTCTGGAACTCCAAAAAATTCAAATTAAATTGGTACATTTGCGCAATTTTTCTACCAATCAGCAGCAAAAAGAATCAACTAAAAAGCATGCTCCAGTAAAATCTGAAGACTACTTTAGCGAGCGCTAACGATTCTGTTTTTCACAGCAAGATCATATAAACTTCACACAAGTCTTACCAAAGGTTCTACTTGGCACAAACACTAAACAAAACATGAAACCACATCTAATCAGAGGCTAGATGCAATATTTATTCCCTAACAGCAACAAAAGCAAAAAAAACATAAAATTGGGTTGCCTCCCAACAAGCACCATCGTTTTACGCCCCTAGCTAGGCACGATACAAGATGGATCTAGGTATTGCCATCTTTGGAAGGCAATCCATAAGTGGCTCTCATGATAGACTCATATGGTAATTTGTTTTTTTCTAGGAAAGTGTTCCATGCCTTTCCTTAACGGAAATTGGAATCTAATATTTCCTTCCGTCATATCAATGATTGCACCAATCGTTCTAAGTAAAGGTCTACCAAGAATAATATGACATGAAGGATTGCAATCTATATCAAGAACAATGAAATCTACGGGCACATAATTCCTATTGGCAACAATAAGAACATCATTAATTCTTCCCATAGGTTTCTTAATAGTGGAATCCGCAAGATGCAAATTTAAAGAGCAATCATCAAGCTCATGGAACCCTAGCAAATCACACAAAGTTTTTGGAATAGTGGAGACACTTGCACCCAAATCACACAAAGCATAGCATTCATGATCTTTTATTTTTATTTTGATAGTAGGTTCCCATTCATCATAAAGCTTTCTAGGTATAGAAACTTCCAACTCAAGTTTTTCTTCATAAGATTGCATCAAAGCATCAACTATATGTTTAGTGAAAGCATTATTTTGACTATAAGCATGCGAAGAATTTAGCACGGATTGCAACAAAGAAATACAATAAATCAAAGAGCAATTATCATAATTGAATCCCTTGAAATCCAAAGTAGTGGGTTCATCACTATGCAAAGTTATAATCTCTTCAATCCCACTTTTAGCAATTTTAGCATCAAGATCTAAAAACTCCGAATCATTGGGACACCTTAAAGCAAAATCATCTCCAATCCTATTCTCATCAAGATTAATATTTAATACTAGAAAACAAGGATCTAATAGGAGACACGTCAATAACTTTCAAATCTTCATCTTTATTTTCACGAAAACTAGAAGAACAAGATTTAATATAATCTTCTCTTTTAGCACGCATTCTAGCGGTTCTTTCTTTGCATTCATCAATGGAAATTCTCATGGATTTGAGAGACTCATTGGTATCATGCTTAGGTGGGATAGATCTAAGTTTCAAAGAATCAACATCAAGAGTAATTCTATCCACACTTCTAGCCAATTCATCAACTTTAAGCAATTTCCTTTCAAGCATAGCATTGAAATTCTTTTGCGAGATCATAAACTCCTTAACACTAGTTTCAAATTCAGAAGGCATCTTTCCATAAGAGTTGATGTAGGAATTGCCAAAATTATTAGAGGAATTACTAGGAAAAGGCCTAGGATTAAAATTACCTCTATAAGCATTGTTACCAAAATTATTCCTACCAACAAAATTCACATCCAAAGATTCATTGTTATTCTCAATCAAAGTGGACAAAGGCATATCATTAGGATCAGAAGAAGCACTCTTAGCAGCAAACAATTTCATAAGTTCATCCATCTTTCCACTCAAAACACTAATTTCTTCAATAGCATACACTTTTTTACTAGTAGATCTTTCGGTGTGCCATTGAGAATAACTGACCATAATATTATCTAGGAGTTTGGTAGCTTCTCCTAAGGTAGTTTCCATGAAAGTGCCTCCGGTGGCCGAATCTAAAAGATTTCTAGAAGCAAAATTCAAGCCAGCATAAAAGTTCTGAATAATCATCCATAGATTCAAACCATGTGTAGGGCAATTACTTATCATTAATTTCATTTTCTCCCACGCTTGTGCAACATGCTCATGATCTAGTTGCTTAAAATTCATAATATCGTTTCTAAGAGAGATGATCTTAGCAGGAGGGAAATGCTTAGAGATAAAAGCATCTTTGCACTTATTCCACGAATCAATACTATTTCTAGGCAAAGAGGAAAACCAAGTTTTAGCATGATCTCTAAGTGAAAACTGAAATAACTTCAATTTAACAATATCGTTATCTGTATCCCTTTTCTTTTGCATATCACACAAATCCACAAATTTGTTTAGATGGGTAGCGGCATCTTCACTAGGAAGGCCGGAGAATTGATCTTTCATGACAAGATTCAACAAAGCAGCATTGATCTCACAAGATTCAGCATCGGTAATAGGAGCAATCAGAGTACTAATAAAATCATTGTTGTTGGTATTGGAAAAGTCACACAATTTGATATTGTTCTGAGCCATAGTGACAAGCAAGCAATCCAACACACACAAGAAAACAAGAAGCAAGCGAACGAAAAACACACGGCGGAAGAAGGGCGAATAAAACGGCAAAGGTGAAGTAGGGGAGAGGAAAACGAGAGGCAAATAAATGCAATGTGTAGGATAAGGGTTTGTGATAGGTACTTGGTATATGACTTTTGCGTAAGCCCCCCCGGCAACGACGCCAGTAATTCTTCTTGCTACCTCTTGAGCTTGCGTTGTATTCCCTCGAAGAGGAAAGGGAGATGCAGCACAGTAGCGTAAGTATTTCCCTCAGTTTTTGAGAACCAAGGTATCAATCCAGTAGGAGACCACGCGCCAGTCCCTCGCACCTGCACAACCAAATAAGAATTTGGCAGCCAACGCGATAAGGGGTTGTCAATCCCTTTACGGTCACTTACGATAGTGAGATCTGATAGCGATGATAATTATATTTTTGGTATTTTTGGTATAGAAACAGAAAGTAAAGAAAGCAAATAAACAACGGCGGCAGAAATTGGCTAGTTGACGGGAAAGTAATATGATAAAGATAGACCCGGGGGGCCATAGTTTTCTCTAGTGGCTTCTCTCATGACAGCGATAATCTACGGCGGGTAAACAAATTATTGTCGAGCAATTGATATAAAAGCGAATAATTATGAGACTATCTAGGCATGATCATTGTATATAGGCGTCACGTCCGAGACAAGTAGACCGAAACTATTCTGCATCTACTACTATTACTCCACACATCGACCACTATCCAACATGCATCTAGTGTATTGAGTTCATAAGAACAGAGTAACGCCTTAAGCAAGATGACATGATGTAGAGGGATAAACTCAAGCAATATGATGAAAAACCCTATCTTTTTATCCTAGATGGCAACAATATAATACGTGCCTTGCTGCCCCTACTGTCACTGGGAAAGGACACCGCAAGATTGAACCCAAAGCCAAGCACTTCTCCCTTTGCAAGAACTATAGATCTAGTAGGCCAAACCAAACCAATAATTCGAAGAGACTTGCAAGGATATTATGACCACACATAAAAATTTCAGAGAAGAACCAAATATCTTTCATAGATAACCTTGATCATAAACCCACAATTCATCGGATCTCGACAAACACACCGCAAAAAGAGATTACAACGAATAGATCTCCTCGAAGACCGAGGAGAACTTTGTATTGAGATCCGGAGAGAGAGAAGAAGCCATCTAGATACTAGCTATGGACCCGAAGGTCTGAGGTAAACTACTTACAACTCATGGTGAGGGCAATGATGATGATGATGAAGGCCTCCGTGATGGATCCCCCTCCCGGAACAGGCTCCAAGATGGGATCTCCACGGGAACAACAGCTACAACGGTGGAATTAGGGTTTTCTCTCTACGTCTGGAGTTTCTGGGGTACGTAGGTATATATAGGAAGAAGGGGGGCACCGGGGGCCACACGGGCTGCCCTTGAGGCAGGGGGCGCGCCCTGGGAAGGGGGGCGCCCCCCACCCTCGAGGGTGGCCCCTCTGTCCCCTAGCTTGGCCCCAAAGTCTTTCGTGCGTGATTTCCTCCAAAAATATCTCTCGCGAAGGTTTCATTCCGTTTGGACTCCGTTTGATATTCCTTTTATGCAAAACCCTGAAACAGGCAAAAAACAGCAATCTGGACTGGGCCTTTGGGTTAGTAGGTTAGTCCCAAAAATGATATAAAAGTGAATGATAAAGCCCATTAAACATCCAAGACTTCATAAATAATAGCATGGAACAATAAAAAATTATAGATATGTTGGAGATGTATCAATGTGCATTACCGAGAGGGCCCAGAGATACCTCTCCGACACCCGGACTAACAAATCCTAATGTTGATCTATGCCAACACCACAAACACCTTCGGAGACACCTGTAGAGCATCTTTATAATCATCTAGTTACGTTGTGATGTTTGATAGCACACATGGTGTTCCTCCAGTATTCAGGAGTTCCATAATGTCATAGTCAGAGGAACATGTATAAGTCATGAGGAAAGCAATATCAATAAAACTAAACGATCATAATGCTAAGCTAATGGATGGGTCTTGTCCATCACATCATTCTCCTAATGATGCGATCCCGTTCATCAAATGACAACACATGTCTATGGTTAGGAAAGTTAACGATCTTTGATTAACGATCTAGTCAAGTAGAGGCATACTAGGGACACTCTGTTTTGTCTATGTATTCACACATCTATGAAGTTTTCGGTTAATACAATTCTAGCATGAATAAAAGACATTTATCATGATATATAAGGAAATATAAATAGCAACTTTATTATTGCCTCTAGGGCTTATTTCCTTCAGTCTCCCACTTGCACTAGACTCAATAATCTAGATTACATAGTCTTGATTCTAACACCCATGGAGTCTTGGTGCTGACCATGTTTTGCTCGTGGAAGA
The DNA here is from genome assembly GCA_902687465.1 of Secale cereale. Lineage (NCBI taxonomy): Eukaryota > Viridiplantae > Streptophyta > Magnoliopsida > Poales > Poaceae > Secale > Secale cereale. The sequence continues at coordinate 144,484,830 of LR738715.1, forward strand.
GGCTTAGTCAACGAGTCTATGACATTCAGATCCGTATGTATTTTGCAAATCTCTATGTCTCCCTCCTTGACTTGATCATAGATGGAGTTGAAGCGTCTCTTGATGTGCTTGGTTCTCTTGTGAAACCTGGATTCCTTCGCCAAGGCTATTGCTCCAGTGTTGTCACAAAAGATTGTCACAAAAGATTGTCACAAAAGATTGTTCTCTTAATTTGCATTTGGTGGATTCTACTATTAAAAAGCCTTTGGGGAGGATCAATGATGTTCTTATTCTTGCAAATAGGAACTATGTACCCATAGACTTTATTGTTCTTGACATTGATTGCAATCCGTCTTGGCCCATTATACTTGGTAGACCGTTTTTACGCACTATTGGTGCAATGATTGATATGAAAGAAGGGAACATTAAATTCCTAATTCCCTTACGAAAGGGCATGGAACACTTCCCTTGATCAAAGATCAAATTGTCTTATGAATCTATAATGAGGGCAACATATGGATCATCCAACAAGGATGACACAATTTAGATCTTTGAATTATGCCTAGCTAAGGGCGTAAAACGATAGCGCTCGTTGGGAGACAACCCAACTTGTATCTTTTTGCCTTTTGGTTTTCTTGCTGTTTTCATTAAAATACCCAATAATACCTATGTTTAGATGTGTTTTTGTGGTTTGAACAAATGTTTGTGCCAAGCAAAGCCTTTGGGATGATTTGGTTGATAGTTGATGTGATCGCGTTGGAAAATTCAGAAACTTCTGTGACCAGAATTAGAATTACTTATGATTACTAGAATGTGATAAACTCTTGAATGTTTTTGGGGTTATCAATATACAAATTTTCCACATTATACTAATTTTACAGAATTTTTTGAGTTGCAGAAGTATGGTAAAAAATCACATCTTTACAGACTGTTCTGTTTTTGACAGATTCTGTTTTTATTGTGCTATGTGCTTGTTTTGATGATTCTATGGTTTTCTTTGACGAGTTTTTGCCATAGAAAAGTTACAATATAGTAGGTATAATACAATTACAAAATAACAATTGGTTTGCTACAGTACTTGGAGTAAAGATTGGTTTTGTTATACTAACGGATCTCACGAAGTTTTGTTGAGTTTTGTGTGATTGAAGTTTTCAAGTTTTGGGTGACGTTACGGTGGATGAAGGAATAAGGATCCCATGACATCCCAAGCTATTATCCAAAGAGAAGCAATCAACTAAGCTTGGGGATGCCGGCGTGGCATCCCCTCTTTCTTCTAACAACCATCGGTATTTTACTCGAAACTATATTTTTATTCGTCACATATTATGAGTTGCTTGGAGCGTCTTGTATGATATGAGTATTTGCTTGTTTTTCTATTTAATTTTAAATAAATATCCTTGCTGGACACACCCTTTTGAGAGAGTAAAAATTATTCCATGACTTGTTAGAATTGCTCTCTATGCTTCACTTAGATCTTTATGAGCTATAGAATTGCTCTCTATGCTTCACTTAATTCTTTATGAGCTATGCAATTGCTCTAGTGCTTCACTTATATCTTTTTGAGCACGGTGTGCTTTGTTATTTTTGAAGAAATTCTCTCTTGCTTCACTTAGATTAATTTGAGAGAAAGAAATATGATGCTCGTGATCTTCAGTTATATTTGTTTGAGCTTATCAAAAGCAACATATGAAATTAGTTCCAAAGTGATAGATATCCAAGGAGGATATAATAAAAACTTCCATGAAGATCATTGGACAAAATAAACTTGATTCTTTGTATAATAGTTTTGAGATATGATGATAGTGATATGTGAGCTATGTTGATGAGTAATTATGTCTTAGTAAGAGTGTTCATGTTAAGGTTCGTGATTCCCTATGCAAGCACGAAAGTCAATAGTCATGCAATGAAATTATATCCTACTTGTGTCGCATTATTTGGTGTTGGTTATGTTTAATGTTCCCTTATGATGGTTTTCGTTACTTGGTTGGTCGCTTCTCAATCTCTTGCCAGCCTCCACTTTGTAATAAGTATAAATACTACTTGTGCATCCAAATCCTAAAACCCAAGTTATGCCAAATGAGTCCACCATACCTACATATATACGGGCATTTCCAAGGCGTTCTAAGCAAATTTGTATGTGCCAACTCTAATTTTCAAAATAAATTTCTCTTTTCTGTGCCCGTACCGCTCGCGAAGCGGCAAGGGGTGGCCAATAGTTTTCATGCTAGATGTGTTATTCTCAAGATGAGTGTTTATTCACTTGTCATTGCACGAGAGTATGGCGGTAATAGGGATTCCCAGTCTCGAAATGAAAAAGGAAAAATTACTTTATGTTGTCAAATAATAAATTCCTTGGAAAGTGTTGGTATGGAGGGCACCCGTGGATACGGTTAGCCATGGCTTGTGAAAGTTTGGTCGAAAAAGAAATAAACTTTATTTTATGTTTGGGAACCACCTATGATGCATCTAGCATGGAAAGTGTTGGGAACTTTAAGTCGTTCTCGTTGGTGAGAAAAACATGCCACCCAAAATAACTTTCCTCTCAATTAAGCTTTAAGCTCTAGCACCTCTACAAATCCCTACTTCCCTCTACGAAGGGTCTATCTTTTACTTTATGCAATTTTTATTTTTATTTGAGTCTCCATCTTCTTTTACAAAGCACCAACTACGGAACACTATTATCATACTTGAGCATTGGATAAAATTGACATTTGGATGTGTGGCATGAATGGATCAATTATTGAGCATGATGGGCTAGTGATAACTAGCTTTAGTATTGATATTTTGAAGGACATGGTTGTTTGTTGATATGCTTGAATATTGAAGTCCTCATGTCAAAACTAGACTATTGCTTTGAACCACATAAAAATTCCAATTGTCCATGCTATAAAAGAAAGAATAGGAGATGAACATGATAGGCATCATTCCACATCAAAAATTCTGTTTTTATCATTTACCTACTCGAGGACGAGCAGGAATTATGCTTGGGGATGTTGATACGTCTCCAACGTATCTATAATTTTTGATTGTTCGATGTTGTTATATTATCATTCTTGGATGTTTTACAATCATTTTATACTAACCTATTGACATAGTTCCAAGTGACAGTTGTTGTTTTCTGCTTGTTTTTTTACATCGCAGGAAATCAATATCAAACAGAGTCCAAATGCAGTGAAACTTTTGTGGATTTTTTTGGACCAGAAGACACCTGTTGGGCTAGAGAAGCACCTGGGGGTGCCCCAGGGGGCACAACCCACCAGGGCGGATTGTGCCCACCTCGATGGCCTCCCGCACCGCCTCTTCGCTCTATAAATACCCAATATTCCAGAAACCCTAGGGGAGTCGACGAAAATCAATTCCAACTTTCATCGGATCATAAACTCAAAGTTCATCGGATCCCAACAAACACACCGCAAAAAGAGTTACATCATATGTATCTCCAAGTGACCTTTGTATTGAGAATCAGACGAGACAGATGAAGCCATCTAGCTACTAACTACGGACCCGTAGGTCTACAAAGAACTACTCACGCATCATCGGAGAGACACCAATGGACATGATGCACCCCCCGTGATGGTGTCTAGATTCGATCTGGTGGTTCTGGAACTTGCGGCAGCTGGAATTGATTTTCGTCGACTCTCCTAGGGTTTCTAGAACATTAGGGTATTTATAGAGCAAAGAGGCGGTTCAGGGGGCACCCGAGGTGGGCACAATCCACCAGGGCGCGCCTGGGCCTCCACGCATGCCCTGGTGGGTTGTGCTCCCCTCGGAGCACCCCTCAGGCGCTTCTCCGGCCCACTAGATGTCTTCTCGTCTAAAAAAAGTCCACAAAAAGTTTCACTTTGTTTGGACTCTGTTTGGTATTGATTTCCTGCGATGTAAAAAACATGTAGAAAACGACAACTGGCACTAGGCACTATGTCAATAGGTTAGTACCAAAAAATGATATAAAATAACTATAAAAGGATTATAAAACATCCAAGAATGATACTATAACATCATGGAACAATAAAAAAATTATAGATACGTTGGAGACGTATCAGCGCCCCTAGGTGCCTTCCCTCCCAAGTAGGGGGCGGCTACCCTAGGGGGCCGCACCACCCTCCTAGCCGAGTGGGCTGGGGATTGGGACGATGCCAAGCCCCTTGTCGGCTGGTGTGCCCCCTTCTGTTGTCCCATGAGCCCCCCAACACTTATTGGGGCCCCCGAAACCCTTTTCGGTCTTCCGGCGATAACCCGGTACCTCCCGAAACACTTCCGAAATCTGATTCCCTTCGTCCTATATATCAATCTTCACCTCTGGACTATTCCGGAGTTCCTCGTCATGTCCGAGATCTCATTCGGGACTCCGAACAACCTTCGGTCACCAACACAATAAGTCAATCATACTTAGATTGTCACCAAACTTTAAGTGTGTAGACCCTGCGGGTTCGAGAACTATGCAAACATGACCGAGACACCTCTATGGTGAATAACCAATAGCGGGACCTAGATGTCCATATTGGTTCCTACATATTCTACAAAGATCTTTATCGGTCGAACCTCGATGCCATGGATTCAGCTAATCCCATATGCAGTTCCCTTTGTCCATAGGTATGTTACTTGCCCGAGATTCGATCGTCGGTATCTCCATACCTAGTTCAATCTCGTTACTGCTAAGTCTCTTTACTCATTCTATAATACAAGATCCCATGACTAACTCCTTAGTCACATTGCTTCCAAGCTCATTGTGATGTTGTATTACAAAGTAGACCCCGAGATACCTCCCCGTCATACGGAGTGAGAAATCCCTGTCTTGATCCATGCCAACTCAACATACACCCTCGGAGATACCTGTAGAGCATCTTTATAGTCACCCAGTTATGTTGCGACATTTGATACACACAAGGTACTCCTACGGTGCCAGTGAGTTGCATGATCTCATGGTTATAGGAACAACCACGAACATGCAGAAAATGATAGCAATAAACTTGATACGATCATATGCTACGCTTATAGTTTGGGTCTTGTCCATCACATCATTCTCCTAATGATGTGATCCTGCTATCAAATAACAACTCATGTCTATGGCTAGGAAACCATAGCCATCTTTGAACAACAAGCTAGTCTGGTAGAGGCTCACTAGGGACATGTTGTTGTCTATGCATCCACGCATGTATTTGAGTTTCCAGTCAATACAATTATAGCATGGATAATAAATGATTATCATGAACAAGGAAATATAACAATAACCACTTTATTATTGCCTCTAGGGTATATTTCCAACATTTCAGAGCATGGATCAGATTGGATCGCGACGCGAGTATGACTACGCCAACCAAGATCTCTAGATCATTAACGCTTTCGGTCTACAAGAGTATGTAGACTCACTCCCCTCTCGTAGCTATGCATCTCCTAGATTGATCTTGGGTGTTCGTATGATTTTTTTTCATGCTTCGTTCCCCATCACTAACATGCAAAAGAACCTCACACCACAATGGTCTCAAATTGTTAACGGACCGTTAACGGCCCAAATTTGCAGAACTCGTATGGTCGTGGTTGTAAATGGGCCAGACACAAGTAGGCCCTAAATGGCCCGACCCGCTAACTTTGGCTATGCCGATCTTTTTATGTAAACAGGCACTGTTGAGCCATGCCGCATGTCGACGTATCATAGGCGTCGCTCATCCATTGAATGGATGACATCTATTGCAACTTAGAGCCGACATGTGGTTCCATTAGAGAATGAGAATTTTACACGTGGAAAATCGTTATTGATCCTGGCTGTCAACGGGTTATCGGAACCAAACCTGCACCCAATAGCTTAACGGCGACCCATTACGGTGGATGTCACGTGTCAGTTACCCTTGACAAAAACACTTCCATGACGCGCCATTTATCGTCATGGAAATAGACACTTTCGTGATGATAATTTGAGTACAGTCATGGAACACTTTTAGGATATCACATGTATGACTATCTAAAAGCACAAGTGCTCCCAGTGTGATTTTGGTAATTAATGTCAACATATCTCTTGTTGGACTAATGTTTTCATCTAGTATATTTTAGACAAGTTCAACAAATGGAGTGGCATAGACTAGAGGATGTGGAACCCCTGCAAGATGATAAGGACGAAGGATTGGCTCAAGCTCAAAGCTCAGGACTCTACATTTTCTGTTTCAGTGATCCAACATCACATTGAGTCCATTGGAAAGCCAATACTATTAAAAGGGGATGAGGTGTTGCTTAATGGCCTGCTTGCTCAAAGTGCTTAGTGATATGCTCCAAAACCCTCAACCACTTTCTCACATCCACATATGTCCCAAACCAAAAGTCAAACTCGGCCCCACCAAAATTTTCTATCCAGCTTCACCGAGTTCATTTGACATAGCCACTATGAGAAACCCTCATCATTTCGGTCGCACCGAAAGGGATCTCGGTTTCACCGAGATGGGAATGTAAACTCTCTGTTTCCTATTTGAAACATTTCGGTCTAACCGAGATGTGAAAATGGGTCTCACCGAGTTAACATTGCAAACTCTCTGTTGCCTCTTCGTAACGTTTCGGTCCAACCGAAATGAGCGAATCGGTCCCACCAAGTTTGCCTGACCAACTCTCCGTAATCTTATTACCAAAATCGGTCCTACCGAGTTTGTGTAATCGGTCTCATCGAGATTACGTTATGCCCTAACCCTAATGAAATCGGTTCCACCAAGTTGATCATATCGGTCCCACCGAAATAACTAACGGTCACATTATGAACTAAATCGGTCTGACCGAGTTCTCGGAATCGGTCCCACCGAGTTTGGTAAATTGTGTGTAACAGTTGGATTTTGTGTGGAGGCTATATACCCCTCCACCCACTCTTCATTCGTGAGGAGAGACATCAGAACATACCTACACTTCCATTACTCACTGTTCTGAGAGAGAACCACCTACTCAAGTGTTGAGATCAAGATATTCCATTCCTACCATATGAATCTTGTTCTCCAGCCTTCCCAAAGTTGCTTTCCACTCAAATCATCCTTCCACCATATCCAAATCTGTGAGGAGCTATTTGAGTGTTGGGGAGACTATCATTTGAAGCATTTGAGCAAGGAGTTCATCATCAACACACCGTCTATTACCTTTTGGAGAGTGGTGTCTCCTAGATTGGTTACCCTTCGTGGGTTGAAGTCTCCATCAACGTGGATGTACGATAGCACCACCTATCGGAACCAAGACAAAAAACATCCTTGTCTTCACTTGTGTTTGCATTCTCCAAACTCCTCCCTTTACCTTCATATGCAATTGCTTTACATTTCGCTACTATACTTTTAGAATTGCATGTGTAGGTTAATTGCTTGACTTGTGTCAAAGTGCTAAAATCTGCCAAGAACTAAAATTGGGAAAAGGCTAGGTTTTCATTTGGTCAAGTAGTCATAGTTGCATGCTTTACATTCCTTTGCCCTTATACTCTTGTTATGCTTGCTTGGTGTGTATTGTGAATGTTTAAACATGTGCTAAAACTCCACTCCAACTTAAAGAAAGTTTAAAAACTGCCACTTTTCTTGCTAGACGTCTATTCACCCCCCTCTAGAGACACTCTTCTCGATCCTTTCACTATCTTGATTCTGTCATAAAATTGTGACGGGTGTACATGCATGAAGAAAACATGACCTACCGTGACAAACACGTATCATCACGAAAGTATTTTTTTGTAGTGATGGTCACCTTCGAGTTGTTGACCCCCAACACCCTGAAGGTTATTACCATCCTGAACGACGACGATGTGGAGGTGGTCACCAAGTGCAAGAAGCATCCCGACGCCTTCGCCATGAACGTCTAGAGAGCTCTTGTTACCTGGTTTGGTTTTAAGACTATCATGTGTTGCTGGTTTGGTTTGAAACTGCTAGTACTATGTTAAACTTCTTCTGATGCAGGTTATGTGTGTGTTTGGTTTGTTTCGCATGCTCTATAGTTTGTTCTTATGCTATCTATGTGTGTCTCGGGTAACCTCACCACCTCGACAAGGAGGTTACCAGACAATTATGTTGCACGTAACCAAACAACCAGACTTTTATTTTCCTCGAAACTAGCCCGCAACCAAACAGTCTACCTTCCGTTTCGATACATGCATGCTAGAGGGTATGCACATAACCAATCAACATGCATATATTGATTTTTTTTGCCTGCATTAGCTCAACCAGACTGATCCGCGACAAGTATGCAAAGGGGCAAAAACAATGCAAGTAACCAAGCACGTCATTAAAGATTATGTCATATATCTCAGGCATGTCCCACTTCTACGACGAACAGTGCTGCAGTGGTGGTAGCCCTTTCCTTGATTGTGTGGATGACGATGGGCGGGGTAGGGGGTAATCCTGATGTTGTTGTTGCTTCAGCGGTGATGACTTTTTTGTCTTGATTTGGAGGTCACGATCTAGTGGTGGTGGTCCTTCCCTCAGAATGGGTAGGCAATCTTGGTACCTTGGTGTAACATGGGTGAGGTTTCGAGCGAAAGCTCAATGCTCCAGAGGAAATGGTGGCGACTATGCATGTGGATGTCGCGTCCCTCTTGGGGTACAGCTGTGTCTTTCCTCCTTGTGCCAAGGTTCTGGGTGAAAACCCTAATCGTTGTTTCGGTCTTGGCAAAGCTGCGTGTAGCCATCTTGAGGAGTCGTGGTGAAGCCCAGGTACCTTCTGATCGTGGCGCGCTGATGTCTTCGGGGAAGCTTTGCTCCTTACCGTGGAAAGATCGGAGAATAGTGTACATCTGTAGTGTGGCATCTGGAGACAATGTCTTATCTAAAAAGTAGCTGTAAACTGACGCCACACTTAGGTGGTTGATCTGGGGGGATGCTTGTGAGTGTGCGTGCCTCGTCCGTGTAGCGACCAGACCTCAAACAGTCTGATCTCTGTGCATCAGTGTCATCCCTGGATCAGTAATGTTGACACGCACAGTACTTGAAGGATTTATAACAGAGTAGCAATCACACACTTATTACATCGATAGTCCAACGATGAATTTATTACAAATAATATGGCTGAAGGCCATCTAATACGATAACAACGGAAGGCTTGGAAGATAAGTGAGTCCATCAACTCCAGCGACATCACTGAGTATAGAACCACGACCTAAAAGGCATCTTACTCATCGTCTGAAAAGTCTGCAACATGAAACGTTGCAGCCCGAAAACGGGTCAGCACATGGAATATGCTGGCAAGGTAACACAAGAGAATGCAATGAAAGTAAAACTATACTATATGCAATATTTGGCTGGTGGAAAGCTCTATGGTTAAGTTTTTGCGTAAAGCCAATTTTTCCCTACTTCAAAAGAATAGATTTTTATTAACTATCATGGTAGTTGAAACATCGTTGAGAAGATAGACATCCTCTCAACCCCAATTAAAATAATCATTAAACCCAACAATGTTAAATTAGAGTAACATGATGAGATTCACATGAAAATCCAAGTACTAGATACTCAAGACGTCCATAACCGGGGACACAGCTAATCATGATCAGTTTGTACACTCTGCAGAGGTTTGTGCACTTTTCCCCACAAGACTCGATCGCCTCCGTTGGGTTTCTCGCACTGCATGGTGTTTGAGAAACGGATGACTGAGACATAGTCTTTCAGAAGCGCTAGCACCTTACGATCGGGCAGACCGTACCAACCTACATCCCCTACATCTGCTAGTCCACCACTGTAAGAGTTTGCACGACTTACACATACTATGCTAGAGCCCATAATAGCATTGTGGCTGCACACGTAAGTTTCTAGTATGAATAATCTCATGATCCCTTTGAGCCTGGGTGGCGGTCCAAAAGAAAAATAGGCAATCACTGGAATACCCAGATGCCTCAATCCACCGAAATGTGTATTAATGTTGCCACCTTAAGTTGAACCATTAATTAACAAACTCACATCTGTCATGGATTTCACTCACCCAATCCACGTCTACGAGCATAGCATGTCCTAACAGCAAACGTAGAAGTAACTCCCAAAGGTTTGAATGTAATGCAGGTAATAGGTACTACCTCAATCTACATCCCAATCCCACAAGTTAATTGATCCTACTCATGAAATGTGTGAGGGTTGGACTAATGAAATGAAAACTGGGTAATTGGAAAGCATGATCAAAGTGTTACTTGCCTTGCTGATGATCCGCAAAACCTAGAGTCTCAAAGTAGCAAGCGGCGCACTCCGGGTACTCTATCGCAATCAAACAAGCACACAATAAGTACTTAACTAATGCACGGGTAAAACTCAAATAAGAGATCTAACCAGAAAGTTCAACTTAAGAACTCCGATTTGCAAAAAGAATCAACTCGAAAGAAGCAACGAAACTCAAACTGCAAAAGAAACGATCTCCGGTTACTAATTGGCCTAAAGTCAAATTTTACAGTAGCCAAAACTTTGTTCAAGTTGATTAAACGTAAAGAGGGCATCGAGACGAAGATCTGGGACTTTGAATCACCTGATTCCGACTCTCGAGCGAAAAGAAAAACGAAAAACAAGATCAGGGCAGAAATCGCGATCGGAATAACCGCGGATAAATACCCCGAAAAAGAAAACGGACGAACAGGCTAACGAACGAACGTTCGCTGTCTGCGGCTAACTAACGAAAACCGTTCGTTAAAACGAACGTACGGATGAACGTCCGCTAAATAACTAAACCGACGGAAAAACCGAACCGATCTAAAATAAAAAAAAACAGATCTACGGTTTTACGAAAAACCGATCGGTTTTACAAAAAAAAACGTAACTACCTCGGGCACGAACTCCGGCGGGATTACGGCGGCGGCGGGGGCGGTCCGGCGACGGCAGCGGGGCGGCCAGGCGGGGTGCGGCGGGGCGGCGGGGTGCGGCGGCTGGCAGCGGCAGCGGCGGCGGCGACACGCGGCGGCGGCGGGGCGGCGCTAGGGTTGCGGGGCGGCGGGGCGAGGCGGCTGAGGCGGGCTGGCGACTTGGGGCGAAACGGGCCGGGGTGGCTGGCTTATAAAGCCTAGAGTCCCTTTCCTATACGAGTCTAAGTCGGTTCACTTTTTTTTAAATAGAGTGCCGGCGCAGAAAAACTAACGAAAGAAATATTAAACGGACTCTAAAAATCCCGAAATAAATTTTCGCTGTCCTCTAATAATATTTAGGACAAAGTAAACATTTTTCCCGGACCTAACTAAAATTTTGAAAAACGCGCATTTTTCCTATGCAAATAAATCCGCATATAATTCCAGAAAAACACCAAAAGTGATTTTAGCATTTTTCCTCCAATATTTCTGTTATTTTGGAGAAGTCATATTATCTCCGCTCATATTTTGTATTTAGAAATATTTTTAGGAGAGAAAAATAATTAGAATCACACTGTCCTCGTACCGGTATTCGAGCGAACTCAAATACAAAAACGGTAAAATTCCCAACTCTCTCCGTAGGTCCTTGAGTTGCTTAGAATTTCGAGGAACGCCACAAACAAAAATGCAAAAACATGCAATGCAAATATGATCTATGTATAACATTCCAAATTGAAAATTTGGGATGTTACAAACCTACCCCCCTTAGAATGAATCTCGCCCTCGAGATTCAACTTGGCTAGAGAACATGTGTGGGTGGTCATTGCGTAGATCATCTTCTCGCTCACAGGTGGCTTTTTCCTCGGTGTGGTGACTCCACTGAACTTTGCAAAACTTGATAACCTTACTGCGAGTGACTCTGCTCGAAAATTCGAGAATCTTAACAGGCTTCTCCTCGTAAGTCAGATCACTGTCCAACTGAATTGCTTTCAGGGGTATTGTGTCTCTAAGCGGTATATCGGCCATCTCCGCGTGGCAATTCTTAAGCTGTGATACGTGAAACACGTCGTGCACTCCTGACAATCCTTCGGGCAACTCCAACTTGTAGGCAACCTCTCCCATGCGTTCCAAAACACGATAAGGTCCCACAAATCTCGGGGCTAACTTCCCTTTAACTCCGAAACGTTTAACTCCTCGCGGAGGTGATACTCTCAAGTACGCTCTATCTCCGATCTCATAGGCTATCTCCTTGCGCTTCGAGTCTGCATAACTCTTCTGCCTGGACTGAGCTACCTTCAGTCTATCTCGGATCAACTTCACCTTCTCCTCAGACTCTTTGATTAAGTTTGGTCCAAACAGCTGTCGGTCTCCAACTTCGTCCCACGACAACAGTGTACGACACCTCCTTCCATATAATGCTTCGAACGGTGCCATCTTCAAACTGGCTTGGTAACTGTTGTTGTATGAGAACTCCGCGTAGGGCAAGTTGTCATCCCAACTAGATCCATAATCTAATGCACAAGCTCTTAACATATCCTCCAAAATCTGATTGACCCTTTCAGTCTGTCCATCTATCTGCAAATGAAAAGCTGTGCTAAACTCTAGTCTGGTACCCAAAGTTTCATGTAACTGATTCCAGAACTTTGAGGTAAACTGGGTTCCTCTATCTGATACGATGCTTCCCGGAACTCCATGCAGACATACAGTTCTGGTCATGTATATCTTTGCCAACTTTGCACTGGTATAAGTGGTTTTCATCAGGATAAAGTGGGCTACCTTCGTCAGTCGGTCTACTACTACCCAGATTGAATCATATCCTGCTTTGGTCCTGGCCAATCCGGTGATAAAATCCATGCCAAGCTGCTCCCACTTCCATTCGGGTATTGGCATAGGTTGTAACAATCCTGCTGGCTTATGATGTTCTGCCTTTACTCTTTGACATACATCACAAACTACTACATACTACGCGATATCCTTCTTCATACCGGTCCACCAGAAAATATCCTTCAAATCCAAATACATCTTAGTATTTCCTGGGTGAATCGAGTACGGTGAATCATGGGCCTCCTGTAAAATCAACTTCCTGATCTCCGGGTCATTGGGCACATAGATTCGATCCTCAAACCATAGGGTGTCGTGTTCATCCTCACGAAAACCTTTCGCTTTTCCTTCGCTCATCCTCTCCTTTATAGAGGCAATCTCCTTGTCAGCTTTCTGAGCTTCTCTGATTTTATCCATCAGGGTAGACTGGATTTCTAATGTTGCTACATAGCCTCTCGGAACTATCTCCAAACGTAGTTCTCGTAGGTCCTCGGCTAACTCCTTTGGAAATTCTTCCATCATAAGGGTATTGAGATGGCTCTTACGGCTTAGCGCATCGGCTACTACGTTAGCCTTTCCGGGATGATAATGCAATCTCATGTCATAATCCTTAATGAGTTCCATCCATCTCCTTTGCCTAAGATTCAACTCCTTTTGGGTGAATATATACTTCAAACTCTTGTGATCCATATATACTTCACACTGGTTTCCAATGAGAAAATGTCTCCACGTCTTCAATGCATGCACTACGGCTACTAACTCCAAATCGTGGGTGGTATAGTTCATCTCATGAGGTTTTAGTTGTCGTGAAGCATACGAAACAACTCTCCCTTCCTGCATAAGAACTGCTCCAAGTCCTCGACGTGAAGCGTCGCAGTACACCTCATAATCCTTATGTTGATCTGGCAGAATCAACACAGGGGATGAGACCAAACGTTTCTTTAATTCTTGAAAATTGGCCTCACATTCTTCTGTCCAGCTGAACTTGGTGTCCTTCTTTAACAACTCCGTCATTCGCTTTGAAATCTTTGAGAAATTCTCGATGAATCTTCGGTAGTATCCTGCGAGTCCAAGAAAACTACGGATCTCTCCAACTGTTGTTGGGGCTTCCCAATGGGTCACAGTGTCCACCTTAGCGGGATCTACTACTATTCCTTCTCCAGATATAACGTGTCTGAGAAATCTGACTTCCTTCAACCAAAACTCGCATTTGCTAAACTTGGCATATAACTGATGTTCTCTGAGCTTCTCCAATACCAAACACAAATGCTCTGCATGCTCCTCCTCATCCTTCGAGAAGATCAAAATATCATCTATGAACACTACGACAAACTTATCCAAATACTCCATAAACACTTTGTTCATCAGGTTCATAAAGTATGCCGGTGCGTTCGTCAGACCAAACGACATAACAGTATACTCGTACAACCCATACCTAGTGGTAAAGGCCGTCTTAGGGATATCCTGCTCTCGGATCTTCAGTTGATGGTACCCTGATCGCAGATCGATCTTGGAAAATACCTTAGCTCCTTGCAATCTATCGAACAGATCATTGATCATCGGCAATGGGTACTTATTCTTGATCGTTACTTCATTCAATCCTCGGTAATTGATGTCTACACATGCTTCTACTCTTGTAGACTATGTTGGGCCTCCAAGCGCAGAGGTTTGTAGGACAGCGGCAATTTCCCTCAAGTGGATGACCTAAGGTTTATCGAACTCAGGGAAGTAGAGGTTGAAGATGGTCTCTCTCAAGCAACCCTGCAACTAAGATACAAGAAGTCTCTTGTGTCCCCAACACACCTAATACACTTGTCAGATGTATAGGTGCACTAGTTCGGCGAAGAGATGTTAAATGGCAAGTGATATGGATGGCAAAACAAAGTAATATAAATATGTAATAAAAAGTGCAGCAAGCAAACAAGTGGTAAACGTGAGCACAAATGGTATTGCAATGGTGGAAACAAGGCCTAGGCTTCATACTTTCACTAGTGGCAACTCCCAACAACATTAACATAATCGAATCACATGATATTTCCCATAAAACATGCAAAGGGGACACACTCAGAGGTCATTCCTTCGTGGTCAAGAGAGGACGAGAATTATGTAGGGCTACAAAAGCACACCTCAAAGTTCGTAGTTCCCAATCTAAGGATTTCCCAATGTCACCGCGGCCATCCAAAGAGAGTCCCACAATCACCACAACATATCTAAAGGATAGTCAAAGACAAGCACCAAGAGACTCTCAATCTTCAATCAACACACAAGAGAGGAAATCACTCATGAAAATACTTTTCTAATCCATGTCCAATAGACCGCTGTCACCTTGGTCTCGGGGATTATACTAGATAAAGACAAGTGAGTACATCAATCCAATACATAGAGGAAGGGGAAATATCATGGGATCACCCTAGATTAACATAGCCTATGATCACAACGAAGATCACATCATGGGAGAGAGAATTGACCACATAGCTACTGGTAAGAACCTCAGCCCCGAGGAGGAACTACTCCCGCATCATGGAGGGAGGAAGCAACGTCGATGGAGATGGATCCGGGGGCACTTCCCCGTCCCGGCAGGGTGCCGACACAGGAAATCTAGTCCCCCGAAGCTTGATGGCGATGGCGGCGGAGATCGGAATCGCGTCTGGAGAAAAGGGGTCTGGAATCAGGGTTTCCGTGACACGCTTTAAATATATGCCAAAGGGGGGCATCGGAGGGGGTTAGGGGTGCCCAGGCGCCCCCCCGGCGCGGCCCAGGGGGGGCCGCGTGGGCAGGCCGCCTGGAGCCCCTGTGGGTCCCCTCCGGCCCTACTTTGGCCGCATGGAAGCTTCCGGAACGCTGATTTTTTATATATTTTTTCTGAATTTTTCCTGGCAGTTCTCGTAATGTGAAAACCTGAAATACAAAAACAGCCGAAAACAGAAACTGGCACTGGGGTGCACTGAGTTAATAGGTTAGTCCAAATATGATCAAAAGTGTATGGAAGTGTATAAATAACATAGCAATATCACACAAAAGAGGCATGGAGCAAGCAGAAATTATAGATACGTTTTGGACGTATCAACATCCCCAAGCTTAATTCCTGCTCGTCCTCGAGTAGGTAAATGATAACAAGAATAATTTTTGTGGTGACATGCTATTAAACATATAGGACTTACTCATAGTCATATGACAAAAGCTTACTGAGACAATGAATCTGTAGTAATTAAGTTGCCTCATGAGAAAATCACAAAGGACTGAAGGTTTTACAATATGATACTGAAACATCAAATAGATTTGTAATGAGCATGGTGTGCAAATATGATAAAGTGATATCTCGCTTGCCCCCTTTAGTGAGCTAAAACATAGGCACAAAAAGAGAAATGCTTTTGATTAATTTCGAGATGGTACACGAAAGTCTTCGTTAGGAATGGCAGGTAAATACCATGTATAGGAAGGTATAGTGGACTCATATGGCATAACTGGTTTTAAGGATTTTGGATGCACAAGCAGTCAGTCCGCTTAGTACAGGTGGAGGTTAGCAAAAGACTGGGAGCGACCAACTAAAAGAGCAATGACGGTCATAATCATGCAGAGCGACAAAGCAACATTGAATCAGGCATGGAAGTTATATCGCTACTCAGAAACAAAAGATCATCAAGGCTTGACAGACTTTCTTTACAGTCTTAAATATGCGTGAGCATACGCCAAGTCAATCAAAATAAATTCTTGAAGGAAGATATTACTAAACCATACCACATCATAGGCAAACAAATCATGTTGGTACTCCAATAACACATTGGGAACCCCCCAGCTATTTGAGACTAACCATAAGAAAACATGAATTACTAAGCACCATTATGCACGTAGCATCTTTATCATAGACATATCAACCAATGCAACAGAAGCAAACTCTCTTAATAAGATAAGCATGATAACTAAAGAGAGTTCAAGCAACCAACTAAACAAAAGCTCTTTAAAAAGATAAGCATGAATACTAAGAGCTAAGCATGATAGTAGCTATTGAAAGTCAAAGAACAAACACAGCAAAAGATAGACATGAAAATTCTATGTTATGTTCTAGGTAGAAGTGGAGCGTGTTTCTCTCCCACATAAAGAAAGCTGAGTTCCGACTCGCTATGAAAAGCTAAAGAAAACTAAAAAGGAAACTAAAAGCAAGACGCTCCAAGCATAGCACATAACACATGAAGTGATAAAAATATAGTGGAACGAAAGACGAACTGATAATGTTGATGGAGAAGGGGATGCACGGGGGCATCCCCAAGCTTAGACGCTTGAGTATCCTTGAATATTTCTTGGGGGTGCATGGGGGCATCCCCAAGCTTGAGCGTTTGACACTCCTGAATCTTTTTATCATCTTCCCTCGCACACTTGAAAACTCCCTTCATACATAACTCATCATAATCTGATTAGCGAGGTTAGTACCCATAATAAAATAATTGTACCTTGCTGGAAATAAATATATTATTGAAGTTCTACTGTTTCTCAAGATTGCCAAAAGGTTTTTGCAAAGAAAAAGCAAGCTCTAGGTTTGCAAAGTGAAGGAAAGGCAAAACAGGACAGAATCTGTGAAAAACAGAACATCAGGTAGTAAATGATTTGTTCGGGTCACTTCTGCAACTCTAATCAAAAAACTCAGAACAGACTCACGAAAGACAATTATATAGAGAACGCTGTCGAAAACATTCAGACCGAAAAGATGATGTGGTGATTTTATACGAATTTTTCTATCCAAGGACAGAATCTGTTTCCTGGACAACACCTCACAACTTTTGAACTTTCTAGCAATCAGAGGCTATACTTGGCACAAAATTGAAAAGTAAAGATACAATGATGATGCTACTGTAGTAACAACATCAAGACACAACAAAAGCAAAATAAAATTTTTATTCATTGTGGGCTGCCTCCCAAAAGCGCTTTCTTTTATGCCTTTAAGCTAGGCATAAGACTTTAATGATGCTCTTGTAGGAATAAGAATTGAAGAACAAAAGAGAGCATCAAGAAGCAAATACCAAACACATTTAAGCCTAACATGCTTCCTATGCATAGGAATATTGCAATAGAATAATTCATTGAAGCACAAAGCAATAAGCATAGGAAGACAAAACAAGTGCAGCTTCAAAACCTTCAACATAAAGAGAGGAAACTTCTTATTATTGAAATATCTATAAGCATATGTTCCCTTATCATAATAATTTTTAGTGGGATCATGAATAAACTCAACAATATAAGCATCACATAAAGCATTGTTACCATGATCCACATGCAAAAAGGTACTCTTACTCTCCACATAAGCATCATGAAGAGGATAAAACTTAATATAAAAGAGAGACATAAGCTCTTGCCAATCAAGCAAGTGCGAGTTATCGAGAAGCTTATACCAATCTGAAGCTTTATCTATAAGTGATACGGCGAACAATTTCCTCATGACAAACTCCCTCGATACACCTGCAAGCTTAAATAATGAACATAGTTGTGACAGATATAGCAAGTGTTCACCGGGATGTCTGTCTCCTGCATAGCGATTAGCCAAAACATAATCGATAATACCAGCTGGTATTGTATAGGGCACAATTTCAGTAGGGGGAGGAGCAACCACCACATGTGTGGGGCGTCTTCCTACAAGCAACGATCCAATAGCACGGTTTTCCATAAACATAACTAGTGAAATAAAAACAAGAAACAAAAAGATTTAATTGCAAGATCTAAAGATATACCTTCAAGCGCTCACCTCCCCGGCAACGGCGCCAGAAATAGCTTGATGTCTACACACGCTTCTACTCTTGTAGACTATGTTGGGCCTCCAAGCGCAGAGGTTTGTAGGACAGCGGCAATTTCCCTCAAGTGGATGACCTAAGGTTTATCGAACTCAGGGAAGTAGAGGTTGAAGATGGTCTCTCTCAAGCAACCCTGCAACTAAGATACAAGAAGTCTCTTGTGTCCCCAACACACCTAATACACTTGTCAGATGTATAGGTGCACTAGTTCGGCGAAGAGATGTTAAATGGCAAGTGATATGGATGGCAAAACAAAGTAATATAAATATGTAATAAAAAGTGCAGCAAGCAAACAAGTGGTAAACGTGAGCACAAATGGTATTGCAATGGTGGAAACAAGGCCTAGGCTTCATACTTTCACTAGTGGCAACTCCCAACAACATTAACATAATCGAATCACATGATATTTCCCATAAAACATGCAAAGGGGACACACTCAGAGGTCATTCCTTCGTGGTCAAGAGAGGACGAGAATTATGTAGGGCTACAAAAGCACACCTCAAAGTTCGTAGTTCCCAATCTAAGGATTTCCCAATGTCACCGCGGCCATCCAAAGAGAGTCCCACAATCACCACAACATATCTAAAGGATAGTCAAAGACAAGCACCAAGAGACTCTCAATCTTCAATCAACACACAAGAGAGGAAATCACTCATGAAAATACTTTTCTAATCCATGTCCAATAGACCGCTGTCACCTTGGTCTCGGGGATTATACTAGATAAAGACAAGTGAGTACATCAATCCAATACGTAGAGGAAGGGGAAATATCATGGGATCACCCTAGATTAACATAGCCTATGATCACAACGAAGATCACATCATGGGAGAGAGAATTGACCACATAGCTACTGGTAAGAACTTCAGCCCCGCGGAGGAACTACTCCCGCATCATGGAGGGACGAAGCAACGTCGATGGAGATGGATCCGGGGGCACTTCCCCGTCCCGGCAGGGTGCCGGCACAGGAATTCTGGTCCCCCGAAGCTTGATGGCGATGGCGGCGGAGATCGGAATCGCGTCTGGAGAAAAGGGGTCTGGAATCAGGGTTTTCGCGACACGCTTTAAATATATGCCAAAGGGGGGCATCGGAGGGGGTCAGGGGTGCCCAGGCGCCCCCCCGGCGCGGCCCAGGGGGGGCGCGTGGGCAGGCCGCCTGGAGCCCCTGTGGGTCCCCTCCGGCCCTACTTTGGCCGCATGGAAGCTTCCGGAACGCTGATTTTTTATATATTTTTTCTGGATTTTTCCTGGCAGTTCTCGTAATGTGAAAACCTGAAATACAAAAACAGCCGAAAACAGAAACTGGCACTGGGGTGCACTGAGTTAATAGGTTAGTCCAAATATGATCAAAAGTGTATGGAAGTGTATAAATAACATAGCAATATCACACAAAAGAGGCATGGAGCAAGCAGAAATTATAGATACGTTTTGGACGTATCAGTAATCAACAACCATTCTTAACGATCCATCCTTCTTCTCCACTAGAAGTACCGGCGAACCCCAAGGCGAATAACTTGGGCGTATGAATCATTTATCCAGTAACTCCTTAATCTGTTTCTTAATTTCCTCCAAATCCTTTGCAGGCATCCTATATGGTCTCTTAGAAATTGGCCCAGTGCGTGGCAAAAGTTCAATAAAAAACTCTATATCTCTATCCGGTGGCATTCCTGGCAGTTCTTCTGGAAACACATCCGGATAATCCTTCACTACTGGCACTTCCTCCTGAACAACTCCTGACAAGGAATTTAATCTACTCCTCTTTGACTCATGCCGGGATACATGCTTGATCCTTCTTCCTTCCGGCGTAGTAAGCAAAATGGTCTTGCTGGCACATTCAATATTCCCTTCATACTTAGATAACCAATTCATGCCTAATATCACATCCAATCCTTGAGATTCCAATACTATTAGGTCCGAAGGGAAAATGTAATTACCAATCCTTAGGGGCAACTGATCACACCATGACTTAGCCATATACTCCGCTCCTGGTGAGGTTACTAACATGGGCGATCTAAGGGCTTGGGTCGGCAGCTTATACTTATCCACAAATCCCCTTGAAATATATGAATGTGATGCACCAGTATCGAAAAGAACGAGTGCAGTAAAGGACTTAACTAAGAACTTACCTATAACCGCATCTGGTTGCTCCTCTACCTCCTCCACAGTCACGTGGTTCACTTGTCCTTTGTTGAACGGGTTGGGCTTCTTCCCGGCGCTTCCATTGCCATTCCCATTCTTAACTTCTGGGCATTCATTGGCATAATGTCCATTCTTCCCGCACTTGTAACAAGTGACATGGCTAAAATCCCTCTTGGTGGGTGTGGACGGTGTAGGGCGGTTCTGGTTTCCATTGGCTCCATTTCCATTTCCATTCTTGGTGCCATTGTGATTGTGAGAGCTACCTCCTCCATGGGTATGCTGAAACTATCCTACCGCTTTAGGGGTAAAACGGGGCTTCTGCTGAGCTCCAGAATTATACTTTCCTTGCCCATACTTCCTCTTGCGACTCTCAATCTGTTGATGCTTCCTTTCAATCATTAGGGCGCGGTCAACCAACTCCTGGTAGTTGTTGAAAGTTGCCACCATCAACTGTACACTCATCTCATCATTCAGCCCTTCCATGAATCTCTCCTGCTTCTTGGCATCTGTGGCTACATCATTTGGGGCATAACGAGATAGGGTACTAAACTCATCCACGTACTGAGCCACAGTACGATTTCCTTGGCGCAAATTGCGAAACTCCTGCTTCTTCATACTCATTGCTCCAGTTGAGACATGGGAGGTACGAAAAGCTTGCTGAAACTGATCCCAAGTCACATTGGCTACGGGGTAAGTGGCTGTGTAATTCTCCCACCATGCTGCGGCTGGTCCAGACAACTGGTGTGCGGCAAATCACACATTCTCAGCATCCGAGCAATTGGCGGTGGTCAAATCCCTTCCAATCTTGCGTAGCCAGTCATCAGCCACTATTGGTTCGATGCTGCTAGCAAACACGGGTGGTTGCAACCTTAAGAAATGTGTCAGGCTGTCCACGGGTGGTGGTGGTGGAGGGTTGTTGTTATTGTTGTTGTTCTGGTTGTTCTGAGTGTTCTGGGCAAGAAGTTGCATCAGGGTGTTCTGCTGCTGGATCAACTGGGTGAGCTCAGGGGGAAACTCAAATTCACGTCTTGGAGGCATCTGATGGGTGTAGAGGGAAGAGATTAGAATAGAAAAGAGGTCTAAGGGAAAATCACTACCCATATGCACATGAGACAAACACACAATCATATCACACCAATCAATTTCAAACAAGGTCTTACAAATCTAACGATCGTTACAAAAGTGCGCTAGAACTAATATATGGAGGTAAACTACTAGTCACAGGGTGGTCATCTAAAAATATTGATCGGCAAAGGATTCCATAATATCTGCTCCAGCTTCATCTTCATAGTCTTCGTCCTTGCTATCCTCAGCCTCCGAATCTGTGTCATCTATGATGATATAGTCTTTCGGTGGAATCTCCTTGGGTTCTTCTTCCTCGTCTTCTTCTCCCATGAGTATTCCTAACTTCCGGGTCAAGTCATCATTCTTCTCCACAAGTATTTTCATCTCCTCCTCATATCCGTCGCGTGTAGACTTGAGTTCTTCCTCTAGCTCCAAATTCCTATTTAGGGCCTTCTTCAAATCTATCATCCCTACACACATCTGGTGCTCCTGGCGACGAATGTGATGATTCAACTCCTGGATGAATGCTGCAATGGACCTATCCTTTCGGGTGCTGATCATATCCCAATTCTCATCTCGGCGTCCACAAATCTGGTAGATGGTGTCCTTTAGCTCCTGTTTGTAGACTTCTCCGATCCTTCCCATAGCAATGTGGGCTGCCATACTCCTGCCTAGGCTCCATGTAGGCGCATTAAAGGAAAATGCTATGAGTGAGGTGACGGGTGCAAACGTCCTTTCTGGAACTTGAGCTTGAATCAACCAACGCTCCTCCTCAGGTAGAGTGGCATTGTAGGTTCCGGTGAAACTTGGTAGTCCAATGTTTAGATATCTGGTGACTTCCTTCAGGTGTCGTCCAAATGGCGTATCATCATCCGGTTGCATGAACTTGTGCTTTGCTTCCACCATCCTAAAGAGTAGAAAAGGTGAGGAGTCAGAAAAGAGAAGAGTGAATAGTGCTCTAGGGTTTGTCTTAGTGGTCGTGTCCTACAGTCAGAGTGTGCTCTGATACCATCTTGTAGCGACCAGACCTCAAACAGTCTGATCTCTGTGCATCAGTGTCATCCCTGGATCAGTAATGCTGACACGCACAGTACTTGAAGGATTTATAACAGAGTAGCAATCACACACTTATTACAACGATAGTCCAACGATGAATTTATTACAAATAATATGGCTGAAGGCCATCTAATACGATAACAGCGGAAGGCTTGGAAGATAAGCGAGTCCATCAACTCCAGCGGCATCACTGAGTATAGAACCACGACCTAAAAGGCATCTTACTCGTCGTCTGAAAAGTCTGCAACATGAAACGTTGCAGCCCGAAAACGGGTCAGCACATGGAATATGCTGGCAAGGTAACACAAGAGAACGCAATGAAAGTAAAACTATACTATATGCAATATTTGGCTGGTGGAAAGCTCTATGGTTAAGTTTTTGCGTAAAGCCAATTTTTCCCTACTTCAAAGGAATAGATTTTTATTAACTATCATGGTAGTTGAAACATCGTTGAGAAGATAGACATCTCTCAACCCCAATTAAAATAATCATTAAACGCAACAATGTTAAATTAGAGTAACATGATGAGATTCATATGAAAATCTAAGTACTAGATACTCAAGACGTCCATAACCGGGGACACGGCTAATCATGATCAGTTTGTACACTCTGCAGAGGTTTATGCACTTTTCCCCACAAGACTCGATCGCCTCCGTTGGGTTTCTCGCACTGCATGGTGTTTGAGAAACGGATGACCGAGACATAGTCTTTCAGAAGCGCTAGCACCTTACGATCGGGCGGACCGTACCAACCTACATCCCCTACATCTGCTAGTCCACCACTGTAAGAGTTCGCACGACTTACTCATACTATGCTAGAGCCCATAATAGCATTGTGGCTGCACACGGAAGTTTCTAGTATGAATAATCTCATGATCCCTTTCAGCCTAGGTGGCGGTCCAAAAGAAAAACAGGCAATCACTGGAATACCCAGATGCATCAATCCACCCAGATGTGTATTAATGTTGCCACCTTAAGTTGAATCATTAATTAACAAACTCACATCTGTCATGGATTTCACTCACCCAATCCACGTCTACGAGCATAGCATGTCCTAACAGCAAACGTAGAAGTAACTCCCAAAGGTTTGAATGTAATGCAGGTAATAGGTACTACCTCAATCTACTTCCCAATCCCACAAGTTAATTGATCTTACTCATGCAATGTGTGAGGGCTGGACTAATGCAATGAAAACTGGGTAATTGGAAAGCATGATCAAAGTATTACTTGCCTTGCTGATGATCCGCAAAACCTAGAGTCTCAAAGTAGCAAGCGGCGCACTCCGGGTACTCTATCGCAATCAAACAAGCACACAATAAGTACTTAACTAATGCACGGGTAAAACTCAAATAAGAGATCTAACCAGAAAGTTCAACTTAAGAACTCCGGTTTGCAAAAAGAATCAACTCGAAAGAAGCAACGAAACTCAAACTGCAAAAGAAACGGTCTCCGGTTACTAATTGGCCTAAAGTCAAATTTTACAGTAGCCAAAACTTTGTTCAAGTTGATTAAACGTAAAGAGGGCATCGAGACGAAGATCTGGGACTTTGAATCACCTGATTCCGACTCTCGAGCGAAAAAAACGAAAAACAAGATCAGGGCAGAAATCGCGATCGGAATAACCGCGGATAAATACCCCGAAAAAGAAAACGGACGAACAGGCTAACGAACGAACGTTCGCTGTCTGCGGCTAACTAACGAAAACCGTTCGTTAAAGCGAACGTACGGACAAACGTCCGCTAAATAACTAAACCGACGGAAATACCGAACCGATCTAAAATAAAAAAAACAGATCTACGGTTTTACAAAAAAAATGTAACTACCTCGGGCACGAACTCCGGCGGGATTCCGGCGACGGCGGCGGCGGTTCGGCGACGACAGCGGGTCGGCGAGGCGGGGTGCGGCGGCGGCGGCGGGATGCGGCGCGGCGGTGGGATGCGGCGGGGTGCGGCGGCAGCGGCAGCGGCGGCGGCAGGCGGCGGCGGCGGGGCAGCGCTAGGGTTGCGGGGCGGCGGGGCGAGGCGGCTGGGGCGGGCTGGCGACTTGGGGCGAAACGGGCCGGGGTGGCTGGCTTATAAAGTCCAGAGTCCCTTTCCTATACGAGTCTAAGTCGGTTCACCTTTTTTTTAAATAGAGTTCCGGCGCAGAAAAACTAACGAAAGAAATACTAAACGGACTTCAAAAATCCCGAAATAAATTTTCGCCGTCCTTTAATAATATTTAGGACAAAGTGAACGTTTTTCCCGGACCTAAATGAAATTTTGAAAAACGCGCAAATTTTCCTATGCAAACAAATCCGCAAATAATTCCAGAAAAACACCAAAAGTGATTTTAGCGTTTTTCCTCCAACATTTCTCTTATTTTGGAGAAGTCATATTATCTCCGTTCATATTTTGTATTTAGAAATATTTTTAGGAGAGAAAAATAATTAGAATCACACTTCCCTCGTAACGGTATTCGAGCGAACTCAAATACGAAAACGGTAAAATTCTCAAGTCTCTCCGTAGGTCCTTGAGTTGCTTAGAATTTCGAGGAACGCCACAAACAAAAATACAAAAACATGCAATGCAAATATGATCTATGTATAACATTTCAAATTGAAAATTTGTGATGTTACAGTCCGGTGCATCTTTTGCCAAGAAATGCACTAGCAAGGTCATCAATGGCAAAAACGATAGCGCTACACCTACACTGCATGCCAGTCCATGAGTCCATTGCTTTCTGTTCGGGAGTTAAGCTTGCAGCGGTCTGCACAAGTTCTGCCCGTGCTGAGAAAAGGGCACAGTAGTTTTTGCTTTTCTTTCGGAAAGGAGTACAGTAGTTCGGTTCCGTTTCGGAAAAATAAATTATACTGTAGTACTGTAGTTCAGGCAATGCTGCTTGGATCCTTCTGGATCGGATGGGATGTCCCTCTCTTTTCGGAGCTGGGCGTTGGGAGCCAAGCCGGCCAAGGCCAACGCGTCCTCCTTGTTAAAGTTGTGTCGAATATTATTGTACAAGGTAGGTTACAGTTGGACTTGGTTTTGAACTGTGTGTAGATAGGGTAGGAGTTGTGTCCTAATAGGACACTTGTATCCTAGGCCTCTCATATATGTCAGGGGTAGACACACGATGTAACCTATGCCAACATAATAGCACAGGCGCGCAAGGGGGAGCCGGCGGCATGTGCCGGTGCCCGGGTGGCCGGTGTGCGGTATTGTGACGGTGTCACGGGGAGGAGCGCCCGTAGTCAGGCCCCGGGGATGTAGCCATGATGATGAACCTCGTTAACAAATCTCGGTGTCGTGCTTATGTGATTGCTTGGTCCTCGATAGATAGACGGTACGCCTCGGATTTATTCTAACACTCCTTCCTCCTCCGCGTGCACGCCATTGCTGCTCATCATCGCGTCGGCCGAAGCCCATTAAAGCTGCTCCAGTGCCGCCATTATTCGGCACGCACCACGTATGTATCCTGCTTGGTTCACGTACGTCTCTGCAATCTAGATGCATGCCCCGCCCCTAGCTAACTAGTAGGAGTACTCAGAAGATACATGATGTGATACGTGTATGCTCACTGATGAGCTCGCGCCTCGTGTACGGTTAGGGCGTGTTCGGCATCCTAGCAGCGGGTCTGGCTAGCTCAAGCTCGGCTCACATGAGGCTGGTTGAGCAAATGTTGTCGCTAAATCATCATCTGCAACATGTTTGGTTGCCCGCATTTACTTCTCAGTTCTCACGCATCACATGAGGCTGGTTGAGCAAATGTTACCGCTAAATCATCATCTGCACATGTTTGGTTGCCCGCATTTACTTCTCACGCATTAAGGAATAGCTAGGCGTACGTTGTTTGGCTGCCCACATTATGTGACCTCACAAATAAGCATGTTGTTTGGTTGCCTGTAACCCTTGTTGTCTGATAACTTCTTCGGCATCGTGGTGGTGAGGTTAGTTGCACACAACGGCGCCGGGAAGAAGACACAAACAAAACATGGTAGCAAGCATAAATATTGTGCCACACATAAGCAGATCAGTCAAACATAGTACTAAGCAGTTCAATGTTAAACTAAAGCAGCTAGAACATACGATGGCATGTCCTAGGCGTTCACCGTGAAGGCATTGCCGCGCCTCCCGCACCTGGTCACCACTTCAATGCCATCGTCATTGAAGACGATGACCTTCAGCATGTCCGGAGTCAGCAGCTTGAAGGTCACCATGAAGCCTATCTTGATCTGATGGACGACATCAAAGGTGGCCCAACCCTAATCGAGGGTGACCTTGCCGTCCAACAGCCAGACAGTGACCCTCCAGGACCAGCATGTGTTTGTGTTCAGCTTGAACTCCCGTGGCACGGACGGGAACTGTTTCGTGAAGGCCAACGGCATATGTATGGCTTCGAGCTGGGGGGGGGGCACGATCACCTTGCAGAAGGTGGTTGGCCCTCCCACCTCATGGTAGTGGCTGTAGTTGCGGCGCTTGCGGCTGCGGAGCTCCTCCGGCATGCCATTGTCCGTGGTCGGGCTCTGGACAGGCGTCACCTCTGAGGGTGGCATCGTGTCCTTGCCCTTGTCCCGCTCCTTCGATGGCACCACCTCCTTTGCCTTGTACTCCGTGTCGATCTGCATTATGAAGAGGTTAAGAGGCTGGGTTAGGAAGTGCATTGTGAACCTTGCATCATCGCCATTAAAACCTATGCTTGTGTGCCCTTTTATTTACCCACCGTGAAGGTCATCATTTACCCACCACCTCCCTGTCTCTCACTCTTCCTTCAACCCAACGCCATGAACCCCAACCTCAACCCCTTCCCTTGCGGCATTGGATGGAGGGCTTTCATCCTAGGTTGCTTGTTGTGTGATCGTACCAAGTTTGAGAACATCATGAAAGTGTACTTAAACTTCAGCGGCATGAATGATCCGCACAAAGAGGCAGACACTGTGGTGAAGAAGGACATGCCGAAGGAGTTGAAGACACTGATTCCTGATCCAACGAAGGGCGCTATGTTGGTCAACATACTTCGTTGGGCCATGAATCAGGCTGACTCCGGCGACGCTGGACAAAGGACAAAGTGGGCCAAGTACAGACAGTACCGACGTCCTCATGACCATCGTGCATCTGGGTACTTGAGCACAAAGACTGTGGTGGTGCCACGGGAGGATCAAGAAGCGGTGCCTGTGGAGGTGGAAGAACAAACAGTGGCAATGATTGTGAGAGCGCCGGAGCCAAGACACCGAAGCATGCCAATCGAGTTGGGCTCCGGCAACGAAGAAGAGACGGTAGTGCAGGTCGAGGAGAAGACCAAGACCAAGGCCACCCGTCGCTCCAATCACTTGCAGGGTACCCGAGCCTAAAATATGTGCGTAATATGTAAGATGAACTCTAATCCCATTTCTATTGTACTCAATTCGGATCGGGAAACTCATATCTACTGGTAGTCATGACAATGTTATGATCATTCTTATGGTGTTTACCCCGATTCCCCGTTCCCCTAACGCGGATCGAATCTAAACTCGAATCGGATGTGAAGTAGTAGGTGAGGAGAAGAAAAATATTGCTTCCCACCATTGTGAAAGTGCTGTTGCGGATGCCGGTGAAGGTGGCCGAAGGTCGACTTGCTGTTGTCCGATCTACGCCGCCGCCGCCGTCGTCGAGAGTGGGGAGAGGGGAGAGGGGAGAGAGAGTGGTGAGGGAAGGTGATGATAATAACTGTCAGCGCTTCCGGAAGCAACGCGGCTTCTTGAGGGTGGCTCCTCGCGTGCAGCCGCTGCCGCCCACGTGCCTCGTGCGGGCCTGACTCGCGAGGAACTGCCGATTCGAGCGTGCCTAGCGAGACAGACCCAGAGATGATTTAAACTTTGTGCGATGTAGGCCCAGTAGTATATGCTGAAAATCAACCAGTCCGTTTTCTTCTCACGGGGATCTGATTGGACTTCATGCAGGCAACCAAATGCATCCTTAGCCCCTGCAAGACTACAACGGCGCTCCGTCTGTTACCTGCAAGGAAATAACACACATCTCGCCCCTTCGCTGTCTGGCTTCACTGCTGTCCCGTCGGGTGGCGGGCATCGCCCGATCGGGAGATATATCCAAACTCTCGAGAGAATCACGTAGCTAGCACTTGTCTCGCCGTTGGTTTGCCGGTTGATTCACCTGTAAATTTTGCCGATAAAGGCCAGCCATACTGACTATGCTGGTGCACAAACTAGGGTACCATACCAACCGACTGATAGCATCCAGTGGTCGAGGCTTGACTTGTTTCTAGAAAGGCGAAATTGGTAAGCACGTGCGGAGGATGACCTGACCTTAGATGAGTAAATGGGGAGTCAGTAATTCAACTGTTCAAGCATAGCGTGCTTGACTTGTTCAGAGTTTCAGCACTCTTGTCCACTCTCGCAAGGCCTATCCATCACGCCCGTTGACATCAAATCCATGCGTATTTGTATGTATATAGGACATATATACTTGTTGAGTGAGCTCACTGCTCTCTGCATCCAGCAGGGACTGTCTGCATTGCACCCACGCATTCTCCTGATGTATGCCTGACCTGGACTCCTGGACTTTGCACGCACCCACGCATACTATTTGCTAGTATTAACTGCGAGTCAATTTGTGGTTAGGCGGCGCTGAGGTTTGGTTGTTGGGTAAGGTGATCTGACAGTTTGGATGCCCTAACTCCACAAACTTAGTGATCATATACATCACCTCGACTAAGTACGAAGTCGCGTGTGGCAAATTACTACATGAAGCCGGCCTATCAATCCCATTAGCGTGGAGAACCGCCAACTGCCACAGGTCTTATTGTACTTACTGGCTAAAGTATGAGTTAAGAAAAGTTTGCGGGGGAGATGTAGATGTTTGTTTCTTACAGTACATGCTAATGATTCGTACGTCTAGAAAAGGTGTAAAATTGTGCATGGTTGTTGGGGGAATGTAGAAAGTATAACATGCACCTGTCGCCTAGATACGGGTTCCCTTGAAGCGTGGCAGATCAAATTTATGTGAGGTTGGTGTTTGGTTATCTAGCCTAGTGCCCCCACCTGTCATAGGCGAACCAGACTTGATTTGGCTTGCAGCAAAATAGACCAACTCTGTCATCACTCTCTTTCTTTCATTCTTTTTTGCCGAGGCAAACGTACATCTGTCATCTATGTATAGCCGTCGTATAAATACTTGATCAAAGTGTGGGAAATCTCGTTTGTCATATGGAGAGTATCCCTCGGGCATTAATGTTTGCAAACTAAGCGGTGAGGTCCAGCTGCGTGTGGACGGCCGTGACGATGTGGAAGGCGGCGACGTGGGTGGCCATGGCTCTGACCTACCGGCCCGCGCTCTATTTCGTTCTGGCTGGAATCGCCATCCGTCAATTGAAAATGCAGTTACATATCGCCCGATTGTGTGCAAGAAAAACGAGTGCTTCCAACTCTGATGGTAGCCATTACTGCCGCTGACAAGGAGATAAATTAACAGCCTATGAGATGGACTGCAATCTAGCAGCAGCAGCGTATACATTTACGCCAAATTACACAATTTTTCTGCTTGGCTAAGCGCATAGCTTGTCAGGTTAATAAGGCAGAAAGGGCGCTTTTAAAACTGAAAGCAAGCTCGCGCAACTGCGTCAGCTACTTGCAGTTGCTGGGGTGTTAGAGCCGGGCCGTTGAGCCAACCGCGTCCTAATCCGTCTTTCAATAACCACCACGTGCATGCAGGTGAGCCAAATCAAACCAGATGCTCCGTACGCAACCAACCTGGTGGTAGTACGCAGTAACTCCGATCCGGTGCACGTACGTACGTACGTATTCTACGTGTCGCGCCGCCGCGCAGGATCGAGCTCACGTCGTCGGCGATCTGTCTAGATTCTCACATGGCAGGCGGCCGTTTTGTATTTGCGCCGGCGACTTGGTCGACGGGACAACTCCGTATGGCGCCGGCCGGCCGGCCCTGGGCATTACTCCATGCGCTCATCCGTCCATGCATGCCATGCAGGCGCATTGACGGCGCTGCTACGCGATGGACGATCGAGTGTCGCCGCTGGCACGAGCCGAGCCGAGAGTTTGTGTTGGACAAGCAAGTCCGTCGAGACTGATCGTCAAACGCCTTATCGTCGCGAGGGACGGTTGGGAGGACGATGCCGTAAGCAAAGTCAGCGATGTCAAACACCATGATCACGACGTGCGGTTGGGAGGAGGCTCAGTCGATTCGACTACTTGGGTCAACCAAGAAGTCGGGGGAGCGGCTCCGCTCGATCCTGTGGTAGCTGTTGTGCTACCGGAATGTGGTTGGCGGTTATGGCCGGCCGGCCTATTCATTGCGCTTCGCTATATCACGTTGGCGCCGTGCTGAATCACCGGTGTGCACAGTGTCACCGTCGGAGTCAACAGGCGAGACGAGATGAGGGCGTCTAGGAATAGGATTAAACATTTGCTGGGGTAGGGTGTGTGTCCATCGCTGTCGGTGCGGAGCAATAGCAAGCAATAGGAAGCAGCTGTCGGATTTTATGGTTGCGGTTAGGCGTCGATCGCTCCGGCTCGCCGGTGTAATTGCCGCCGTACCGATGTCTCGTCTTTCATACGATACGGCCTCTCGGCAGTTGCCAACGGCCGGCGACGAGGACGTGCGTGCGTAAGCGGCGGAAAGCTCGAGCAAGCAACCTGCGCAAGGGCACGCATGGAGACGGCCAGTTGTGCGCCCGCCGACGATAGTTGGTTGGAGGCTCGGGGTCACAAGAGACCCGAAAAGCGGTGCCAGGCGGGCATGTGCCGGTGCCAGTGGCGAATGGCGGCGCGCCGGACGGGCAGACGGCACGCTTTTGGAGCGTACATCCATGACCGGTGACCGATGACGGATGGGGTGCGGTTGTTTGTTGGTATGGCCGTTGGTTATCGGCGGCCGCCGACGGCCGACGCCTCTGGACGCCTCGTGCTGTTGCGCGGCAGCGGATGTAGATGGCCGGGGGTCATGGTGGCAACGGGGACGGGAATGATCGGGGATGACTCCACCATCCCCGCCCTGATCCCCGCTAATCCCCATCCCCGCGATTCCATGAAGCTTCGCGGGAACAAAATGCCCCTCATCCCTGTTAATAGCGGGTACCCTGTACCCGTCGGGTATCCATGGGATTTCAAAGCTAACTAGGATATGTGAGATTGAAGAAGACATGGTTGTTGGGAGAGGTGAAGAAATATAATTATGTGAAATATCTAAATATTAATCTATATTATATGCATTTATTGTATGAATGACATAATTTTCGGTATCCATGGAGTCCTCACGGGGGGATTTTATACCCATCCCCACCCCGCGAGACTAACGGGTATCCACCAAACAATATCCATGGGATAATTTGTCCCCCATCCCCGCTCCATGACGGGTAAATCCCCGCGGGGACCCATCCTCACGGGGAATATTGCCATCTTGAGCCGGGGGTGCTGGACGAGCGGAGATGCGTGCTGCAACTATATCTTGCTTGGTTTTTTTCTTTTGATGAGGGGTATATCTCGCTTAGTGCGAGCGCTCCTTTCCTCTCGCTCAAGCTTTTGCCCCGCGCTGTAACGACCGATCCAGCCCATTTTTATCTGTTTTTTTCCTTCGCTGTTCGTCGGCCTTGCTCGGTGGGCTTGTTCGTTCCATTTTTTTACTTCCTTGTTGTTTAGATTCTTCACTATTTTATGCCATTTTATTTTTTTTACTTTTTCAATGGATTTCTTTCTTACTTTCCCAGCTTCATGGGTATTTATTTATTTTTATTTTTTTCCTGTTTTTTTGATTTCATTCTTTCGAATTGGTTTCTTAATTTTTTCCCTCTGTTTTTCCTTTTGGTTTTATTGGGTTTCATCATAATTTTTATTTTTTTTATTTTTCGTTGGTATCTTTTTTCTTCAACATATGTTACCTTTTTTTGGTACACATTCAGAAAAACTCATATACATCTGAAATACATGATTAAAATTTATTGAGAACTTAAATTTTTTTATGTCCATCTTTTAGCATACACATTGTACATTTTTTGTATAAATCTATTAAACATTTAACACTTTTTGAATACATCATCAAAACAATTTCTACATAAATTTAACATTTTCCAACTTCCTGATTAAAACTTTTTTAAAATACAAGATTTGTTTTTTGAATCTTAAGCAATAACTTTTCTCTAGACATATAACATTTTTCAAATGCTGATTAAAAAAAATATTTTTAACACTTTAAATACATGTTGGACCGTTAAATGCACATTTAACATTTTTGAAATAATTTATTAACATTTTTCTAATACAAGATAAACATTTTGCTAATACACGGTCAAATTTTTTTAATACACATTTATAATTATGCAATGCTTGATTAAAATTTATAAATACTTGTTTAACGAAAAAAACTAATAATTGAATCATAATTTTAAATACATGATCAACTTTTTCCACACACATTATATATTTTTTGTGTACATTTTTCGTATACATGAAACATTTTATCTGTACACATTTAACATTTTTCCAACGCTTGGTTAACATTTCTTTTGAAAGGTTTTTATGTGAAGTGCTTTTTGTAATGTATATGTTTACTACCTCCGATCCATATTACTTTCGCTCAAACAAGTGTATCTAACACTGAAATACTTCTAAATATATCCATTTGTGCGGCAAGAAGTGTGATTGGAGGAAGTAGAATATTTGGAACTATAAATAAAAGTTAAAAACAAATAAAAACATGAAAAATGAAACAAAACAAAAAGAGGTTGCGGCTCTCGGACACTAGGGCTCGCTTTTGGGGAGGGTTACCTCTGTCCCGCGAGAAGCGAGACATAGGGGCGCCCGGAGATGCGAGTTTGGTGTGTTATTCCTCCCTACTATAAATTCCTCGGTATGCCACTTAAATCCTCAATCCCCGTAGGTAGGCTCATCAAGAATACATTTGCCTTGCCTTCTTGTTGAAGTAGCGCCAGGGCAATTCCTCGCCTAATGCAAGGAGACGACATTATAGGACGGCCCGACCTTTATCTCGTTGGACGCGGCATGTATTCTGTTAGAGTTGTGTCGAATATTGTGTACATGGTAGGTTACAGTTGGACTCTGAGTAGTATTGTGTTTAGATAGGATATGGAGTCGTGTCCTAATAGGACACTTGTATCCTAGGCCTCTCTTATATAGCGAGGGTAGACACACGATGTAACCTATGCCAACATAATAGCACATGTGCGCAAGGGGGAGCCGGCGGCATGTGCCGGCGCCCGGGTGGCCGGTGTGCAGTATTGTGACGGTGTCACGGGGAGGAGCGCCCGTAGTCAAGCCCCGGGGATGTAGCCATATCAGTGAATCTCGTTAACAAATCTCGGTGTCGTGCTCATGTGATTGCTTGGTCCTCGGATGATCGACGATATGCCTCGGATTTATTCTAACATATTCTCTCCTCGTCTAAGACACGGCGCGACCAGGCCTGTAAACTACTATAGCATTTTGCGATTTGTTTCATATTATTTTTATTTTGATCGATTTTCCCTATTTTTGGGCCGGTTTTTTCTGTATTGATTTCTGTCTTGTCTTCACCGTTTCGTTTGGGTTTTCTAGATTTTTATTTTATTTTTTCTTTGGATCTTTATTTCTTCAATGGTTTTCTGGTTTTTCTTTTTTTATTCGTTATAATTCAGTTGTCTTTGCTTTTTCACCGGTTTTATGTTATACGTTGTTTTTTTATTCCTTTCTTGAAATTCTTCGTTTTTGTGTACATTTTTCAAATTCACGGATTTAATTTTAAAATTAAACTTAGAGTTTTTAGAAGGTATATATATTTAAACTGAATATAAAAATCAAAAATGAAAAAAAATCTAGTGAGATGTCGATAGGTGCGAGTGCGATGACCCTCGCCGCTTCTGGGTGGCCCATTACCGGCACCCGTTGCTGCTCGCGGGCGAGGTTGTGCTTCTTCTCGCGTTAGGCGGGAGACATATGCGCGCGACACATACTTCAGATGATGTGTCCCAAGTTCGATAGCCCACTTTGCAATCCGCCCGGTTGCCTTTATGTTCCAAATAATGTCGCCCAAGGGTGATGAACTGACAACGGTGACGGGGTTCTTGTGGAAATAGTGCTCCAGCTTTCACCTTGCCATGAAAACACCAAAAACCAACTTCTTTCAATGTGGGTATCATTGCTTGGACTCTGTAAGAACTTCGCTGACATAATGAATAGGTCGTTGGACTGGATACCGCCTTCCTCTCTGCGCTCCACCACCACTTCTACACCGACGGCTTTGTTATTGGCAGCAATGTATAACAACATGGGCTTTTTCTTCTAAGGGGAGGCAAGGATATGTGCTTTAGACAACTTCTTGAGCAACTTTGAAGCCTTGTCTGCGGCGGCACCCCAGATGAAGTTATCTATTTTCTTTAAAAGCTAGTACAATGGGATAGATTTTTCTCCAAGCCGTCTTATGAACCGACTTAATGCTGCAACGCAACTTGTGAGCTTCTGGACTGCATTAAGATTAGCCGACTTCTTCAGTCTTGTAATAGCCCGGATCTTTTCTGGGTTTGCTTCAATACCACACTCTGAAATGAGGAAATCCAGCAAATTCCGTGGAGGAACTCCAAACACACTTTTGGCTGGGTTTAGCGTCATCTGGTAGACCCGCAGGTTGTCCAATGTCTCCTTCAGATCCGTTAGCAGAGATTCTTTCTTCTGAGACTTGACCACAATATCATCGACGTAAGCGTACACGTTGCGTCCTATCTGTGTGAAAGCAATTTTGGATGCAGTGCTGATAAGTTGCGCCTGCACTTTTAAGACCGAAAGACATTGATGTATAATAGAATGCTCCAAAGGGTGTGATGAACATTGTTTTCTCCTGGTGTCTCTCTTTCATCTTGATCCGATGATAACCAGAGTAAGCATCCAAGAAACACAAACTCTCGTAACCAGCTACGAAATCGATGATCTGATCAACATGGGGAAGAGCAAACGGGTCCTTGGAGCAAGCCTTGTTTAGGTCAGTGTAGTCAACACACATCCGCCATGTTTTGTTCTTCTTCAATACCAGCACAGGGTTAGCCAATCACTCTGGGTGAAAAACTTCAACAATGAACCCGGCTGCCAGGAGTCGAGCCACCTCTTCTCCAATGGCCTTGCATTGCTCCTCGTTAAAATGACGGAGGTACTATCTGACGGGTTTCATCTTGGGATCAACATTTAAGCTATGCTTGGCGAGTTCTCTCGGTACACCAGGCATGCCAGACGGTTTCCATGCAAAGATGTCATGATTCTCATGAATGAACTCGATGAGCGTGCTTTCCCATTTTGGATCCATGTTCGCCCCAATGGTGAACTACTTGGAAGAGTCGCCTGGGGTGAAATCAACTTGCTTGGTGTCTCTAGCAGACTTGAACTTGAGCAGGGACTCGGATTTCGTGGACCGCTTTTTGAGTGAAGTCATATCTGTTGGAAATATGCCCTAGAGGCAATAATAAATTGGTTATTATCATATTTCCTTGTTCATGATAATCGTTTATTATCCATGCTAGAATTGTATTGATCGGAAACTCAAATACATGTGTGGATACATAGATAATAAGATGTCCCTAGTCAACCTCTATTGGACAAGCTCGTTGATCAAAGATGGCTATGATTTCCTAGCCATGGACATGAGTTGTTATTTGATAAGGAGGTCACATCATTAGGAGAATTATGTGATGGACAAGACCCAAACTATAAATGTAGCATATGATCGTGTCAAGTTTATTGCTATCGTTTTCTGCATGTCAACTATATGTTCCTATGACCATGAGATCATGCAACTCACTGACACCGGAGGAGTACCTTGTGTGTACCAAACGTCGCAACATAACTGGGTGACTATAAAGGTGCTCTACAGGTATCTCCGAGGGTGTCTATTGAGTTGGCATGGATCAAGACTGGGATTTGTCACTTCATATGACGAAGAGGTATCTCAGGGCCCACTCGGTAATACAACATCACAAGAAGCTTGCAAGCAATGTGACTAAAGAGTTGGCCATGTGATCTTGTATTACGGAATGAGTAAAGAGTCTTGCGGGGAATGATATTGAACTAGGTGTGGAGATACCGACGATCGAATCTTAGGCTAGTAACATACCGATGGACAAAGGGAACTGCATACGGGATTAGCTGAATCCTTGACATTGAGGTTCGACCGATAAAGATCTTCGTAGAATATGTAGGAACCAATATGGCATCTAGGTCCCGCTATTGGTTATTGACTGTAGAGGTGTCTTGGTCATGTCTGCATATTTCTCGAACCCGAGGGGTCTACACACTTAGCATTGGGTGACGATATAAGTATAGTTGAGTCATTATGGTGGTTACCGAAGGTTGTTCGGAGTCCCGGATGAGATCCCGGACGTGACGAGGAACTTCGGAATGGTCGGAGGTGAAGATTCATATATTGGACGAAGGGTATTGGAGTATGTAAGTGTTTCGGGGTTACCGGGTGATGACGCCGCCAAGTGTTGGAGGCCTCATGGGCCAAGGGGAGGCCGCACACCAGCCCACTAAGGGGATGTGCGCCCCAAGCTCCCTTCCCATGTTGCTTGAGGAGGTGGGGCGCCTCCCTAGGGTTTCCTCCACTTGCCTTGGGTACCAAGTCACCTAGGAGGAGGTGCCCAAACCCATCCAGGGTTTCCCCCTTGGTGGCCACTACCCCTAGATGGTGGAGCACTGGGAACACTACAAAAAAACATTTCCGTGATAATACGTGTTTGTCACAGTAGGTCACGTAATCTGTCATGCATGAACATCCATGACGATTTTATGACAGAATCAAGATAGTCATGCATGTGCTGTCGTAAAAGTGTTGCATGACAATACCAAAATTATCATCACGGAAGTGTTCACTTCCATGACGATAAATGACGCGTCATGGAAGTTCTTTCGTCAAGGGTAACCGACACGTGGCATCCATCGTAACGGGTTGCCGTTAAGCTATTGGGTCCGGTTTTGGATCCGATAACCCGCTAACAGCGAGGACCAATGGGAATTTTCCACGTGTAAAATTCTCATTAGTCGAAGGAACCACGTGTCAGCTCCACGTGCGGATAGATGTCAACCAACCAATGGATAGGAGGCGCCAATGATATGTCGACACGTGGCATAGCCCAACATGGGCCCATTCAGGTCAAAAGGTCGGCCCGTTTGACTTGGTAAAAGGAGAACGGGTCGGCCCATCGAAAGCCTGCTAACGGCCTACTCGCATATAGCCCAATCAGGCCTGATAACTCACGGCCTATTATGGCATTTCTGAATCCGGCCCACTAGTTTCATCTGGGTCATCCAATATGATTCCAGCCCGTTGTAACTTCCAGCCCATGACGTCTTTCGGCTCATATGAGGTCCTTTGTAACTTATGACCCATTAACGGCCCGTAGTGAAACTGGCCCATAATGAACAGTATATTGCTTCATACCTATTAACGGCCCATTACTCCATTGGGTAGTTCCCAGCCCGTGTTATGTTTCGGCCTTTTAAGGGCCCATTTATTCTTGGGCTGATTTGCAATATTTGGTAGCTTACGGCCCGTCACTGGCCTTTTCTACTTGTGGGCCAAATTAAGCCCATGGTTAATGTCAGCCCGTTTGTGGCCCGCTAATCCGTTGGGCTGTTTTCATAGCGTCATCAAATACGTCCCATTAACGACCCGTTATGCCTGTCGATAGAATTAAGCCCGTTATAATCGTCGGCCTCTTAAAGGCCTGTTATGCTCGGCCCATAAACGGACGGCTGCCACTCTAGCCCGTTTACGACCCATAATGCGGTCCATTATTGGCCCATGTTTGGCTAGTCGGTCATACGGCCCATAGAAGGCCCATTGATTCTACGGCCCATAGAAGGCCCGTAGGAGGCCCATGGTCACTACATCAGATAGCAGGACCATGGAAAAAGAACTACACTGACTACAAGCAAACAAATAAACAAGACAACAAGGAAATAAATAAGCAAGCAACATATGCTAGGCTATTACGGCTATTACACATATTACAACCACTTGGCATCAAAGTTCGCCACCAGTGCAAATATGGGGAACAAAGCAGCATATTACATACACTGGTTGTCAAAGTTGGCGACCATGCAAATAATCACCACAACAAAACAAGTCCAGAACTGAAACCACTTCACAAGAGCTCAAGAAACAATATCCCGGGTATCCACCATGCTTGCAAGACGCTTAGTAAGCTTAGTAGCTTTCTCTTGTTTGGCGCTTAAATCCTCCAGCGCTTGTCGTTGCACCAGAAAGTATGCATCTGAATTCTCCAGGGACTTCTGCAGTCCTTTGGCTTCTTGTCGCAGCACAACTAATCAATGTCTTTCATCTTGTAGTTGAGACTCAAGAAACCAAACTGATTCAGACAGTGAGTTCGAGGAGCTTGTGCCAACGATAGTGGCCAGTAACTCGAACACTACACCAAGACAGGACTTTGGGGTTGTCTCACTATCCTGAACCTTATCTGCATTACTTCATTTACCATTTCTTAATACGATACTCTTCCCCAATATTCTATCAGCATTCTAAAAGAAAAAACAAGCAGACACATAGCAGGTTTAGCATGTGGTATATGAAACTCATTTCGGTGAACCAGTCAGTAGTATGATCGACAAGATTAAACTACCAAGTCTTCTATTGCCAAGTAGTACATAATAAAAGCATCAAACACACATATATCTATGTCCTATGGTAACTACATTGTCTTGCCAAATCAAAATAGTTCAAATCATACCAGTTCAAGACAAAGCAGCATTGAAAGAATACACGTGTGGGAAACTACACGGCACAACAAGATTTTAGATGGGTACCACGGGTATACATGTACAACAACACTATTGGCGCTGTTGTGATGCTAGTAATGTGCATGATATGAGAAGTCAATTGTATACACAATTGAAATTGAAATTAACAGAGCAATTTAGAAGAGCAAACCTATTAAAGAAACATGCTTAAACATACTTGTTGTGCCATTGCAGTTTCGATTGGATCCTTCAATTTAAAAATAGGTTTGTATGAGTAAATACAGTGATACAAGAGTAATGCAGTATGCACCATAGCAATGGAATCTTAAATGAGAATAGTTGTTCTTTAGTCTTAAGCACTTGTTCTACACGAGCAGAGTACAGTAAGACGGAGGAAACAATACTTAAAAAATAAAAAAATAAGCTCATAGACCTTACCACATTCTTGGTTCGGGACCAGTACAGAACAAGGCGTTCCCAATCATCATCCCGTAAATGTGTCTCGGGAGAACGTAAGGGAATTTGATGAGTTTCTTTGCTAGTGAAGTACGTTTTCTTCAGGTAATTCCAATATTGCCACCAAGCATCTTGAAGACAACACAGGTATTAACACAGGTTGCCTCATCTTGAGTTTCCAAATCGGTCCTTCTCTATAGAGAAAAATGGGAACATTTGATGTATTATAACGAGCATGGAGGTAGAATGTATGGGACAAAGCAAAGTAATTGCCATGAATAACATTACTTACACATAACTCATGGACGAACACCTGCAACTGGCATTTTCCTTCATCTTCAGTATAATATTTCCATGATGGGAAGATACACACATAGGATTTAACAACATCAAATGCGATAGATGCTAAACTACGAATGTCTGGCTGTGCTTCGTCCACAGGAATAGGTGTACTAACCGCTGGAGTTGGGGTTCGCCGTGGTATTATTGGTGCTTTGGGCACATGAGCTACCTTACCAACTGCTCTTGTTTGGGAGCTCTGTGGTGGAGATGGTGTTGTGTCAACTGGAACCGGGTTACAATCTGCTGGGGTTGGGGTTAGATTGGGTCAAGTTGGTTCTCTGTCCATCGTAGTAGGGGTACAATCTGCGAGAGTCTGGGTTATGTGTGGCAGGGCTGGTTCTCGTGCATGTACAACCGGGGTGCTATCTCCATCAAGAGGTAGCACTGTTTTATTTGAAGACCGTGTTTTTACTCCGCTAGATACTGCCATCACCCGCTCCAGTTCAAATGGCTGAAAAACAAGAAACATAGTTGAATGTACGAACCATGTATGAGAGACATATGCGATAGATAGTGTGGAAAAAAGAGGGCATGAAATAGTTCACATGTATATTGTTTAACTAAAAAGGATAGCATGACATAATTTCACATATATGATGTGTATCTAAACTGGATAGCATAGCATGACATAATTCAAAGATATGATGACTAACTAAATAGGATGGCATGAGATAATTATATGATGTCTTTAGTAAACAGGTTCACATGACATAATTCACATACATGTTATCTAAGTAATCATGATCGCATGATATAATTCACATATGTGATTTATATACTAAGCAGAGGGCATTCGCATATACGATGTCTGAAATAAGAACATGGTGTTGAATATTGTGTATATGATGTCTAAACTATGCAATGCAAGTCACCATATGCATGATATGAGCAGTATAACCGTGCCAAGTTAGAGAATACACCTCGATGGGGGAATAGGACCGGTCATTTGTCTCTGAATCCATCTCTAAGGAGCTATCGGGACTAAGCAAGAGATCTGCTTCGACAGGTAGCACTGTCTGCTCTAAAGACCTTGTTTTCACTCCAGATTTTTCTATTGTTCAAGAAATCTTCCGATTCAGCGATTTATCGTCCAATTTATCGCTACTCTTGGGGTGACCGATAAGATTATGCCTTATCTTCACCATTTATTGTTTGTGCCGATTTATCGCTATGACAAGCGATTTATCGGGAATCTACCAATAAATCGAGCCTATTCATATCACTATGCTTGCAAAAACTATGTTTATTTATGTTTTGTGGACCTTGATATGCAATATGTACGGTTGTCCTATTTTGTTCGTCATTATACAAGGATTCAAAGGCTAGGAAGCAAGGTAATACTTCTATCTAATTTTTTTGGTGTTGAATATTGCATATTTTAGTGTTGGGAACCTAGGATTTGCAGAAAAATGGCTGATTAATAGTCGACCGATAAAATCGACAAATCGGCCGATTTCCGATTAATCTCTAATCCATAGCTGACCGAGACGATAACGATAAGCAATATCCTCAACATTGGATTTTTCCATCACCCACTCAAATGGTTGATTCACAGGAAGAGTAGTTGAATGTACAAACATTGTTGACAAATGGAAATGTAATGAAGAAAAGGATTGGCAAGATATCATTCAAATATACGATGCCTGGTTAAGCCTGATGGAATTGCATACTTCACATATATTATGTCTGGCTAAAAGAGATGAGATTGCATAGTTCACATATATGATATAGAAACTAAACATGTGGCATTACAAAACATGTCTAAACTAAGCAGATGACATACATGATGTCGAAAGTAGGCACTACAAGGCAATATATGCGTGATATGACCAACATCATCATGTCAAGTTAGAGAAAACACCTTGGGAGTAAATAGGAGTGGTCAGCTCCGTCTGAATCAGCCTCAGAACATATATCTTCATCTGGATTACAATCTAGAGGGGGGGGTTGCCATTCCACCCACCATCGAGCGATGTCTGCATGACATTGTATTGCCATGCAAAACTCTTCTCTTTTTCTCTACATGTTCAGCATGACTGTGTACAATATCGGACATGCATACAAAAAAAATAGTGAGATTATGTAAGGAGAGCATGCAGAATCTAGAGTGATGGTAACAACCAGTGGATAGATTCAAAAATAATGATAGCATGCTCATGATAGCTTTAATTTAATAAAAAGATAGATGATGATTGCTTTACTGTTTGTTTCCCACCCAAGAGGAACAACATAAGCATACCCTAGGTGAACCAGATAATAGACATAGATACTATTCATTGCTACCTAGATATGTGCCACACAAGCATTTGAAAACTCAAGTCTGAACATTAATTTGGACCTGACTTGGAGTCTAAGAGGGGAACAAGACGATAAAGTAGCAAGGAATATTAAGCAATGCATAACATAAGCAGAAACAAATGAGTGCACTCCTTAGGTTCATCTGCTGAGTTGATGATGGTGATGCAGTTGTGGTGGGTGCCGGCAGCAGGGAAGGAGATCTAAGGCGGCGAAAGACAGTCGGGAGTCGTGATGTCTGGTATGGTGGATACTTATTTC
The DNA here is from genome assembly GCA_902687465.1 of Secale cereale. Classification (NCBI taxonomy): domain Eukaryota; kingdom Viridiplantae; phylum Streptophyta; class Magnoliopsida; order Poales; family Poaceae; genus Secale; species Secale cereale. The sequence goes on from LR738715.1 coordinate 144,527,493, forward strand.
GATGGAGCAGCTCAGGTGAGGTGGACAACATCGCGGTAGGAGCAAGAAAAACCACACAAAGTTTTCTTCGACACCTTTATGTAACTGAAGTAATTCCCTGAGGGTTCCTTTGGCTTGCAGGATTCTAAAAACGTAGGGATAGGAAAAACACCGGAATAGGATAGTAATGCACATGGGAAATAGAGCATTTATAAACACATGATTTCCGTCATCTTGGGTGTTTGGTTCACAGGAATTGGAAGAGCTAAGGAATGCAAAGGAACATGGCCAAATTAAAGTGAAACCAAAGGAAAGTGTGTACGGTTAGAATGTTATTCTGCCACTGATGCACTTAGTCTTGTTTTCATGCATAGGATTTTGAAAAGTAGGTCCGGGTGGATGGTTTTCTCCATTCCTTTCAACAAAATGCATGAATAATTGAATAGTAGTGTAATAGGAAAATTTCCTATTGCTATGTTTTTCCTTTGAACCAAAATAGCCCTAATGGATCGACATGAATATATATTAACAAGTGATGCGACAAGTGTACATCCTTTTTTGGCGTAGCCGTGTCGACCTCAGCATCATTGGGTTGGTTTCTAAAGAAGTTGCGGCAGAGGTGGCTGTCAGATGTGTGGAGAAGATCCGAGGCATCTGTAGACGGCGTCCAGGGTACTCCTCTGTTGTGATGGATGGTTCCATCATTGGAGCAGCTCCAGCGAGCCGTAAGACGTCGAGGCTGAAGCAGTACAAGACATACATTGTTAATCTCACGTGGGATTCTAATAGCATCTCCAATAGATGATGTAAAATACATTACCAAAAAGTGATAGATGTAAAATTTACATCACCGAAAAACACCTGAGTACAACAGATGAGGTAAAAACTGTTGACTCTGAACTTAACTGTCGAAACAGAAATTTACTGTGGTATCTGAATGTTACTATTAAAACTGAACACACTGGTAGTAGACAGGCACTTCACATGTAGTTTAGGCCGCTAGAGCACTAGTAGTAGAGAAACGGTGATCTAAATCAGCAGGCGATCGACATGGAACACAGTAGCAGATAGCAGCCGCAGCAGCAAGCAGCAGCGCCTGGAGGAGCAGCGCGAACTAGAGCCAGAGCAGCAACTCGTGTAGCTACAACAGCCCGTGTAGCAGCATCAGCAGCGCAGGCGAGAGCAAGAACGGAGCAACATCACAAGCGAGGGGAAGAGCAAAGCAGCAGCAACGCGAGAGAGCGAGAGTCGGAGCATCAGCAGCAGCGTGAGCGAGCGAGAGTCGGAGCAACAGTAGCAGATTCAGTTGGTATGGACGCCGCCGCCGAGGGATCCTCGCACTAGGGGAGAGCCGCCATGAAGATGTCGCCAACGGTGCCTGCTTCGAGGTAGCCGCGCCATGGGGTGCGGGATCGAGCATCGTCGATGCCGGGAGGTCGGGTTAAGGAGAAGGTGCGATGCGATGAGTGTACAACTTCTTTGGTGGCGTCGAGTAGGCGTCGGCTTCGTCCGAGGAGTTGGTGAGGATGCTGCGGTTCCACTGGAGCAGGTTAAGGCGGCGCTGTAGGGATGGATCAGCCATGATGGACGAGGCGACCGTCGAAGCAGCTCCTTGGAGGTGGAGGAGGACGGGGCGGCTGAATCTGCGAGACGGCGAGATCAACGATGGATCCTCATCCGGGGACGTGGATGAGGGACGTCGAGCTATTGCGGTGGATGACGTCGTCGGGGAAGAGGCTTCGGCTGGGCAACAGTGGGGTGGCGGACGACGGAGGGTGGGGTTTCGCGGCTGGAGTGGAGAGGTTATGGCGGCTTGTGTTTTCGAATGGCAAAAAGGAGGTGACAGGAGGGGGAACCATGACTTAGGGACGCGCTTGTACGAAATGTAGGGTGTATTACAAAAGTACCCCCACCGATTTGAACTAGTGTTCCTTTCAGCTCAGGGTTAGAACGGGGATTTCGCATGTCAGGATTTGGTAGCAGGAGGGAGTTTTCGAGCGCGTTGTAATTTCAGGATAGCAAGGCGTGGGGAGCAAGTTTTCGGAGAGTACCAAATCTTCACTCTGTGCGTTCGGTTTATTCGGTTTACATGGTTTGGTTTATACGGTTTTCCGGTTTGTACGGTATTAATACTTCGGTAAAAACGGTATGAAATTAAAATACGGTTCGGTTTTGGTATATACCATAAAAACCAAAGTTGACGCGAATTTGAAAATGACGTAATAATAATTTACAAATTTATGACTCAAAACGCATACTATTT
>LR738715.1:144529884-144539974 GCA_902687465.1 Secale cereale
TATATATATATATATATATATATATAAGTGTATATGCATGCATTGATTCATCTGTTGATGGTTATGAATGTGTTTAGCATTTAAAAAGAGAAAAATAACTATGTTAGAAGAAAAAATTATGTGTTTAGTAGTGAATTTGGCTTGTGTACAAGAAAACTGACTATTTGTATTCTTGTTCATCTCAAGAAATATTCTTTTTACTTTGGTTTATTTGGTTAACCGTTCAGTTTTTCGGTATATACTATGAAAACCAAAGTTCAAAACGGTATGAAAAGTTCATACCATACCGAAACCATAAACCATAAAAACCGTAAAATTGGTTTGGTTCGGTTTATATTCGGTATGGTTTTTTGGTTCGGTTTTAAAATGCACAGAGTGACCAAATCCAATCGCACTTCCCTCAATGAGTAAAAAACAAATAATTCACACCACAAAAATAGAGAGTCTTGTCCCATTTAATTGTATGGATTATTACACATGCTATTCAAAACTTTGAATCCATGTTATGTCCAATTAATGTTTTTCGCTGGCTGTATAATGCATGTAACCTACTCATACGACCATTTTAGTGCATTCCAAATGTCTATACTACCGCTTCAATTCGAACTAAATTTGAATGCATTTCTCTATTTGAATAAGAATCTACAATTATGATTGTTGCCAAGTTAAACATCATTCGTATATTATCTTAACAACACACCACATGATTGCTATAGAGATAGATATGAACTATGTACACTATATGAACTTGAATTCAAATATTTCAATACACTTGATGTCGATTCCAAATAATAGTCCATTTGATGTACTAACTAGATCTTCATAATCTAAACCATGTTTCATATGTACACTGTGTTTATCACACAAAGTATAGTGCCCCGCCCCCTACATTATGACAAGTATTTAGCCCTGAGCTACAAAAGCCAGACATTATCACAAATTCAAAAAAAATATATGTAGTAGAACAGGCTCATAACCACACCATGTGTATCACCATTATATTCATGCATGCGTGGGTTTAAAACACTATGATATCTTATTCAAATATTCGAATCCTCCATCAGCATCCTCTCCATTGTGCGCGTTCGTTATTTTTCTTAGGTCATTCTCCCATGGTGTCTGCATGTCTCCCCATCCCCTTCTTTTCAGCACACACACCGATCGTTATACCTCTCTAGTCAGGTTTGGTACCACAAACATATGTTTTCCCTCTTCTCTTCTTAGCGTCCATGCTTCCATGTGTCTAATATGGTCCCACACAAATGCACACTCTCACCCCTCTTTTCATTGATCTCGCACTCGCACACTCCTTCCCCTCTCGACATAGTAGGTCTCTCACACCGGCCACCTTCTGAAGGAAATATGCCTTAGAGGTAATAATAATAAAGTTGTTATTTTATATTTCCTTATATCATGAGAAATGTTAATTATTCATGCTAGAATTGTATTAATCAGAAACATTAATACATGTGTGAATACATAGACAAACACTATGTCCCTAGTGAGCCTCTACTAGACTAGCTCGTTGATCAAAAGATGGTTAAGGTTTCCTAACCATAGACATGGGTTGTCATTTGATAACGGGATCACACCATTAGGAGAATGATGTGATGGAAAAGACCCACCCGTTAGCTTAGCATAATGATCGCTCAGTTTTATTGCTATTGCTTTCTTCATGTCAATCCTTCGACTATGAGATTATGCAACTCCCTGATACCGGAGGAATGCCTTGTTTGCTATCAAACATCACAACGTAACTGGGTGATTATAAAGATGCTCTACAGGTATCTCCAAAGGTGCTTGTTGAGTTGGCATAGATCAATATTAGGATTTGTCACTCCGAGTATCGGAGAGGTATCTCTAGGCCCTCTCGGTAATACACATTATAATAAGCCTTACAAGAAAATGACTAATGTGTTAGTCTTGGGATGATGTACTAAGGAATGCGCAAAGAGACTTGTCGGTAATGAGATTGAACTATGCATGAAGATACCGATGATCAAATCTCGGGCAAGTAACATACCGATGGACAAAGGGAATAACATATGTTGTCATAATGGTTCGACCGATAAAGATCTTTGTAGAATATGTAGAAACGAATATGAGCATCCAGGTTCCGCTATTGGTTGTTGACTGGAGAGGTGTCTCGTTCATGTCTACATAGTTCTCAAACCCGTAGGGTCCGCACGCTTAATGTTCGATAATGATATAGTATCATATGAGTTATGTGTTTTGATGAATGAATTTTGTTTGGAATCCTGGATGAGATCACGAACATGACGAGGAGTCTCGAAATGGTCGAGAGGTAAAGATTGATATATAGGACAATGGTATTCAGACACCGGAAGTGTTCCGGAGGGTACCGAGTACATATAGGGCCACCGGAAGGGGTTCCAGGCACCCCCGACAAAGATATGGGCTTAATGGGCAAAGGGAGGGATAGACCAGCCCACAAGGGGCTGGTGCGGCCCTCCACTAGGCCGGCCAGCCCTAGGGAAAGGAAAGGGGGGAGGCCAAGTCCCTCATTCCTTCCCTTCCTCAAGGGAGAAAGGAAAGGGGGGGGGCACCTCCCCCTTCCTTCCCCTGGCGCCTATACAAGGAAGGGGGGCGAACCATGATAGGATCCCAAGTGGGATTCGGCCCCACTGGGGGTGCCCCTTGGTCTCTCCCCTCTCCCCCCACCTACATATATGAGGAGGGGGCACCTAGAACACACACAACATCAATTGTTAGCCGTGTGCGTCGCCCCCTCTATAGTTTACACCCCCGGTCATGTTCTCGCGGTGCTTAGGCGAAGCCCTACGCGGATCACTTCACCATCATCGTCACCATGCTATCATTCTGACAAAACTCATCTACTTCCTCGACATCTTGCTAGATCAAGAGGACGAGGGACGTCATCGAGCTAAATGTGTGCAAAAATCGGAGGTGCCGTACATTCGGTGCTTGATCGGCCGGAGCTAGAAGAAGTTCGACCACATCAACCGCGTTGTCAAACGCTTCCGCTTTCAGTCTACGAGGGTATGTAGACACACTCTACCCCTCGTTATTATGCATCTCCTAGATAGATCTTGCATGAGCGTAGGAATTTTTTTGAAATTGAATGCTACGTTTCCCAACACCTTCTAGGTATGCGCGTTTGGGACAAACACCATCAGCACTGGCCCCCCTGTTATGTAGAAATAAGAACCCGGGGACGCGACCCCCTATGCAATTTAATTAATTATTTAAGTTTTATTATGAGGCAAATTAAAACCAATGTTCGGCCTTGCTGGAAAAGCTTTAAGCAGTGCGAATTATCAAGGGGGCCCATAAACCCCAACCGTGTTAGGAACGCAAAATCAAGGAACATAAGACCGGTTTATTGGGTCCTAAGGTGGCAAGAGTGGAACAAAACACCAAGCAGAAGGCCAAGCCTTCCACCCATTGCCAATATATATGTGCATTAATTTACTTAAGATATATATATATATTGTGTTATCCCAATAACAAGTCCGAACAAGGAGCAATCTTCAAACTTCACCTGCAACTAACAATGCTATAACAGGGGCTGAGCAAAAGCGTACTTAGCCAATCAACGGTTTGCTAGGAAGGCGGTTAGAGTGTTTCATGGCAATAATAGGAGGCTGACAAACAGGAATAGGCATCGAGGCATGTCTAAAGAGCGAGAGAACTAGCATAGGCAAAGATAGAGGTGATATCAGGGAACGGTCATCTTGCCTAGGATCCCGCTAGGAAGAAGAACGAGTCCATGAAGAAGACAAACAGAGGTAGTCGAACGAGTCCTCACAACTCCGGAGCGAAACCGAAGCTAACGAGGGAAGCAAACCAGAAAGAAGAAAACAACATGGTAAACACACATATCATAACCCTGGCATGATGCACAAACAAGTATGATGCATGTCCGGTTTAAATATGCATGTCAAAGTGCAACAAACAACACTACAAATTAAGTGGAGCTCAATAGGCGACGAGTTGCATATTGACGAAACACCACATTCTATAATTTAGTTTGAACTCGGTTATTTACAAGACAAGGTTAAATGTTTTTATTAAACATGGCAAGAGGTGAACCATAAGTAAACTACACTGTCTAGGCATTTTTAAATGGGGCCGGAAATAACAACAACAATTCTGGAAAGTCCCCATGTGCATATTTAGTAATTTTTAAAGCAAACAACAATTTAATCATTTTAAATGTTGTTATCATGATGCGGATGACATATGCAAGTTTTTATGCATTTTTTATTAAAAGATGACATAAGAGATATGAAGTATTTGTCATCGTGGTGGAAAGGGGTGCCACGGCGACGACAACGGGAATGGTGCCACGGCAACATATCGGTTCCGGTAACTTGTCGAGAGACCGGTGCAAAAGAAGGACGGAGAGGGTGTCATGCAAGTTGGTGGGTGCTCCCGGTTACCCGGTTCCCACGTGACAACGGCATGGAAACGAGTGGCAAAACGGACACGGCGCAAACAAGGGTGCATCTCATACAATATGCATTCGTTCCACGGGCGTCATCTCGAGGTTATACCTTTGAAGCGCGAGTTTCGGGGCGGAACAAGTTCGACGGAAGAGGTACACATTTCGAAGAGGAAGTAGTTGTTCATGGGGTCGTCGAGGGAAGTAGGCGTTCACTTGACGGTAGTGGTACACGGTTCGTCATGGAAGTAGTGGTACTCGGCGACGGTCTTGTTGGATCCATGGTGAGGGTAGAGGTACTCGCGATCCTAGCGACGGTAGTGGTACACGTAGTCGAACTTGACGCTTGCGTTACACGGGTCTTCGGCGACGGTAGTTTTACACGTTTCATAGATGTTCGAGGCCGTCGTGGTACTTGCCATAGGGGTACTCGGCGGTCTCGGTCTTGCCGATCTCGTTGATGGCAGTAGAGGTACACGGTAGTCTCGCCGTGTAGTCGTACTTGAGGTGTTCTCGACGGTCCAAAATGCGCAAGGCAAACGAGGGACTCGACGACTCAGGCGTCGTGGTACTTGGAGCAGCAGCGAAGCCCACATGATCGTGGCACATGAGGAGACGTGCAGAGCTGCCGACGGCGCTGGCAGGAGACTTTGCATGACTGCAGCGATGGACTTGGCGCAGAGGAAGGAGGACCGGTGGAGGGGCGGCGGAGCAGGGGACGTGAGGTGGCCGATCGCTAGAGGTCGGGGTCGTTTTGGTACTTGGAGCGGCCCGAACCAGCGAGGAGGCATGGCTTGAAGCAGGACGGCGACGCGAGGGACGATGCACAGGCGAGGCGAGGGAGCTGCTGCGGAAGGCGGCTAGAGATGGCGCGGCAGCGCGCACAAGGGCGACGACGCTGCGACTCCTGGACCGAGGCTGCTCGAGGGGCTCCTCCCCTCGGGCGAGCTCGCGCGGCAGGGGCGATAGGAAGGTGGCGCGGGCGAGGAGAAACCAAGGAGCAGAGGCCACGGCGGCTCGCGGGTGAGGAAGGCGGAGAAGGACGCCGGGAGCGCAGGCATCGGGGAACTGGCGTGAGGAGCTCGGGCAGGAGGGGATCGGGAGAGAAAGGAGATGGGGATCAGAGAGAAAGGAGAGGTGGCGGCGCTCGGGACTAGAGAGAGAGAGATCGAGAGGAGAGAGCGCTCGAGGCTAGGGTTAGGATTAAGCGCTGGAGGGGGCGGCTAGGCCGCGGATGGGCCAGGAGGTGCGGTCGGCCGAGCTGGGCTGCCAGCTGTGGCTGGGCCTGAGCTGGCTGTGGCTAGCCTTGGGCCATCTCTCTCCCTCCTCTTAAATATCTATTTACAGAAAAAAGAAAAAATGCAAAGAAAGAAAACAAAGAAGGGAAGGTTAAAGAAAGAAGTTAGGCATGCGAATTATTTTCTTGAACTCACAAAATGTGTTTGTTCCAAGAAAAAATAGGAATGGCCACGATTGCAAGATTTAAATTCAAATTCCTTTGAATTTAATTCAAAAGGTTTGAACTAGGACAATTTTTTGAAGTGCCCAAAAATGTTCGGATTTTTGGAGGAACCTCGATAAAAAGGATAAGAATTGTTGGTGGGGTTTGGGAGTGAAAACTTGAAGTAGAGAAGTCATGGGAATTTTGGAAGTGTGTGTTGGTGATTCCAAAGCAACGGAATATTTTTATAATACTCCCTAGTGTCGGGAGGATATGTTATAAAGAGAAATCACCATGTGAGTTCCCTCGGATTAAATAGATCAAAAGATCTATGCAATTTATTTAGTTGCGTTGCAAAAGTTAATGACATGATGCAATGCACAATAAAATGAAGCAAGCAAATAAAACACACGGCGAAACCCGAAATAGTTGGAAGTCTTCTGGAGCGTCGGTCTTGGGGCATCACAACTCTCCCACACTAACAGAGGATCTCGACCCGAGATCCTGGAGATGGCACCGGATAGAAACGGAAAGGGAAGAGGTAAAACAAAGTTGCTTCTTTGACAAAGGAGTGAAACCATTGAACCTTGAGAGGTTGAACAACTTGAAAGAAAGAATACAACGGAGAAGAACGAAGATGAAAACACTCCGTTCGAGAAGAGGAACAAGGAACATTACAAGAACCTTGTAGGTTAAAAGACACGAACAAGAGCTCATGGATGACGAAAGAATTTAAAAACCACTCCGGTTAAAAACAAGATAGAGAAGGAATAAGAATGAAATAGTTCGGATAACACTCGGACTGAAAATGGAAGGAATTTAACATGAACTTGAGGAGATGGTATGATACTTGATGAAATCAACTACCTCCGAAACAATTGAAAGAATGACACAAAGGGTAAGAAAAGGCTTCAGAGAGCACTCCGGTTGAAAAGAGAGGCAAAACTTCATAAGATGAGGGAACTTGAATGGAGGACACAACACTCCAGTTGAATGGATAAGCAAAGGAAGAACATGATCTCGATAAAAACGAGATGATGGTTTGGAGAGAGCAACATCACAATGCCTCCGGAATGAAAGAATAGCATATAAATCAATGAAAGAAATGAACGGATAAGAAAACTGACAACTTCTCCCACAAATGAATTAGAAAAATCATCCCTTAGAAAGAATGATTGAATGAAGTTGTAGGAAAAATCAACAACAAAAAGAATAAGCTTGATGTGGGCTTATGGAAAAATATCTCAAAATTTGAGGTGAAATTCTGCCACTAACGGAAACAATTGATTTGATTGAGGGCACCAAAGAGATGAAAAAAATTATATCACCGGGAGGATGACGAAGTTGGGTCATTTATATGCACCATAAATAGCAACAATCCTTAGGGAAAGCTTTTAGGTGAGATACGACCCAAATTACTCCAACATAGAGATTGAAGTGGTGAAAGATCTCTTGAACGGAGATAAAATGATGGGTTTAAATATCTCATTCTTGATAACTTGTGAATCATGAAGCACGAAGGGAAATTGTCAAGAATGACATAACACCACCTCAAAAGAAAAAGGTAGAAAGAATTGCACTTTGTAATGCAAGAAGAAGAATACTTGAGCTCCAACAAGAATCTTGATGAAGACTTCGAGGATGAATTAAATCATGATGAACCACCATGAAGAACTCCGGTAACAAAATGATGATAAGTGAAGGATGAAAAGAATAAGATTGAAGCCTTGCAATGATTTCGATAGTGCTTCGTGACAAGATAATTGAGAGAGTTTGGAACTCTGGAAAGAAAAGATGAACACCCAATAATTTGATATCATGAACGAACTTCATACAAAGGAATTAAATCACCTTGAAGAAATAAGAATAATAATTATGTCATTCTTATCCTTCACCAATTTAAATTGATGACAACCAATGGATTTGGCATACTACATATTCCCGTTGCAAAGAATTAAAGAAAGATCTCGCACAATCTTAAGAAAGTATTCAATGAACCACTAGTAGGATTATGAAAAGAACGATTGAAATGGTATGATAATAAAGGAATAGGAATGTTAAATCAACTAGCGTAAGAATTGAAACGAATGAAGAAAATAGAACGAAGAGATCACTAACGGACTAATGAATGCTTGAACGAAGCACCGGAAGAATATGGAGACGAACGAAGAGGCATCAATTAAGAATAGTTGGAGGACGAAGTTGAAAACTGAGAACGAAGAAATCTTCTGAAATGATGGCCTTCGGATGATCACAATGGGAAGAATTCATAAAATGCTTCGGATGATATGAAAAGATTCCTCGTGATCGAAACAACTATGAGGATGTCATGAAGCTAGAACCAGGAATCTTCAAGAGAACGGCCAAGATTTAAGAGAAACTCTTCTCCAATCTTCCAATGTTGAGAAGAACGATGAGAAATACCATGGAGAATTTTGAGATACTTCGAAAGAATGAAATAGGGAAGGTTGAACCAAAGTTGAAAATAATTTGAAAGCTATCTTGGAGAAGGACTGTGACTGATGGAAATCATTCTTACGTCAAACTTGAAAGAATTTGAGATTAACTCCAAAAAAATTAGAAGAGTTAGGTAAGATCCTGGGAAAAGACCTGTGGGTTAGGGCCCACTCAAAAGAAACACCGTTGAATTGATTACTTAAGAGATATTGCACCAGTTGAATTAAATGACTTGAACAAGCTAACAACCTCGAAATGGCTTGAACGGATTAAGAATGGAAACACGAATCTTCCGAGATATCTTCAGCACTCCGGAGAAGAATTAGAGAGAGTTGAATAAACAAGAGAGACTTCGGATAAGAAATTTCAACATGTGAAAATATGTGAAACAAGAGGAAGGATATAATCAACACCAAGGCTTGGAATTAGATCCACCGGAGAAGAAAAAGAGAACGAAGAATAATGAACTTGAAGTTTCCTGAGCAACTTCACGAGAAAACACCGGGTAAGAACATTGAAGGACAGAACGAAGAACTTCACATGAATAAAAAGATACTTGATTTGAGATTTCTGGATCCGAGAAGAAGAAGGGTGGGAGGGTGGGGAAAACAAAGACAACTTGAGATGAATGAAACAGATACCATTGAGAAAAACCAAGAATTGGTCTTGCACATACTGAAAGAATCAGGTTAACTTGAAGCGAAGCACGCCGATTGAAAAGAATTTAACATAGCAATCTCGATGATCAAGAAGGATTAGCACTCCCATAGAAATATGAGAACACCGATTAGGAAAGGTATGGAATCAACAGTTGACATCGAAGCAACTCGAATACCAGAATCAAAACAAAAACAAAGGATAGATATGTTGCAACATAATCTTCACAATATCATTCGAACAGAGAATTGAACGAATGAATTCCGTAAGCTTAATGGTACATCAACTTGTCGAGAAGCCACTTGGGAGAACAAAATGATAGAATAAAACAACAAGGTACAAATGGAACAAATACATAATAGAGGTTTCGTCCCACATGTTCGTGCTGATGCCCCATGGCACGTGTTACACAGGGCCTTGCAATCCCCGGATCAGCATAGCCAAGTATCCTTTAAGATGCAACTCCCAATTGGAACAGCGCCCATGAAACCTCTTCACTAGATGTTGAACCGCAAACCTCATATCATGCACCCGTTGGAAGATTACCTATGAGCTACTTGAAACCCACCTATTAATTCCCGAAGCTTTCCGGTTATGCAATCTGGTGTTGGGGATACAGGGGAAGCACCGCGCACTCAACTCTAAACCTACATCCAGCTGTATCCATCCGTCAACACATAGCCAGGCACCTTCGGAAACAGTTTACCTCGGACCTTCGAAACACATCCGCTATACTAGTTGTGGCAATACTCCCAAACTATCCCGCCAGTACTGGGTGACGTCGGGGTTATCTCACCACTAACCGCATAGAAGAGTTTTCGATGTCGCCCGCCTCTGGTATTCTAGAACCGCAACGATACATTTGTGATGACAACACCTCGGAGCTCAACTCCCCGGGACACTGCCACAACCCCTAAATGACAGGAGGCATCGAGAACAATGTTCTCGTCACAAAGATATTGGAACAATCCAAACAATACCCGCGTCATCCTAAAAGAATTTGGTGAAATTTTGAGAGTAGAGGAGATAAAACAACGTCAGGAGTCCTCACCAGAGCGATGAAGGGGATGAGGAGTAAAAGAAATCCTACTCTCCGATATATATATATA
>LR738715.1:144545637-144557490 GCA_902687465.1 Secale cereale
GATTCCTCCTATGGTGCCCCATAGAGGGCCGACCCCTCCCCCTCCTCCACTCCTTTATATACGGGGGTGGGGGGCACCCAATGGACACACAAGTTGATCATTGATCTTTTAGCCGTGTGCGGTGCCCCCCTCCACAGAAACACACCTCGGTCATATCGTTGCGGTGCTTAGGCGAAGCCCTACGTCGGTAACTTCATCATCACTGTCATCACGCCGTCGTGATGACGGAACTCTCCCTCGAAGCTCTACTGGATTGTGAGTTCATGGGACGTCACCGAGCTGAATGTGTGCAGATCGCGGAGGTGCCGTACGTTTGGTACTAGGATCGGTCGAGAGTGAAGACGTACGACTACATCATCCGCATTGTCATAACGCTTCCGCTTACGGTCTACGAGGGTACGTGGATGACACTCTCCCCTCTCATTGCTACACATCACCATGATCTTGTGTGTGCGTAGGGATTTTTTTTGAAATACTACGTTCCCCAACAACATATTCCGTGTCCATCTCACATGCATGAACCCACACACCACGTCTCTCTCACACACCCACGTAGGCAGGGTACATACACGAAGAGGAGAGGTGCATGCATGATGCACATACTCACGTCTCGTTCCCAGCAACACCCGCACAGGTACACATGGTGGTGCTCATTTCTGTACAAAAAGGCAGCCCACGCGGGATCTGCCAATATTGCAAGCCAGCTTGTATCCTTGTTTGTCATGTTAATTAATGCATATTTGTCTGTCCCACCTTCTACAACAAGCCAAGCTCTCACTCCTTTTGGTTAATTAATGAGGCGCATGCAAGCCAACTTCTCACACACACATGCATGCAAGGGACAATTAATGTCCTCCTTTACTAGTACGAGGCAAACATCATCAATTTTGTCACGATTGGTGTTTGTGGCCTTGTATCGTGGCAACTTGTAATTTTGATTGTGGCCTTGTTAATAAAAATGGAGGGAGTATTAGACTTGACTGAAGTCAAACTTTGTAAGGTTTGACCAAGTTTAGGCCGAACACAACAAACCATAATTATTGAGAGAGGGAAATGGTACATAAAAAGTAATTGAAATTGAATTTCTTTATTTGTACACACTCTCACACCTTTCCGATAATTTTGCGCCTGTGTGGTTGTTCACTTAACGAAGGGTATTGTACCGCACATGAACGACAGGAAGTGCGACTAGGACACGTGGATTGTTAGTTGTTCGTAGTTTTCTTCATTGGCACGTTAAATAAAGAGTTTCGTGTTGGGGAACGTAGTATTTTAAAATTTTCCTACGATCACGCAAGATCTATCTACCAGATGTATAGCAACGAGAGAAAAGAGTGTGTCTACGTACCCTCGTAGACCGGGAGCGGAAGCGTCAAGTGACGCGGTTGATGTTGTCGAACTTCTTCGCGATCCAACCGATCAAGCACCGAACGTACGGCACCTCCGCGTTCAGCACACGTTCAGCTTGATGACGTCCCACGAGCTCTTGATCCAGTTGAGCTTCACGGGAGAGTTTCGTCAGCACGACGGTGTGGTGACGGATATGATGTGTTCACCGGCGCAGGGCTTCGCCTAAGCTCCGCGACGGTATGACCGAGGTGTGATTCTGTGGAGGGGGGCACCGCACACGGCTAAAAAAATTCAACTTGTGTGTCTTTGGGTGCCCCCCTGCCCCCGTATATAAAGGAGCAAGGGAGGGAGGCCGGCCAACTTCTCCTGGTGCGGCTAGGGAAGGAGTCCTACTAGGAATAGGATTGCAATCCTATTCCTAGTAGGATTCACCAAAAGAAAGAAGAGGGAAAGGAATAGGAGAGGTGGCGCCCCCCCCCCCAATCCTAGTCCAACTAGGAACCCTAGGTGGGGGCGCCGGCCAGCCCTATGGGCTGCCTCTCTCTTTCCCTTTAGGCCCACTATGGACCATCCCCTCTCGTAGGGGGTTCCGGTAACCCCCTCCGGCAATCCCGATAAATCCGAAACTTTCCCGGAACACTTCCGGTGTCCGAATATAGTCGTCCAATATATCAATATTTATGTCTCGGACATTCCGAGACTCCTCGTCATGTCCGTGATCTCATCCGGGACTCCGAACTACCTTCGGTACATCAATACTCATAAACTCATAATACCGATCGTCATCAAACGTTAAGCGTGCGGACCCTACGGGTTCGAGAACTATGTAGACATGACCGAGACTCATCTCCGGTCAATAACCAATAGCGGAACCTGGATGTTCATATTGGCTCCTACATATTCTACGAAGATCTATTATCGGTCAGAACCGCATAACAACATACGTTGTTCCTTTTGTCAACGGTATGTTACTTGCCCGAGATTCGATCGTCGGTATCTCTATACCTAGTTCAATCTCGTTACTGGCAAGTCTCTTTACTCGTTCCGTAACACATCATATCGTGACTAACTCATTAGTCTTTTTGCTTGCAAGGCTTATTGTGATGTGTGTTACCGAGAGGGCCCAGAGATACCTCTCCGACACTCGGAGTGACAAATCCTAATCTTGATCTATGCCAACACCACGAATACTTTCGGAGACACCTGTAGAGCATCTTTATGATCACCCAGTTACGTTGTGACGTTTGATAGCACACAAGGTGTTCCTACGGTATTCGGGAGTTGCATAATCTCATAGTCATAGGAACATGTATAAGTCATGAAGAAAGCAATAGCAGTAAAACTAAACGATCATAGTGCTATGCTAACGGATGGGTCTTGTCCATCACATCATTCTCCTAATGATGCGATCCCGTCGATCAAATGACAACTCATGTCTATGGCTAGGAAACATAACCATCTTTGATCAATGAGCTAGTCTAGTAGAGGCATACTAGGGACACTCTGTTTTGTCTATGTATTCACACATGTACTAAGTTTCCGGTTAATACAATTCTAGCATGAATAATAAACATTTATCATGATATAAGGAAATATAAATAACAACTTTATTATTGCCTCTAGGGCATATTTCCTTCAGTCTCCCACTTGCACTAGAGTCAATAATCTAGCTCACATCGCCATGTGATTTAAGACCGATAGTTCACATCGTTATGTGAATAACACACATAGTTCACATCACCATATGACCAACACCCAAAGGGTTTACTAGAGTCAATAATCTAGTTCACATCGCTATGTGATTAATACCCAAGAGTAATAAGGTGTGATCATGTTTTGCTTGTGAGAGAAGTTTAGTCAACGGGTCTGTCACATTCAGATCCGTATGTATTTCGCAAATTTCTATGTCTGCAATGCTCTGCATGGAGCTACTCTAGCTAATTGCTCCCACTTTCAATACGCATCCAGATTGATACTTAGAGTCATCTGGATTTAGTGTCAAAGCTTGCATCGGCATAACCCTTTACGACAAACTCTTTAACACCTCCATAATCGAGAAACATTTCCTTAGTCATCCAATTACTAAGGATAATTTTGACCGCTGTATAGTGATCTACTCCTGGATCACTATTGTACCTCCCTGTCAAACTCATGGCAAGGTACACAACATGTTTTGTACACAGCATGACATACTTTATAGAACCTATGGCTGAGGCATAGGGAATGACTTTCATTCTCTCTATATTTTTCTCCTGTGGTCTGGCTTTGAGTCTTACTCAACTTCACACCTTACAAGTCAGGCAAGAACTCCTTCTTTGACTGATCCATTTTGAACTACTTCAAAATCTTATCAAGGTATGTACTTTATCGAAAGTCTTATCAAGCGTCTTGATCTATCTTTATAGATCTTGATGCCCAATATGTAAGCAGCTTCACCAAGGTCTTTCTTTGAAAAACTCCTTTCAAACACTCCTTTATGCTTTCCAGAAAATTCTACATCATTTCCGATCGACAATATGTCATTCACATATACTTATCAGAAAGGTTGTAGTGCTCCCACTCACTTCTTGTAAATACAGGCTTCATCGTAAGTCTGTATAAATCTATATGCTTTGATCAACTTATCAAAGCATATATTCCAACTCCGAGATGCTTGCACCAGTCCATAGATGGATCGCTGGAGCTTGCACATTTTGTTAGCACCTTTAGGATTGACGAAACCTTCGGGTTGCATCATATACAATTTCTTTAATAAATCCATTAAAGAATGCAGTTTTGTTATCCATTTGCCATATTTCATAAAATGCGGCAATTGCTAACATGATTCGGACAGACTTAAGCATCGCTACGGGTGAGAAAGTCTCATCGTAGTCAACTCCTTGAACTTGTCGTAAACCTTTCGCAACAAGTCAAGCTTTGTAAACAGTAACATTACCGTCAGCGTCGGTCTTCCTCTTGAAGATCCATTTATTTTTCGATGGCTTGCCGATCATCGGGCAAGTCAACCAAAGTCCACACTTTGTTCTCATACATGGATCCCATCTCAGATTTCATGGCCTCAAGCCATTTTGCGGAATCTGGGCTCATCATCGCTTCCTCATAGTTCGTAGGTTCATCATGGTCTAGTAACACGATTTCCAGAACTGGGTTGCCGTACCACTCTGGTGCGGAACGTACTCTGGTTGATCTACGACGTTCAGCAGAAACTTGATCCGAAGTTTCATGATCATCATCATTAACTTCCTCACTGATCGATGTAGGAATCACAGGAACAATTTTCTGTGATGTACTACTTTCCAATTCGGGAGAAGGTACAATTACCTCATCAAGTTCTACTTTCCTCCCACTCACTTCTTTCGAGAGAAACTCTTTTTCTAGAAAGGATCCGTTCTTAGCAACGAATATTTTGCCTTCGGATCTGTGATAGAAGGTGTACCCAACAGTCTCTTTTGGGCCTATGAAGACACATTTTTCCGACTTGGGTTCGAGCTTATCAGGTTGAAGTGTTTTCACATAAGCATCGCAGCCCCAAACTTTAAGAAACGACAACTTTGGTTTCTTGCTAAACCAAAGTTCATAAGGTGTCGTATCAACGGATTTAGATGGTGCCCTATTTAACGTGAATGCAGCTGTCTCTAATGCATAACCCCAAAAGCGATAGTAGTAGATCGGTAAGAGACATCATCGATTGCACCATATCTAATAAAGTACAGTTATGATGTTTGGACACACCATTACACTATGGTGTTCCAGATGGCGTGAGTAGTGAAACTATTTCACATTGTTTTTACTGAAGGCCAAACTCGCTAACTCAAATATTTTACCTCTACGATCATATCGTAGAGACTCTTATTTTCTTGTTACGATGATTCTCCACTTCACTCTGAAATTCTTTGAACTTTTCAAATGTTTCAGACTTGTGCTTCATTAAGTAGATATACCCATATCTGCTCAAATCATCAGTGAAGTTCAGAAAATAACGATACCCGCCGCGAGCTTCAACACTCATTGGTCCACATACATCTGTATGTATGATCTCCAACAAATCTGTTGCTCGCTCCACAGTTCCGGAGAACGGAGTTTTAGTCATCTTGCCCATGAGGCATGGTTCGCAAGCACCAAGTGATTCATAATCAAGTGATTCCAAAAGTCCATCACTATGGAGTTTCTTCATGCGCTTTACACCAATATGACCTAAACGGCAGTGCCACAAATAAGTTGCACTATCATTATTAACCTTGCATCTTTTGGCTTCAATATTATGAATATGTGTATCACCACGATCGAGATCCAACAAACCATTCTCATTGGGTGTATGACCATAGAAGGTTTTATTCATGTAAACAGAACAACAATTATTCTCTAACTTACATGAATAACCGTATTGCAATAAACATGATCAAATCATATTCATGCTCAACACAAACACCAAATAACACTTATTTAGGTTCAACACTAATCCCGAAAGTATAGGGAGTGTGCGATGATGATCATATCAATCTTGGAACTGCTTCCAATACACATTGTCACTTCATCCTTTAACTAGTTTCTGTTCATTATGCAACTCCCATTTCGAGTTACTACTCTTTAGCAACTGAACCAATATCAAATACCGAGGGGTTGCTATGAACACTAGTAAAGTACACATCAATAATCTGTATATCAAAATATACCTTTGTTCACTTTGCCATCCTTCTTATCCGCCAAGTATCTAGGGCAGTTCCACTTCCAGTGACTATTTCCTTTGCAGTAGAAGCACTTCGTTTCAGGCTTGAGTTTCAGCTTTGGGTTTCTTCACGGGAGTGACAACTTGCTTGTCATTCTTCTTGAAGTTCCACTTCTATCCCTTTGCCCTTTACTTGAAACAAGTGGTCTTATTAACCATCAACACTTGATGTTCTTTCTTGATTTCTACCTTCGCCGATTTCAGCATTGCGAAGAGCTCGGGAATTACTTTCGTCATCCCTTGCATATTATAGTTCATCACGAAGTTCTACTAACTTGGTGATAGTGTCTAGAGAACTTTGTCAATTACTATCTTATCTGGAAGATTAACTCCCACTTGATTCAAGCAATTGTACTACCCAGACAATCTGAGTACATGCTCACTGGTTGAGCTATTCTCCTCCATCTTGTAGGCAAAGTACTGTCAGAGGTCTTATACCTCTCGGCATGGGCATGAGTATGAAATACTAATTTCAACTCTTGGAACATCTCATATGCTCCGTGGCGTTTCAAAACGTTTTTGAAGTCCCGGTTATAAGCCGTAAAGTATGGTGCACTAAACTATCAAGTAGTCATCATATCGAGCTTTTGTCAAAACGTTCATAACGTCTACATCTGCTCCTGCAATAGGTCTGTCACCTAGCGGTGCATCAAGGACATAATTCTTCTGTGCAGCAATGAGGATAATCCTCAGATCACGGAACAATTCCGCATCATTGCTACTAACATCTTTCAACTTGGTTTTCTCTAGGAAAATAAACGGGGAGCAACATCGCGAGCTATTGATCTACAACATAGATATGCTAATACTACCAGGACTAAGTTCATGATAAATTAAAGTTCAATTAATCATATTACTTAAGAACTCCCACTTAGATAGACATCCCTCCGGTCATCTAAATGATCACGTGATCCAAATCAACTAAACCATGTCCGATCATCACGTGAGATGGAGTAGTTTCAATGGTGAACATCTTATGTTGATCATATCTACTATATGATTCATGCTCGACCTTTCGGTCTCCAGTGTTCCGAGGCCATATCTGCATATGCTAGGCTCGTCAAGTTTAACCCGAGTATTCTGCGTGTGCAAAACTGGCTTACACCCGTTGTATTTGAACGTAGAGCTTATCACACCCGATCATCACGTGGTGTCTCGGCACGACAAACTTTCGCAACGGTGCATACTCAGGGAGAACACTTATACCTTGAAATTTAGTAAGGGATCATCTTATAATGCTACCGTCGTTCTAAGCAAAATAAGAAGCATAATAAGATAAACATCACATGCAATCAGAATATGTGACATGATATGGCCATCATCATCTTGTGCTTTTGATCTCTATCTCCAAAGCACCGTCATGATCACCTTCGTCACCGGCGCGACACCTTGATCTCCATCGTAGCATTGTTGTCGTCTCGCCAACTATTGCTTCCTCAACTATCGCTACCGCTTAGTGATAAAGTAAAGCAATTACATAGCGATTGCATTTCATACAATAAAGCGACAACCATATTGCTCCTGCCAGTTGCCGATAACTTTACAAAACATGATCATCTCATACAAAAACGTATAACTCATCATGTCTTGACCATATCACATCACAACATGCCCTGCAAAAACAAGTTAGACGTCTTCTACTTTGTTGTTGCAAGTTTTACGTGGCTGCTACGGGCTTTAGCAAGAACCATTCTTACCTACGCATACAAAAGCACAACGATGTTTCGTCAAGTATGTGCTGTTTTAACCTTCACAAGGACCGGGCGTAGCCACACTTGATTCAGCTAAAGTGAGAGAGACAGACACCCGCCAGTCACCTTTAAGCAACGAGTGCTCGTAGCGGTGAAACCAGTCTCGCGTAAGCGTACGCGTAATGTCGGTCCGGGCCGCTTCATCTCACAATACCGCCGAAGCAAAGTATGACATGCTGGTAAGCAGTATGACTAGTATCGCCCACAACTCATTGTGTTCTACTCGTGCATATCATCTACGCATAGACCTGGCTCATGATGCCACTGTTGGGGAACGTAGTATTTTAAAATTTTCCTACGATCACGCAAGATCTATCTACCAGATGTATAGCAACGAGAGGGAAGAGTGTGTCTACGTACCCTCGTAGACCGGGAGCGGAAGCGTCAAGTGACGCGGTTGATGTTGTCGAACTTCTTCGCGATCCAACCGATCAAGCACCGAACGTACGACACCTCCGCGTTCAGCACACGTTCAGCTTGATGACGTCCCACGAGCTCCTGATCCAGTTGAGCTTCACGGGAGAGTTTCGTCAGCACGACGGTGTGGTGACGGATATGATGTGTTCACCGGCGCAGGGCTTCGCCTAAGCTCCGCGACGGTATGACCGAGGTGTGATTCTGTGGAGGGGGGCACCGCACATGGCTAAAACAATTCAACTTGTGTGTCTTTGGGTGCCCCCCTGCCCCCGTATATAAAGGAGCAAGGGAGGGAGGCCGGCCAACTTCTCCTGGTGCGGCTAGGGAAGGAGTCCTACTAGGAATAGCATTGCAATCCTATTCCTAGTAGGATTCACCAAAAGAAAGAAGAGGGAAAGGAATAGGAGAGGTGGCGCCCCCCCCAATCCTAGTCCAACTAGGAACCCTAGGTGGGGGCGCCGGCCAGCCCTATGGGCTGCCTCTTTCTTTCCCTTTAGGCCCACTATGGACCATCCCCTCTCGTAGGGGGTTCCGGTAACCCCCTCCGGCAATCCCGATAAATCCGAAACTTTCCCGGAACACTTCTGGTGTCCGAATATAGTCGTCCAATATATCAATCTTTATGTCTCGGACATTCCGAGACTCCTCGTCATGTCCGTGATCTCATCCGGGACTCCGAACTACCTTCGGTACATCAATACTCATAAACTCATAATACCGATCGTCATCAAACGTTAAGCGTGCGGACCCTACGGGTTCGAGAACTATGTAGACATGACCGAGACTCATCTCCGGTCAATAACCAATAGCGGAACCTGGATGTTCATATTGGCTCCTACATATTCTACGAAGATCTATTATCGGTCAGAACCGCATAACAACATACGTTGTTCCTTTTGTCAACGGTATGTTACTTGCCCGAGATTCGATCGTCGGTATCTCTATACCTAGTTCAATCTCGTTACTGGCAAGTCTCTTTACTCGTTCCGTAACACATCATCTCGTGACTAACTCATTAGTCTTTTTGCTTGCAAGGCTTATTGTGATGTGTGTTACCGAGAGGGCCCAGAGATACCTCTCCGACACTCGGAGTGACAAATCCTAATCTTGATCTATGCCAACGCCACGAATACTTTCGGAGACACCTGTAGAGCATCTTTATGATCACCCAGTTATGTTGTGACGTTTGATAGCACACAAGGTGTTCCTACGGTATTCGGGAGTTGCATAATCTCATAGTCATAGGAACATGTATAAGTCATGAAGAAAGCAATAGCAGTAAAACTAAACGATCATAGTGCTATGCTAACGGATGGGTCTTGTCCATCACATCATTCTCCTAATGATGTGATCCCGTTGATCAAATGACAACTCATGTCTATGGCTAGGAAACATAACCATCTTTGATCAATGAGCTAGTCTAGTAGAGGCATACTAGGGACACTCTGTTTTGTCTATGTATTCACACATGTACTAAGTTTCCGGTTAATACAATTCTAGCATGAATAATAAACATTTATCATGATATAAGGAAATATAAATAACAACTTTATTATTGCCTCTAGGTCATATTTCCTTCATTTCGTTTCGTACACAATTGAAAGTGATTGTTATGGAGAGAAAAAGAAAACCACTCAACTTGATTAGTACTACATAAGCTGGAGCCTCGGCGCTTGTTCGCTAGGGTTTGCACTCTTCACACTCTCGCTGCACTACACATATATACACGCCGGAGGCTTAGCATTCCTTTGCTAGGGTTTGCTCTATTCACAATCTCTCACCATCTTCATCAGATCTAAACAATACTAAACAACTGCTTTATTGATGCTATCGGATTACATAAGTATTATATTACATCGAGGTACAAGGCCAAGCGGCACACACGGTGCGGCTGAATAGTATGTACATTATTTAATGAACATGACGATGGCCTAGATCACACGAACTACGCGGCAGCGGAAGAACGACGAAGTTGAAACTCCATGGCACAGGGACACCGATGTGGACACGACCAAGACACGAGATATGCTCCAATGCGAACCGTCTTGCCTGAAAGCTGGCATGACACGCCAGGTCAGTACATTGAATGTACTTGCAAGCTCACAACAAACATAAGCACGATGACACACAATATCATGACAATTAATCAAGTTAATGCAATGCAAGGAATATTACTAATGCAGTGAAACCGACATGCACCGAGTCACGTAGACTCGCTTACCGAACGAGTTACCTCGTAACCATACGGTGACCATACCTGTGTCACAACTGAAATCCAACCACTCATGAACAACCCATGAGTTCAAGCATCATCACAAAGCCAAAGCTAACAAAAAAATATTTAGTGTGCAAGATTAATTATAAAAGTTGATCCATGGTGTGACTTACTTCCGAGCTATGACCATAACCGAGGACGCGGCTATCGATAGATTAAATACACTCTGCAGAGGTAGCGCACTTTACCCACACTATGGAATCCATGGCCTCGTACTCCCATTTGGGTGGACCAGCGACATTCCGATGAAACCCTCCCTTTGTCATGGCACTCTCCCGGCCACTCCGAGCAACTCCCTCTCAGGGCTAGGTCTTGGGTGGCCCCGTGCCTACCAAAGGCACCAACGGCCACCGTCGTGGCAAAAACGGTCCCAAACGGGGACAAGGTACCATAAAAACAAAAACGAGCACACAAGGTTATGTCTGCTTACCGGGCCAGGGTATGCACGCCCATAACCTTCCCTCGCGGGAGGCACCGGTGAGAGGCATAACAAAGGACCGAGTTAAGACCCCCCCATAAAAGGTAAATGTGGTCGCACTGAATAAAACCTGATTTAGTGGCACCATGATGTGATCAACATCATATTCAGGTTGGAATTAATCAGGTTCACTTTGATATAAAAACTTTATGGAAGTCATACCACATGCGTCTATCGTTATGCGACTATTCTCCATTCAAAGCAAACAACTCATAACTACAGATCAAACTTATCAACAAAATTATCTTGCACTACTCAAGATCAAAATCTTTGCTGGTTCTACTTCATTTTTATTACCATGCAATATTTTTTATTAACTCATCACTTATATGAAAATATCACTTAATAAAAGAACTATCATTAATTAGCATAGTAATATAACTAAGGCAAATTTTTATTCTACTAGTCCAACCATGTCCATGTATTCAACCAGAAACTTAAACAAGCATTTCAAGCATGGTAAAGTAACTAGCACTTAACAAAATTTATTTAACAAATTTTAAATGCAAATAAGCACTCATATTCAAGTAGAAAATCATAGATATTGAAATAACACCATCCAAATGCTGGTGTGGCTTGCCTTAGTGCAGAGGAGGATCGCACTCCTCCGGGTTTGCTTCAAGACAAGCTTCTCCCTCTGTATATAATTAAAAACCACAAAAACAAATATCAAAACCTCTCTGAAATGCACCAGAAATTCTAGACAACAAGGAAAATCCACCCTTTGGGGTGCTGCTAGAGCTTTCTGAAACAAAGACAATGCAAAAAAGAATCAAATCATTTGGACTTATGGTTTAAAAGTTGTGGCTGGTCAAATTTTGGGTCAAACATGGATTAAATTTGAATAATTCAGAAA